>OX454420.1:57412062-57727319 GCA_949715475.1 Microchrysa polita
TTTGGGATAGTCCTCAGTAGCCCAAACATCGTTGCCTTGCAAGCTGCCCTTACAAAATGGTGTGACATTCTGGAGGAGCATGGACTGAGGGTAAGTATAACAAAGACTGAGTTCTTATGCTGCCCATTCTCAGACCCAGATACACCGATACCACATATGTACGTCAAAGGAGAGCAGCTTAAGTCTAGTACCAAGTTCAAGTACCTTGGCTCGATGGTGAACAGCGGAGCAACATGCGATGATGACATCAAACACCGCACAAAGGTTGGGTGGATGACGTGGCGAGAAAACTCAGAAGTTTTCTGCGATAAGAAAATGCCACTGAAGCTAAAGGGCAAGTTGTACAAAACGGTTGTACGTCCCGCACTCATGTATGGATCAGAATGCTGGACCATGTATGAAAGTTACGCGAAAGAAATGACAGCGACTGAAATGAAAATGTTACGCATGTCAGTTGGTGTAACCAAAAGGGACCACATCAAGAGTAGCTACATCCGAGGCAGCTTGTCCATAGACCAACCAATCACCGAAAAGCTCGAAGACCGACAAATGGATTGGTATTGCCATGTTCAAAGGCGTCCGCCTGAGAACCCCGCAAAGAAAGCGATATAAATTGAAGTTCCACTTGATGGACCCAAGGCCAGAGGCAGACCGAAGAACACCTGGATATGTCAAATGAAAAAGCAACAACAACGCATTGGTCTCGGCGATGACACGATCCAAGATAGAGCTGCCTGTAGAAATATGCTGAGAAATTATCGCCAAAACGGGCGATGTGCCTACACCGCAGGTCGAGCAACGCGAAACCGTGGAGCGGTATAAAGAACGAGGCAAGGAAGAAGAAGTGGATTTTGACATTATCGCGCCATTTATTTCCAATGTGCTTAGTGCGGTAATCGTGGTGTGGTCATCCACCGACCTACCCGTTGCGTCGCGTCTAGTATATTTGTGGCGGCATTTTCTCGTTTCTGGCCGCGGTGTACAAGCATTAAAAACGTGTGGCATCTCCGTTGAGCCGGCCCACCTTCGGATATTCTCCTCGTGCCGCAACGTAGCCAAGTTGAAGTTGAGTAACGCGTAACACACTGCCTTCATCCAGACAATGTCCGAAATTATAAATTTTTGTCATCCATGCGGATAGTAGATAGTCAAGGAGCTGGCTGTTGTACTCAGTTAATTTCTCTAGGCTCTAGCTATTTCTTGTCACTATTCTCTTCTTCTTGTCACTGAAAATTCAACATCAAATAATTATCGCGTAAATTACCTTTCACAGGGAGATCGTTATTTCAAAACGGTATCATTCAAAAATGTCGCTGTTATTTCAAGCAGCGGGCTAAATCAGCTGGACGCTTTGAGCATTCGGCTAGTGGGAAAACGAGTCTGCGAATAGTATCATAGCGCAATTAAAGAAATCAATACAATTTCTGCTGATTTGTACGCTAATTCCCAGTATGCTACTTTTTATATGCAGTAAAATGTTGAGTGGCTCCGAGTTTTTAAATATCGATTATAGTAACTTTCAGGTGAACAAATTGTTTTTCGTCGGTGGCACCAATGAGGATAATTAAGCGCCCCTCCCTGCTTCCCCTACCACTGTGTGTTGTGCTAGCAATGAACAGTGGCGTTATTAAAAAAATCTGCGGAGGGGGGACATCACGTCATTAATAAAGATATCCAAGCAAATCTGTCAGCCTGCCTTTATGCTAGCATTCTTCATTTGCATCGCTTCAGAAAATCTAACAGTGGTCAATAGAGAGATCCCGGTCCTGTTCAATCGACAACACATTATACTAAAAATTCCTAGAGGTGGTAGGGGCGATAGAAAATTAAAACAAAACGTTAGACAAATAGGAGGCTTACATCAGCTTATTTTGTGTGAAATATATGAAGTTTAATTTTTACAGAACTCCAAAGTCAAGTTTTTGTGATTTGACCCAAAAGCAATCTTTATTTCCATCTCAATTTTCTCCAACTTCTGCCAAGGTGAAGTGCTCGTACGATTCTTTTAAAAATCGGTCCACAGTTCAACGATCATATCTTTCTTACAACATTTTATTCTAGCTCCATTATTTCTAATAGTTTTAATGCTTTTAGCGCAGACAACTAGGGTTAATTTTGGCTCGATTTTGAGATAATTTGAATAAATATTATCAAGTTGCAGAACTTTAGGGGCAATTTGAATTGAACTGAAATCAAATCGAGCTAAAATTAACCCTAGTTTTCTGCACATAAAACATTGAAACTGTTAGAAAATCAAACTTCTTATCCGATTTTAGTGTGGTTAGTTTTATTTTTTAGGTAAGTTTACATTGACCACGTGTATGCAATTTTAATATGAAATTTTCATTGTTCACGAGTGGGAGTTCATGGTTTTTTATAAATATTTCATTAAATCTAATGAATTCGTTTTAATGAAATTCATGTAAAAATACATCGCATTACAAATTATATGGATTTTTTACCGGAAATACGGAAACTTGTGTCCACTAAATTTTCATTCATTAAATAAAAGAAACCCTATTCTCATGCCGAACGTCTAAAGAAAAGCATCATAATATCAACGAATTAAGCCTCGGAGATTATTGTGTGTCGTTTAAGGGATCGCTAAGTCCGGTTTATACTAAGACTTCAGGGATTGTTTTGGTTTCCTTCAAAACCCGATGCCGTCGAAATTTATAGACAATCAAATATCGACAATGGCGCATCCGGTACAACCACGAGTTGAATCAATTGTACGATAAGCTGGTATCGAAAATCGTAAAGTTTCAACGTTTGCAATGGGCGCGGCATGTACAACGAATGGACGATAATCGCATGCCAAAGAAGGTGATGAACGCACATCGAATTGGCGGAGCGAGGTTGCGTGGACACCGAGAGCTCGCTGAGAGAACTCTGTAGGTGAGGATGCCCACCAGCGAACCGAAACTGGAGGACAAGGTTACGTAACCGCGACGACAACCCCGACGTCGGGCTATCGTGCCACATTGATAAAATATCGACTAAAATGATGCCTAACGACCGAACTTGGTTCACCAATTTTACGTTTCCTATTTATATTGTTAACTGAATGGCAAAAGTAATAGAAATTATCGATTCAGCGAACTTTTGTTAGAAGTTCCGTAAAAAAAATCACCTAGCCTTTGGGTGGCAGAGAATGTAGCTTTTGTATGCCAGCAGTACTCGTTGTTTCAACTCGCGTGACTACATATTAACTAATTTGGAAATTTAAAATGTTTATATTTAACCAATGAATTTCCAACAAGTTCCTTTTTTCTCATCGTAACCTTCAAAGTTCCGCTGGATAAACCATGCCCACCATACCACTTAAAACTCTTGAGCTCTGAAGATTCATGCTACTTTTTTTTTTCTCCATCTTCGCAGTTTCGGATTAAAAACTCAGGCCACTTCTTGCATTATAAGCTCCAAAGAATCTGCTTTTTTTCTTTCTCTCCTATACATATAATGTATCAAGGACGTGCACATTTTGTGTGTTACAAAACTTTATTCATGGATGGAATTAAATAACGTATCAAGTATCAACGCAAGTCACATAAAATTTCTAACTTTTCTGATCCTATCATGAAAGGTTCACGGAACAGCGCGTTTCTTAAGCTCAACATCGCAACATCGTCATCGTTGTTCGTCGCCATGTGTTTCATTCTTGAAACTTGAACACAAGAAGTTGTGGTTGAAAAAAAATACCCAGAGTATGCCCAGCCAGTTTCTTGACTTTTCTCTACCTATAGATTTTATTCTAATCATATTAAAAGATGATTATGATATCTATGTCATTACAATGTTTGGAAGGACGCTTCAAACTCTTTAGTGTTTTTTTTGCTGTTTCATAGAGTAATTTTGTCGAGTGGAAACATGAGAGACCTTGAAAGTTGTAAATACGGCAATGCGTTGAAGAGTGACATTTTTGTATGAATATAATGCATAAATTGTGTTTTATGAAAATTTGAAGTGGAAAGAACATCATTATGACATTTTCATAGAAGAACTTTTTTCCATCCAGAAGGGACAAATTGACAATTGACTTTCGAATAGAAGATTATGCTGGAAAGCAGATGTTTGTTTGTTTTCTAAAATGCAAGTGAGGCTAGTAATTGTGGAGCTGTTACCAGGAATTAAGCTGATTTTAACTCTTGATATTAGCTTTAATCTAATTTTGATAAATATTTTAAAAAGCTGTTGTATGGAGGCCCCTTGAGAGTGAGACCCATTATAAGTGGTGGCCCTTGGAATTTAATGGTTGCATGAGAGTGGTGGCCCTGGTCGACCGCCCAGATCGCCCACCCCTAGGGCCGGCCTAGGCTATAGGCCCTTCTACATGTTTTCTTAATACATTTTACAATTAACGGTATTCATAAAAAAGGAAGTCCCGGAGAAAATTTATGTCGTTTCTCAAACATCAAACAATCTGTGTTTGCTAACTTGTCATTTCGCTGTTAATGCATACCTGGTCTATTTTCACGCTTGAACATAGGAAAACTATAGGGTATGGCAGTAACATATTTCTAGTGGGAACTTTTGAACTTTAAAAATAAAAAAAAATTCAAGTTTTCGTATCTAGGCATTGTTGCATTCGTCCAATAAAAATTGTTGCTTTGAATTGAAAACGGCGATTTTTTCACGCATGCAACCCTTTCAAAATTATTCAACTTAAACTGTGAAAAAGCTTCTTGCATTCCTCAAAGCGTAGGTCTCCTGTCTATGTCTATACCTGCGCTATTTACTCTATGTAGTTCCGAGTTTCCGTAAGGGGGAGGATCAAGGTTGAAAGGCTCAGGCCGATTCCTATATCCTCTTCAGTTGTGGCATAACTGCGGACCCTTAGCTATGCAGGAGGAGCTTCATAGGGTGAACGGCTCCAGCCATTTCCTATGTTTCTCTACGGGGCGTTACTTTCCCGCATTATCCGAGTAACTGCTGCGCCTAAGTGCTGTATTAACAACTTCAACGTCTCAGGTTACTAAACGTAATAGGGTGACAAAAACCGAACAGTCAATCACCGAAGCAGCACCTCCGAGGCCTTCATGATGGACCTCTTTCGTTTTACGAATACTATCATGGTTAAGCGATGGGCCGACAACCCATCCTTGGAAAAAATTCTACGTCAAGAAACCTGAAATGAAAGCCTCGGATTGGACGGATACAACCCAACGACGACATCGCAAACGAACAACTGATTACTCTTTCGGAACCTGGAATGTACGCTCCCTGAATAGGCCAGGGGCCTTAAGGGCCCTCTTGGATCAGGTCGAAAAATATAAGCTGAGCATTGTTGCTCTCCAGGAAACTAAATGACTTAGTAGCGAGATTGATGACCGAAATTCGTACATAATTTTCACAAGTGGAAAACCTTCGGGCCACAGGGAGTTTGGAGTGGCGTTCATTGTAAACAATCAACTTAAGCCGCATGTTATCGACTTCAAACCCATAAACGAGCGGCTGTGTGCGATTCGCATTAAAACCCGGTTCTTCAATCTCTGGCTCATAAACGCGCATGCCCCCACCGAAGTCAGTGAAGACGCGGTTAAAGACGAGTTCTATCACCGCATAGAAAATCTCTTCGATTCACTTCAATCAAATGATGTCAAATTGCTGCTAGGGGATTTTAACTCCAAAGTCGGAAACGAAAGTTGGCATAGGGGATTACTGGAGGGTACAGCCTCCATGAAGACTGTAACGACAATGGCCAACGACTAATAGACCTCGCGACCAGCAGAAATATGGTCATTAGCTCTACCTGTTTTCCGCATCGTCGCATTCACAGGCAGACCTGGAGATCTCCAGATCAACATACCGTCAACCAAATTGACCACGTCCTTGCCTGCAAGAGATGGGCATCGAGCATAATGGATGTTCGGTCCTATCGTGGAGCAAATATTGACTCTGACCACTATATGGTGAAGGCGACTTATAGGTGCAGAATTTCTTCGGTGCATCATTCGGGGTTCAACCCGGCAAACATTTTTGCGGTTGACAAATTGTTGGATGATGCCACGGTGGTCACTTATACGACTGCCCTTGAGGAGAAGCTGACGCCCTTGCTAAATAACATCAGCAACAAAGGCGCCCTTGAGATCTGGGATACACTCAAAGACACCATCAAAGGGGTCGCAGAGGAGGTTGTGGGATACAAAGCCCGGCGAGCCCAAAATGATTGGTTTGATGAATAATGTCAAAACGCGGTAGATGCTAAAAACGAGGCATATCGCCAATGGACTGAACGCGCAACTAGAGCCAAAAAAACAAAATATGACGAGCTTCGACGATTTTCGAATAGGTTAATTAGGCGTAAGAAACGTAAGCATCTTGACGAGCAGTTGATGCAAATAAACCAAAGACTAGTTAGTAGGAACAGTAGACAAGCGTACAAGCTGATCAATTCAATTAAAAGTGGATACCAACCCAGGACCAGCCTCTGTAAGGATAAGGATGGCAATATCATTAGCGACACCGATAGCGTTGATAAACGCTGGGCCTCACATTTTGAAGAGCTCCTCAATGTTCAACCGAACAACCCCACACAAGAAGATCCGGAGCTGATGGCTGAACCAGGCCCTCCCGTTCAACCCCCAACAGTAGAAGAAGTTGATCTCGCCATGCAAGCACTAAAACATAATAAAGCCCCGGGCGCTGACGAGATTCCAGCTGAACTGCTGAAGCATGGTGGGGAGAGCCTTGTTAAGGCTATACACACACTTATCGTTAAAGTATGGAACGACGAAATAGTCCCGGAAGATTGGCGTAAAAGTATCATTTGCCCAATCCACAAAAAAGGGGATAAGTTGAAATGTGAGAACTACAGAGGCATCTCATTAGTTTGTACGACTTATAAGATTTTATCTAAGATTCTGGAAAATAGAATTATTCCGTACGCAGAAGAAATCATTGGCGAGTACCAAGGCGGCTTTAGACCTGGTCGTTCGACGACAGATCAGCTTTTTACAGTGAAGCTCTTACTCCAGAAGTGCTGGGAATACAACATCGACGTATACCAAATATTTGTTGCCTTCAAGCAGGCATACGACAGTATCGATCGAAGCGTACTGTACAACATTTTGCTGCATTTTGGAATACCGGCTAAGCTAGTGCGACTCATAAGGATGACGATGACTAATACCGTCTCGCAGGTCAGAGTTCAGAACAGACTCACTGACCTATTTGAAACTCGTACTGGACTCAAGCAAGGCGACGGGCTGGCGCCGACGCTCTTCAACCTGGCTCTGGAGTATGTGATTCGAGCCATGAATTTGGACAGCAGCGGAACGCTACTCATTAAATCGACTCAACTAGTAGCCTACGTCGACGACATCAACATCATGTCTCGAAGATTGGGTGATGCAGAAAGCCTTCTGCATAATCTCAATAACGCCGCCAAAGAAGTTGGGCTACATATCAACGAGTCTAAAACCAAGGTCATGATGCAATCAAAAACTAGAACGCCAGTAAGTTCAAGCATCACAGTGGGGGACCTCAATATAGAATATGTAGACAACTTCACTTACCTGGGTTGCAATTTGTCAAAAGACGCCAACGAAACAGATGAGATAAAGCGACGGATACAACTAGCTAATAAGTGTTACTTTGCGGTCCTCCAAATTATGAATTCGAAGCTGGTGCACAGGAACACGAAGCTCCACGTGTATAAAACCATCATCCGACCTGTGCTATGCTATGGCTGCGAGGCATGGACCCTAACCCAAAACTCTGAACACCTGTTGGACACATTCGAGCGAAAGGTTCTCCGAAGAATCTTCGGGGCCGTTCGTGAACGAGGTGAATGGCGCATCCGATACAACCTTGAGTTGTATCAGCTGTATGATGAGCTACAGGTGTCGAAGATCGTGAAATTGCAGCGATTGCAATGGGCGGGTCATGTACAAACGATGAACGACGATCGCATGCCCAAAAAGGTGCAACGCGCAACGAGTGGACGGAGCCAGATTGCGTGGACGACCGAGAGCCCGATAGGAGCATTCTGTATGTGAGGACGCCCACCAGATGCTAGGCTTTCGGAATTGGAGGACAAGGTCGCGTGACCGCGACAATTGGAGGTTTTCAATCCAGGCGGCCAAGGCCCGACGTCGGGCTATCGTGCCATAAAGAAGAAGAAGTTCCGAGCCTCCCATCTTTGCTAAGTGTACCAGTAATAGATGTATTCACGACACCTACTTTCATGAAAGTTATCTTGTCCAATTCAGGATGGAAATGAAGGGTATGGATTTCTTATGAGAAGATAAGAGCTTTGACATTTTTCATGTGGCTTCAATTTAGGGAAGGTGAATTAATGAATTTAGTCCTTTAGTTCATTTGCCTTATTAAGCGACCACCTCTAATAGGGAACACTTTTTTCGGGAACCAACGGTGGTCTCTTTAGACAGGTTGCCGGCATGTTGGAACGGCGGGGTTTTCAGTGGGCGGGATTTTGAAGTGGCGGAATTTCGTAATGTCGGGATAATGTAAAGGGGGATTTAAAAAAAAGCGGGATTACACGGAGAGAAAAAATGTAGTGAAAGGCATTAAAACTGTAATAAAAACCATTGCATTTGTAATGATTTTTTACCCTACTGCAACTGATGTAAAAGTTATTACATCTGTAATGAAAAATGTCATTGCGCTGTAATAAAATTAACAATTTTGATAATAAAATTTGCTAGGAAGATTATTTGGCAACAATAGAAAAAATACAAAAAGTGATTTTTTAAATTTTTTCCTTTTTCTATTTTTACTTTTTTTTTTATTTTTTACTTCTATTTTATCCTTAACTTTCTTTTTCCCTATTTTAACTTTACCGTTTTACAATTTGCTTCTACTGGGAATTGAACCGGGGACTTATTGTTTCGTAGTCCTACGTTACAAGTCATGCGAATAAATTAGTCGTTTTATTTTTTGACAATTTCATAATTATTACGCGGTCTTGTTAATTTCATGTACGAAAGGATGAAAACTATTACACCATGCAATAATAATTATTACAGGGTGTGGTGAAAATTACCTCAAACGCATTAAATGTAACTATCCATACAAATATCATGCAATGATTTTTGTCATTACACTGCAATCATTTTTACAATAGGCCAACACCAGTAAAAACAACTGAATTGTAATCAATTTCACTACATTTTAATAACTTTCACTACAAATTTAGTGAAATTGTATGTTGTGAATTTCATTGTATGATTTTGTTGAATTCATTGCACATTTTTCTCTCCGTGTATGAACGGGCGGGATTTTTTTTTATTATGTAAGTATCCCGGATTGAATGTTGAAGAAATAATCAGCGAGCAGTGTCGGCTTACGTAAAAAAGGAGATGGAAGTGATTAGGCTTTTGGTAAAAGAAAACTGTTGTCAGTTTGCGTTCAGATGATAAAGATTCTCGTGCTCATCTCTCATCTGCGAGTTTACGATGGATTCAAACTTTCAACTTCTATACAGGGTGTCCAGAAACTGCCGAATAAACGCGCCGGATTGTGGTTCCTCATATGATTTCCAGCAAAAAAGTTGTACGGAACATGCCCCCTTAGCTTAACCCTTTAGCTGCCACAGGCATTTGAAGATTTTTGAAAAAATCATTTTCTTGCACGACCTAAAACTCAATATCTCCAAAGCTAGACCAGCTAGAATAGTGAAACAAAATGATTATTACAGCCAGGGCCGGATTTAGCATCTATGGCGCCCCTGGGCAGTAACGAATTTGCCGCCCTCCGCCACTAGATAAGCTTGAAGGTGGCAGTTGTCACCTCACAAAGGAAATGTAGGCAAAACGCTAGCGGGCGTATGTGAAAAATTGAAAATTTCATATTTTTTTACTACTACTAAGCGTATTTTGATTGCTTGAAAATTTTTTATGTTGCTTCCCAAGGGAGGAATCTAGGTGTTCCGTGCACCTCCCAAAATTGTTTCAGGAATGATTGAAACTACAATGATAACATCAGTGGCGTAAAGTTTTCTGAATTTCTTGTGTTCGAAATTGGAGTTGGGCCCCCCACATACGACTTTTTAGCCGCAGGAAATATTGACAGAAATCGCATTTACAGCAGTCCACAGATGAGAAAAAGCAATCTTCTGTTAAAGCAACATGTTCCAACATTTTATAATTTGAGACAAAAAATTAAATTTGAATAAATAAACTGGAGAACTTGTAAAGATATTTGAATATTTATCACTAACCTGAATAGAAGCTACTAAAAAACACCACCTCAAGACGTGCGCCTTGTCTAGTCTAGAACTTTTTACCCTAAATCTGAGGATGAAGCCATCTGGCATACTGCTCTGACAACCCTGGCTAAGTTGGCGTATCCATGGCGAATTTCATCGATTAATGGTAGAGTTCCTCCAAAGAAAAATGTGTCCAGTAGGAGAAACGACTGTTCCGTTATCTGCACAGAAGGGTTTAGCGGCATGCATATATTTCTTGATTTTATGACTCCTGGATAAAAAAACTCGGAAAATGGGTATGCCTAATTTCGTCACATTTTATAACACCACCTAATCAACTGAGATTTGATCCTAGGAAATTTAACCCAGTTTTATTTCCTTTGTAATAGTAAGGACTAAGTATGAGTGACTTGCAAACGTATTTCTAAATAGATTTGATCAAAAAATTTACGAAAAATTTAGAATTAAATGATTTTTTGCCTTGAAAATTCCCTATTTCTTGCCACTCATTTCCCTAAATCTGCAGACTAATATCGAGGTAAAATCTGCCAACAAAGTGCTTAATATTTCCCTAAAGATATTAGAATTAGAAAATTCGATCGAAATATCTACTAGATAAACACAATGCAAATAGCGAAGCAAAAAAAGAAGAAAATAAGGGAGAAACACGTTTGTACTACATAATACCACCTCAAAATATATCTACTTAAAAACGTTTCCAGTATATCTACAAAAATTATTTTGATGCTTTTATTGTTGTTGAAAAATTGCAGTAAAGAATGGATAGAATGATTTTACCGATAAAAAATTTACTTTTTCTAAAAAATAAAAATAATTATAAATGGACCAGCTTTCGTGTCCTAGTGACGATGTTCTATGTTAAATTGATGAATTTCAAAATATTGTGAAGGAATTTCCGATACAAGTTGATCATCCCATATTGACAAATATCTTAAGAAACCAAGACTAATTTGAAAAGTGAATCCGTCAATTTTATCTGGAAGTTCGTCAATGTGATTTCACAATTCGAAAAGTTAACATGGAAATTCGTCAAAATGGCTTGACAATTCGTAACGTTTACATGGAAATTCGTCAACATGATGTTGAAGTACCTATAATAATTTAAAATGAAAATTCGTCAATAATCTGGAAATTTATCAATTTGTAATTGAAATTCGTTAGCACAACTTTTAAATTCGTCAATTGAACATAGAAGCTCGTAAATTTAATTCAGGAATTCATCAATTTGATCAGGATGTCGCAGGAGGGGTTTCTATATCAAGACAACACAAACATTCATGGTGACAGTGGGATTTCAACTATGGAAATCGAAAACGTGACTGCACAAAGAAAGGAATCCCGATTTAAGTTTGAACACAAAGATTGTCAAAAACGTTACGCTACTCTTCGGAATGTCTTGTCTGTATATGTTAGATTCTGCAGCTGGTTTGTGTCTTGCAAACTAATCAAAATAAATATCTTGAAAAGAACAGTTATCTAAGGATCTAAAAAAAGAATATTCTTTATATTTTCGGCCTTGGGGGCCCCTGTGACTTGGGGGCCATGTTCCACTGAACACATGGAACACCGTACGTTACGCCCCTGGATAACATAGAAAATTGTACAATTCTTATTACATTCGGCTTTTCACTTTCTTTAGGAATGCGTTCATGTATTCTAAATTTTTTTCTTTGTCGATCGTTTTGAAAATAAATTTGCGAATTACCCCAACAAATAAAATTTCCTATACATATTAGCAACATGTTTAACCATAGAAAACGTCATAGCGAAAAAAAACCCAAAATTAAGAAAGCTTGCGGTAAATTTTGAACACACCTTGACCTAATTTGTTTTTGGTGATAAAGATAACAAAAACGAATTGGGAAAGCACTTACTGATGTTTTTAAGGAAAAGTCTTTCGGTGCCTAAAAAGTTCTAGATTTTCCTGATTTCAACTATTTTAAATTATTTTTTATTTTCGGTGGAATTTCCCGTTTTTCTCTGAACAAAAAATTGCAAATTCGAAAATTTAAGCGTAAGAGTTCTTAAACGTAAAGTTTAAAATATTTTTGTTTTTTTTTTTTTTCTTTAAGTCTGGGGCAATTTTAGAGGCTTGGAAACAGGAGCTGGGAGTCAAATACTCGCGTATTTATATCATCTATATAGTCTTCATCTTCAGGCATAATGTTTAAGGTGAAGCCAAAGATGATTTATACTCCTACTCTAATTGAACTAAAGGCCACGCCATTTAGAGTGAATGAGTGTGTGCTTCAAGCAAAATTTTGCGTAGTCCCAATTTTTGAAGGCGAAATCATATTGAGTTGAGGTTGCGATTAAGTGCTTTGGATTAAGACGAATATGTAACATCTAACTATAGAATAAATTAAAAAAGCAAAATATTTTCTACAATTATGTTTGAGTTTTCAAAATCCATCTTTCCCATAATTTTAAACCAATGAAAAAATTTAAGAATTTGCCGCCCCTCAAATTCTGTCGCCACGGGCAGTAGCCCAGGTTGCCCAAATGGGAAATCCGGCCCTGATTACAGCCAACAAATTTACCTAAAAAAGCTAAGGGGGTATGTTCCGTACAACTTTTTTGCTGGAAATCAAATGAAGAATCACAATCCGGTGCGTTTATGCGGCAATTTCCGGACACCCTGTATACCCTATATGACATTGTGCATTTTTTTAATGAGACTATTCTCACTTTTCCTTGCGGCAGTATTTCTTACATTGTTATTCTAAGCGCCTAGTTCCGTAAAATCCTTAATGCATATCAAAGATATATAAACTGACAACATTTCAAAGAGCCCAAGCTCGTTGAACCTGAATGATTCATCATACGTGTATGGGTAGGTAGCATATGCATTCCAAAACTTCCAGCACACGTACGACTGCCAAATATGCGCTAGTCATAGCTTTCCGAAATCCTGCATTCTAGCATCTTGCTTGACTCTTTCTACATACACGACGCGGATCGTACGTGATTTCTGCACTGAACCTACTTATAAGGTGTGGACTTTCACTCTATTATACGAACATCCTGCAGAAAATACGATAGAGATATCTTCTTCGTGTCGTGGTGATTTATTATGTTCGTTGAAGTTCCGGAAAACTCGCATCATTTACTCATAAACATTTCGCGAAGAATTTTAATCAGCGAAATTACATGAGACCGCCTCCATGGCTTCAAGCCCTGGCTTAAAAGCAACCATAAGCAAGTATGTACAGTGACACGCAAAACTGTTCACGAAATTAAAGATTTTTGCTTTTTTTGCCGCTGTGAAATTAGGAGAAAGAAATCAATGAAACTTTTAACATAAATAAATATTTTATTTTATTCCGAGCAAACAAATCAAAGAAACATGAAAATTAAATTATAATATTTAATAAAAAAAATTGATTTGTTTCTTTACTTTTGTGAACACTTTTGCGGGTCGCAGGCAATTTCGATTTTAATGCATCGTATAACCGCCTGTGGCCTTAATAATGGCCTCAATACGCTTGGACATGCTTTGTATAAGGTTATCCAACAGTTGAGCTTCAATTTTCTCCCATTTGCATTGAGCTTTTTCCCAAAGCTCGTCCACAGTTTTCGAAATATCCTTATTTGCGAGCAGCCGTTTTTTGTTTAACAGACCACAAATTTTCAATAGGATTTAGGTCGGGTAACTGAGCGTGCCATTTTATTGTCCTAATATTATCATTTTTCAGCCATTCTTTTGTTAAAATTTCTGGGAGAAGTTCAAAAGAAGTCGCCCCAAATAGCTATCCCCTTAATCCGAGCGGTATTTTCGTAGGATAATTGTTACTGGTGCCGTTGAAAATGGTGCGGAAGGGAATCTAGAGCTACGGAGCACACGGGAGATCCGTATTTCAGATAACACAGACCGTAGGTGTCTTAAAACCGGAGGGTTAAAAGCGAAAGCAAAGGCTTAGAAGCCATTCTTACGAGAGGACCATAAGAAAACCCGCTTGATCTTTGCTAAGCAGCACCGAAATTGGGCTATTGCTCATTGGAAGTCTGCAATATGGTCTGATGAGAATAAAATTAATCGACTAGGCTCTGTTGGGAGGACTTGGACTTAGGTGGACCAAAAATTAGGGCTCCGCGAACACAATATCATCAAAAGTCTCAAATTCGGTGGAGGCTCTTTAATGGTTTGGTGTTGTTTTAAATGTAACAAGTGTGGAAAATTGCTTCTTATAAAGGGAATAATGCGTGCAATTGATTATATAGACATCCTGGAGGTCTTTATGATTCCGAGTATCGATGTTTCTGGTTGCGAAACTGAAGACGCAATCTTTACGAATGATAATGACCCCAAACATACGGCCAAAAAAACAAAAGAATGGCTGGAAAATAATAATATTAGGGCAATAAAATGGCACGCTCAGTCATTCGACCTAAATCCTATGGAAAATTTGCGGTCTGTTTAAGAAAAAACGTCTGCTCGCAAATAAGGATATTCTGAAACCTGTGGACGAGCTGTGGGAAAAAGTTCAATGCGAATGGGAGAAAATTGGTGCTCAACTGTTGGATAACCTTATCCAAAGTATGCCCAAGCGTATTGACGCCATGATTAAAGCCACTTGCGGTTATACGATGTATTAGAATTGAAAATGCGAACGACCCGCAAAAGTGTTCACAAAAGTAAATAAACAAATACATTTTTTTTATTAAATATTATAATTTAATTTTCACGTTTCTTTGATTTGTTTGCTTAGAATAAAATAAAACATTTATTTAAGTTAAAAGTTTCATTGATTTCTTTCTCCTAATTTCACAGTGGCAAAAAAGCAAAAATCTTTAATTTCGTGAACAGTTTTGCGTGTCACTGTATAAGCAAGTAAACTTTGCAGGGTTGTAAATATTACAAGTTGGTTCTTGATAGAAATTCGCCATTGGCATTAGATGTGTTTTCGTGCAGGAGTTATATAGGTGAACCTGCACAGTACACACGTAGGTACCTACGTTTGATACTGGTACACTTAACTTACGAAATCACCCTGTTCTAAGGACATAGAGAGCAAGGTGCTCGCGCGTATAAAACTGTTCTATTGTAATTTCAAAGTGGTGTCATGTTCTAGATATTCTCGAGGATGAATGAAATGCCGACATAAGGAAGTTATATCATTGGGAAAAAGTTCATTTATATTAAGTGGAATGAAGAAAGTTTTCAGAGGGTTTCATTGTAGCCGGAAGCAGTCACGGATAAGATTGTGAGAAGGTAGTAAATGTAGTCATAGTCGGTGTAGTTCTGATTCAATGTCCAGGAGGCGGGGTGAACGCCGATTAATCACAGAGTTGCACGCGCCGAATAGACTGGAAGGACATTATTTATGCTGTTGTTATTTACACATTAGCACAGCAGTTATTTCCGCAGTCGTTTTTATTGCTTTCGTCGGCTGATTTTAATTTCAAGTTATATGATTTAGAATGATAAAATAAATCATGATTTTCAGTGTTATATTTTTTAAATCCTGGAAATAGTATGTACATGAAAATTAGTGAATTCATTAAATAAATACTTTGTTGAATATGTTTCCACTACAAGACTCAAAATACCAACTCTACCGTATTCTCGAGAGGTATTCTTATTACGTGTTTTGTTGTAGCCTAAACTTATCTGTTGTCTTGAAGTAGTAAGAACACCTGTATTTGCACAGAAAAGCCTAAACCTATCTGTTGCATTGAAGTAGTAAGAACACCTGCTATGTACATTTTTTCGATATCAGCGGTAAGGGATGAAATTTCCAACGCATCAAGATTTCTATTAACGATTCCTGGGTCGTTATTTGGGAACCAAATAATGCAATAACGTATTTAATTTACATAACAAACCGCCCACCAAGAACTCCCTTCTTAATTAATTTATTTCTCAAGTCATTTATGGATGCAGTGAGATCTTTTCAATTGATGGCGGGTTCTGTTGTTGATATTTTTCGAGACGTTGAAGATCGTGTACGATGAATGCGTTTCTTCAGTATGCATCGAGTGCCCCTTTTCCATAGGAACAGTAACACTAGTAGAGTGAATACCAATGCTAGTAACCCTGCGATCGGTAATCCTTGGTGTTTGATAATAGCTTTCCATTCAATATTTCCGAAATGATCATTTAAGCTATTGGCTTCCTGGATAAAATCGGAAAATGTTTCATCGGACTTTATGAGACTGATATTAACGTCTACGGGTTTGGAAGGTAGCGAATGAATATCAAAATTAACTGCTTCTGATTTAAACCAAACTTTAAGCGGTGGGAAATGCTGTTGAAGATCAGGCGTTATGGTAAACTCTGGAGTGTGCAAGCTGCAATCTCGAGGTACGTTAATTAGAGTCGTATAATTTAAGGCTATCCTTTCTTCTTCTGTTTGACAAACTGAATCAACGGTGAGGGCTCACAATCCAGGAATTTCGATCGTACAATTGGTTCCAAACTGTTTTGTTTAAACGGAACGTTTGAGAAGGACAATTGCTACCTTTCTGAAGACCGTATAGTTCCTTGATTATGCAGTTGGGAGTATTGTTGAAATTGTAACTCATGCTCGCTTGTAACTGTAGAACTCCTTCATTTAAACGGACAGCATTTTTCAGGTTATCTACGGTTACTTCAAAGTAATGCTGTTGTTTAACTCGGATAGCAAAAATAGATGGTTGGAACAGCTTTGATGAGAAAATGTTATCTCTGACATAATTGGGCAACGCTGTTACTTTAATAAGATCGCTCTCCGTTGTATCAAGAATCATCAAATATCCACTCAATGCCATGTAATCATATGTGTTTTTTTATATCTAATAAGTTCGTTGGAATTCGAGAAACCCGTAAGTTTGATGGAATCATCCTTTCGGTTTGTTCAATCGCTTTAATAAAATCGGAGGGATCAAGGCATTCTAATATTCCTCGTCGCGTATAGATGGTGTTCAGAATGGATTGATATTTATTGCTTAATTCCTCCACGAGATTTTTTGTCAAAAGGTATCTGCTCAGGAATTGGACTTTCAAATAGTTTCCATCAATTGTCTTCAATTTGTTGCGTATTTGTTGTAGATCTTGGAAACGAGTATTTAGTTCCGTTGGTTTTCTGTTTCCGTTCGTGATATTCGTTGCATAAACTGGTTGAATTTGGAGATTCACCATTAGCCGTTTCGTGACATTCAAGAGGGAAAGGCCCATTATCTACAATTTCTTCATCATCGTCGTTATCGGAAAAGATTTTTGCACCTTCTTCGTTACCACATGTCATAGTGTTCGCAAACCATGCGGGTTGAGATGCAGTGAAATCGACGATTCGCTCTTGAATCCGTACGGCACCAGTCCACCATATTTGTTGTTTGAAGAGCTGTGTTGCGGTAAGACCTCGAGTAGCGCAATTGATGAACCTCGGAGGAAGCTTGAACCTTGCTAACTCTATTAGCAATATACGTGCCCCAATGAGATGGATGTTTCCTGATCCAAGCTAAAACATTCTGGGAATCCGTCCAGAAATGCACCTTTGTGTTTTCAAATGGCGTAATGGCTCCTTTAATTAGATTCATTGGTTTTATCAGGAAAGCAGCGCTACATAACTCCAATCTTGGAATTGACTGAGTTTGGACGGGAGCAACCTTCGTTTTTGCTATTAACAAGCGTACAGTTGGTGGTTTGTCATCCTTCGGAATGGCTTTCACATAAATGGCAGCCGCAATCGCAAGTTAGGATGCATCGCAGAATCCATGTAACTCAATTTTTGATGATGCAGAGCTTCCAATCCATCTCGGAATTTTGATTCCGTTCAATGCCTTGATTGTTCGAACGTAGTTGGACCATTTCTGTTGCAATTCTGGCGATAATGGTTTATCTAGTTCGCATTTTTTCACCCAGAGTTCTTGAGTTAATATTTTTCCAGTAACTACGACAGGTTGCAGCAAACCGAGGGGATCGAACAGCTTCGCCACCTGAAACAATATCATCCTTTTTGTTATCTTTTCGTCATCTTGAAATGATTTATCTACTAAGAAGGTAAAATTGTCTTCAGTAGATATCCAATGCAAGCCCAATATCTTCGTTGTTGCTTCTAGTTTTGCTTCTGATTGAATTGTAACTGGCTCGGGTGAATTGTTTTCGGTTTGCTCTGTATCTTGCAGAACGCGAATACTATTTGAATTCCACTTTCTTAGTTTGAATCCACCCATAGCTAGCAAGAGTGTCATTTGATTCTGCAAACTTGTGGCATCTGCTTCAGTAACGGCGCCAGTTAACAGATCGTCTACGTAAAAATCCCTCCTCAGGTATTTGACTGCTTCGGGAAACCTCACTTCTTCGTCCTTAGCGAGTTGTAGTAATGTTCGAGTTGCCTGAAACTGAGCACTTGCTTCGCCAAATGTTAGTGTCTTCATTTGATAGTGCCTTATTATGTCATTCTCGGATGGCCGGAAAACAATTCGTTCGTAGTCCCTATCCTTGGTATGAAGATTCACCTGCCTGTACATTGGCATTGTCCTCCATTTGAGTTATGATATACATTCTTGTCTGTTGGCTTTGATAAAAAAAGGAGAAATAGCTGAACGTAGAAAAAATCGAAGCCATGAGCCTGAAATCATCATCATGACTCTCGGCACAAAATTACACAAAAGCCTCATTATTTTCCATTAATTCAGTAGTAGTGCTTTATGCAACAACCTCGGCCACTTAATTACATCGTTGTGTCACTTAGTTAAATTTTTATTTTTATTATATTAATAAATTATCAGAGTCAATTACATTTATGGTGAAAACAGATATCGGGTCATTCACAATAAATTTATTTTCCCCAAAAAAGGCACCCTTATTTGCACCGGTACGGCGTTAATTCCTTTTAAATATAATTGAAGTGTCCTGAAAATAACACACTCTCAAAATGAGAAGCCAACACTGCATTACCGTGTATTATAATTAATCAATGGACAAAATCAATTAGTTTTGGGCTCTATCTTTCACCGATAGGTATATTCACTCTCTTCTATACGTAAATGTCTGTGACAGACTTTATAATAGTGTCACTTTCTCTCATCACCATCAGCAGGAAATGGTGAGGAAAGCAGCAGATCGGAGAATGGACCAAAAACCACACAATACTCGTATATCGAATGCATGAGACAATTTCATTGCATTAGCACAACAGCATTAACACAAAGAGAAAGAGAGAACGAGATACCTAGAGAGCGAACGGTCAAAAGGACCATATCAATGTTCCATTGAACCTCATTTGTCCAAGGATAATTATTATCGGGAGCTTGGAAGCATCACAGTAACAAAATAAATCGATTTTCACCTATGGACCCATACTGGTCTATAACCATCTCGGGAGTATAGGGTTTGGTATATGCATTATGCGAGTGTTTTGGCAAAGTGGCGAATGGTAATTTCTGGTTAAGAGCACCTCTGGGAACTCGGTAGTCCGTATAGTCGTATACATCATATATGTATAATGACAAAGCGGGAGACGAGCGGAGCAAATGGGCTTTATTGTGCAGTTATTGGTTTTGGCTATGAACATTGTTCTGTTGATAGGTTTTTTTATGCTAGCCGTCAGACATTGCGGTTTTGGAATAACTACAATCAATCCAATGCTAAATTCACAGAATCAATTGAAAAGGATGCAAAGGATTCATATTCACATTAATGTTTGACACATGCATATGAAATATTTTCTACAAGTCGACCCGACGAACTTCGTATCGTTTGCAGGTGAGCTGCCTTGAGGATTTTTTCTTGGCCGATTTTCCAAATGGAGAAGTTTACTGAAATACGCTAATCCTTTTAAGAGATGACTTCATAATTTGGTGGCTGGCTATTTTTCAGATGCGTCAAGAGTTATTCTTATTGATATGATTGGAAACCATTCAGGGGAGAGAGGTGAAGTAATTTGCTGAAATGCGCTAAGCCGATCAAACAAAATAGGCAAAAACAGCTGATAAAAACAACTTGCGTACAAGTCCGCAACTCAGTGGGACATTTTCATGTTGAACGAAAGTTGAACGTGAGTTGAACCTAAGTTGAAAGTCACACTTTTTTGGTCGTTCAACAAAAGTTGAACGAAAGTTGAACGTGAGTTGAACCTAAGTTGAAAGTAACACTTTTTGGGTCGTTCAACAAAAGTTGAACGAAAGTTGAACATGAGTTGAACCTAAGTTAAAAGTTACACTTTTTGGGTCGTTCAACAAAAGTTGAACGAAAGTTGAACGTGAGTTGAACCTAAGTTGAAAGTTGAATTCAAGTTGAATTCGAGTTGAATTCGAGTTGAATTCTAGTTGAACCCAAGTTGAACCCAAGTTGAACCCAAGTTGAACGTAAATTGAACCCAAGCCCAACCTCCTCGTTTGCGGGTGGAAGTTTATTGAAATGCGCTATTCAGTTCAAAGGGATAGTTTCAGTTTCAGTCTGCTGGCCAATTTTCCAGGTTTGTGAAGACCTCTTCTGCTATTGAGAGTGGAAGTCAATTCCGGGAAGGAGGATGCGTTCCGTTCAAGGGATATGGGCAAAAAACAGGAGAAATCGAGACCGAGTTCTAATCGTGCGAATAGCACGACGAGTGTATACCCTATACCCACGTACAAACCTAGAAAGCACGCAAAACCCAAAATATTCAATTTCATATTTTTTTATAGGGGAGTGAGGGGTAGATGGGTTGGACGTGGCACATTTTTATTATCTTATTAAGGCTTCCATTTGATATTAATTTGAAGTTTTTCGCGACATTCTATCAAAAGATATGGCTTTCCGCTTTCCATCAACTCAAAGTAAATGTCAGAATGAAACATTGATCAAAATTTCAAGTCAATAGCGATATTCTACCGAAAGTTATGGCCGAGTTAAAATATCAAGGAGGGGTAGTTTGTATGGGAGGTAAGGGAACCCGTGGTCCGATTTGGCTCATTTTCAATACCGTCCAATATTTTAGCAAAACAAACATTTGACCAAAATTTCAAACCACTAGCTTCCTTATTTCGGGAGTTATCGTGCTAACAGACAGACACACGGACAGACAGACAGACATGGCTTATTCGATTCAGGGGCCGACCCTGATCATTTATATATATACTTTGCCATACCTCCGGTGGCTCCTTTGACGTGTTACATAATATCGGCGTAACAAAAACAATATACCCTATACCATCTTATGGATATAGGGTATAAAAACAGCTGATAAAATGAGCGGTTTCTTCTGGTCAATTTCGCAGATATGGAAATAGCAATTCAGTTATTGCAGTCTTTCCGTCTGCGGGGTGAAGTTTACTGAAATGCGCTATTCAGCTCAAGGGATGGTTTCAATTGCAGTCTGCAGGCGAATTTTCCAGGTTTGTAAAAATTTGTTCTGATATTGAGGGTGGAAGTCGATTCCGGGAAGGAGGATGCATTCCGTTCAAGGGATATATAGGCAAAAACAGAAGAAAATGAGAATATTGTGAAATCCGCTAAAATGCGAATTCAGGAGGTATAGACAAAAACTGGAGAAATTAAGCTGCCTTCATAATTTGACTCCTAACTAAATTTTCCGATGAGTCTCTTTTATTGGGTGTAGAACTCATTCAAGTGGGTGGTTGTAGAATTTATAGAAATTCGCTAATCTGGCAAAGGATTAAAAAATAAACTGCATTGATAATTTTATCTGGGTCAATTTTGCAGATATTTCAATAGCTATCCGGGTGGTCCTTATGCCACCGCTAATCCGCTCCAGAGATATACATAGACGAATTGAAGAAAATGAGGTACCCTAGTAATTTCCCAGATGTTCCAAGAGCTACTTTGTTATTGGGGGTGTAAGCCATTAAGAGGGGTTTCTGAGATCCATTCCGGGATCTTGGACTTGTTGTGTGCAATTGAAGTGCAGTGACTTGTTGATAAGAAAAGAGTAAAAGACATCTAGTGGCATCTTGTGCTTATTCACTCATTGACAATTTTTACTCATATAAGATAGTGAGTGACTTTGGAAATCTGACAGTTCACTTGAGTGATTTTAATAGTTACAGTGTGTGCTTCAATAAAACTGCAATATGTCAACAATTAGCCAAATTGCGTGTGATTGTTGTAACAAAACTTTGCAGTCTGATGATGACTTCTTTACTTGTACGTATTGCAAAAGACTCGAACATCCAATCTGCTCGGGCTTATCAAGAGGGCAGATATCTGCCTTGAAATCTCCTACGAATCCACCACTTTTCGTTTGCTCGGTATGTACCGACAATAAAAAAATGATGAAATCATGGAAGGCCGAAATGGCTGATTTAAAGGCTGAAATCGCTGATTTGAAAAAGGAAATAAACACCTTAAAACTATCTAATGAAACTCCTTTTAACACCGAAGATGTAATAGGCGAGCTTGAAGATCGGAAAAGAAGATCGTCGAATATCATAGTTCGGGGCATGGTTGAAAGCAGTACTGAAACTGATTTGAAAAAAACACTGGAACTAATAAAAAATATATCACCATCACTAAATGTGGAAGAAAAAGATTTAAGATGTATAAGAATTGGAAAGCCTAATTCATCTGGCAATAGGCCACTAAAAGTCATAACCACGAGCTCTTCTATGGCTCTTACGATCATCAAAAACAAAAAAGACCATAAAGCAGTGCAGTATTTAAATGGTAATAATTTGAAAGTTTTTTCCGACTTAACATTAAAACAACGCGAGCATCTCAATACTCTACGAGTACAGCTGGACGAAGTGAAGAAGAATAACCCGAATGCGACTATAAAGTATATAAACACCATACCCCGAATCATATCTGGCCGTTCAACAAAAAACTGACGTTGCAAATTTATTATCAAAACACTCGCGGTATCAGAACTAAATTAAACGATTTACGTCTTGCTGTTTCTACAATTTCCTATGATGTCATTATTCTCACCGAAACCTGGCTAAACAACAACTTCCATTCATCTGAACTTGGCCTACATGGATACATTATTTATCGTTGCGACCGAAACAATTGCACTTCCAATAAATTACACGGTGGAGGAGTGCTCATAGCCATCAAGAACACATTAAAATCTACTCTGCTGAAATGCAAATATAACAATATCGAGCAACTCTTTGTTTCACTGGAAACTAAACCTTTCCGAACAATTATAACGACTGTTTATTTGCCACCTGACGCTTCTTCGGATCTTTACCAGTTGCATGCTGATGACATCCTCAACACATCTGAGAACTACCCAACATCTAGCCTCATTGTTACTGGGGATTATAATTTACGAAACGTTGATTGGACATCTGCTACATGGTCATGTAATAACAATAATTTAAAAAGTATTGAAATCATCGATATTTTCTCTTTCCTAAATTTTAATCAATTTAATACTATCAAAAATGCTTCTAATAATATTTTAGACTTAGTTTTCTCAAACATAGATACAGTAAATATTGTTGAATGTGATGATCCACTTTTATCATTAGACACTTTCCATCCTGCTCTCGAAATTGAGGTTTGCTTGCCATCTAATAATCGTAACGTACATAGTAACAACACACAATGTGTCTTTAACTTTAAACTTGCAAATTTCGATAACATAAATGCTTGCTTAAATGATTATGATTGGTCTGTTTTACAAAATATGCCTATTGAAAATGCAGTAAATTATTTTTATACATATTTAAATAACTTAGTGGAACTATATGTCCCAAAAGTTCGTTTATATGGAGTTCAATTCCCAATTTGGTTTTCTTCAGAGCTAAAAGATTTGATTAGTAAGAAAAAAATTGCGCATATGATATATAAGTCAACCGGTGAATTAACAGATTATAACAAGTTTTCTTCTATTCGTTCATTATGCAAATATCAATCTAGACTTGATTACAAAAGTTACATATATAAAATTGAGTCTCAAGTTCCTAATAATATTAAATACTTTTGGAACCATATAAATTCTTTAAAAACTGAAAGTGGTTTACCAAATACATTGTTTTTTAATGGTCACAGTAGCTCTGATATCACAGAGATTGTTAACTTATTTGCAGATAACTTTTCAAGAGTATATAGCACAGGTGATAGCTCGTATGATCCTCCTCTATTCAATAGCTCGTTCAACTTAGCGCACCTTATAATTGACGCTGATTCATTGTATAAAAAACTGAAAGAATTAGATGATTCTAATAGTTCAGGGCCCGACGGACTTCCTCCATTTTTTATTAAAAACTGTTCAGAGAATTTAGTATTTCCACTTCTCACACTTTTCAATAAATCTCTGCTAAATGGGCAGTTTCCCACAAAATGGAAAACAAGTTTTGTTTTTCCAATTTTTAAGTCAGGTGATAGAGCTGACATAAGGAACTACCGACCAATAAATAAACTTTCGTGCATTCCTAAAATTTTTGAAAGTCTAGTTACCGATTTGATAACTCCATTAGTCCGACCATTAATTATTTCAAATCAACATGGATTTTGTTCAGGGAAATCAACAGCCACAAACCTTGTGTGTTATGAAAAATATATCTACAAAGCCTTTAATAACTTTCAACAAGTTCACTGCATTTATACTGATTTTACCAAAGCTTTTGATAAGATAAATTTTTCACTGCTTTCTAAAAAATTAGAAAATTTCGGTTTTTTTGGTTCGATACTATCTTGGCTGAATGATTACGTTAGAAATCGGTCTCTCATTGTAAATATTAAAAACAATCTATCTAGATCAATAATTCCCACCTCAGGTGTTCCTCAGGGATCACATTTGGGTCCATTGCTTTTTCTGATTTTTATCAATGATATAATTGATGTGTTTCATAACGTAGAATTCCTGCTATTCGCAGATGATTGCAAAATTTTCAAGTGCGTCAATAGTGTGGATGATGTTTTAATCCTTCAACGTAATCTGGATTCGTTTTACACATATTGCAATAATAATAAGTTAGAGCTTAACTTATCAAAGTGTAATTTCATCGTCTTTAATAGATTTTCAACTAATTTTTCGCCTACTTACTCAATTAATAGTGTTCCATTATTGCAAGTGAATTCTATTAAGGACCTTGGAATTATGTTTGATCAGTCTTTAAATTTTGCGGAGCACATCAATTATATCACTGAGAACGCGCGTCGTATGTTGGGTTTTATTATTAGAAATTCTATAGATTTTAAAAACGTACATGCACTTAAATCTTTATATTTTAGTTTGGTTAGATCGAAACTTGAATACATGTCTGTTGTATGGAATCCAAGCTATAAAACACATTCCGAAAAAATTGAAAAAGTTCAACACAGATTCCTTAGATATATTGCCTATAAGATGCATATAACATATGAGAATATAAACTATCACGAAATACAAGCTTTGCTTAAGGTTAATTCTTTGGAGAGTAGAAGATGCTACTATGACATAATGTTTTTAGTGAACTTACTGAATGGAATTATTGATGCTCCTGAAATTTTAGAAGAGATATCATTCAGAATTCCCAACAGAAATACAAGGAACCAAGATCTTTTTTATATTCAGTACTTCCGCTGTAATTATTTAATTAATTCGCCTATTGAACGACTTAAAGCTAGAGGAAATTTAGTTAATAACCGTTTGGATTTATTAAATGCTAATAAAGAAGCAGTTAAGCACTGTATATTTAGTATGTTTAATTAAAATTTTATCAATTTTTATTCTAATATATTTTTTTATTTTTTTTCTTATACATTTTTATCAATTACATATATTCTAATATTTTTTTTTTTCTAATACTTTTATATTAATCTTCTTTCTATTTTATATATAAGCTATTTTCCATATAAACCTTCTTCATTTTTCATTTTATTACATATAGTCATAATTTAAATCTAATAGTATTTAAGTTAAGATAAGTTAATTTTAGTCACTATTGTAAGCACAATAATGTACAATTGGTACTAAAGGACATTTGTCCGTTTAAATAAATAAATAAATACAGGCAACTGGACCGTGTATTCAGTGTAAGTTACTGAAATACGGTAATCGGATCATAGAAATATAGGCAAAGGAAGGATCTAATAAACTGCCTCCATATTTTTTATTGGTAAATTTCCGGATGTTTTATAAGCTATCCTGCTATTCGGGGTGGTCATCAATTCGAGGAAGGGGATGTAATTACTAGAATCGAATCGAATCCGTTCAAGAGATATAGATAAAAAATTATAGAAAAAAATGTGCATTGGCCAATTTTGCAGATTTATCAACAACGATTCTGTTTATCTACGTGGTGGTCATTTAGATGGGAGGAATTTAGGATGGAATTTACTGAAATCAATGGAAAACAGGAAATAGTTGTCTTCATAATTTTGCTCATTGTGAATTTTCCACATGTTTCAATTCGGGTAGTTCGGGTAGAGGGCAAATTGGAGCGGCTTACACTGTTACTGAAATCAAGGAAAAAGGATAAAGTCAAAGGATGAGAAGAAGAGCTTAGCCAAAGTTTTGATTTCTTGCTTATTCGTCTGCAAATTTGAAAATATTCTCTTAGTCAATTCTCCTTTAACTTTAACTTTTAACTTCTTCATCGAAGGATGAAGTGCTTCGGATTGAAGGACGGGGGAATTTACTGAAATATAGCAAGTCGTTCAAAAGATTTAGACAAAAGCTCAGCAAAAAGAACTGCTAACTTTTCAATTTTTTTTTCTACAGACATACACAAAAGATGGAGAATATAAACTGCTTTCACAATTTTTCTCCTGGCCAATTTTGCAGATGTTTCAATGCGTATTTTACTGTTGAGGGTGTAAATCATTCAATCAATCTGGAGGGTCCAATTTACTAAAATATGTGGGCAAATGCATGTCAAGAAGATCTGCCTTTAAAATGTTGCTTATTGTGAATTTTGTGCATGATTCATAAGTTATTTTACTTTGTGGAGTAGAGACCGATCGGGTGGAGCCAATTTACTGAAATCCGCTAATTTCTTTCAATCTACCCTCTATACTGGGAAGAGGTCAATGATGATGACGTGAAAAACAATTGTCTGGATAATTTTGGTAATTGTTAATTTTCCGAAGTTTTCAATATTGATTCTGCTATGCGGTGTGGATACCACTTCGAAACAAATTTAATAAAAACACCCTAAAGGTACGTGTTCGTAGAGACAATTCATGTGATGATCGCTCGGCGATCGTAGTTTTGCGTCCAATTTCGAACCGTATTTAAATATTTTTTGAATGGTTCAACTTTAGTATCGACTATGTACTAAAGGAACATGTCTGTATAGAAAATATACCCATATAGTGCTCAAAACCGGTGGTTTAACTTCGATCGCTGAGCGATGATCCCATGAGTCGTCTCGACGAACACAAACCTTAATCCGTTCAAAGTAGCCGAAGAATAGGAAAAGAGCATCCTTGAAAATTTTGCTTATATCCGCTCGGGTAATTCTGCATGTTTCAGTACTTATTCGGGCATTTCAGGTGAAAACAAATACAAAGATACGCCAATCTGTTTAAGAAAAGTGGCCAAAGGAAAAGTGTGAATTTCATGCATTTTTCAATAGTTATTCTGATGTTTTCGCCTGGAGACCAATCCGGTGGGGCAAATTTACAAATTAATTTTTGCAGTAGAGATTCGGCGTAACATTTTTACCGGAATCCGTTTATCTGTTCAGGAGATAAATACCAAAATGTGTAAAAAGAACTATCTCCATAATCTTGTTCATTGTGAATGTTGTGCTTGTTTAAATCCCGCTATTCGGCGTGAAGTTCAATCTTTATTCTTCCTTACTTCTTACAGTGCTCGATGACGTCGCGTTGGTACCCAGTGTAGACACGTTGCCCGTTCTGGCGGTAATGTCTCAGCCTATTTCTACAGGCACCCCTACCTTGGATCGTGCCATCGCTGAGACCAATGCGTTGTTATTGCTTTCCCCTGTTCAATCCCGTGGTGAAAATTTACTCAGATCCGCGAATTAGTTCAGAGGAGATGTTGACAAAAGTATTTGAAAAAAGGCAACTGTTTTTATAATTTTGCTTATTGTGAATGCTTATAGAGATTTCAATAGAGTTATTCTGGTTGTAGACAAATCCGGTGGAATCGATTTACTGAAATCCTGCAATGCGTTCAAGAAATACAGAACAAAAACATGTGAAAAAGAATTGTCTTCATAATTTTGCTCATTGTGCATTTTTTTTTCCAAAGTTTTCAATACTTATACTGCTATTCGGGAAAATCTTCGAAAATTCGCTAGCATGTTCATTCAGTTCAGACAGCAGTCTGTGAAAAAGAACTCATTATGAATGTTGCTTAATGTGAATTGCGAGGCGGAGCAATTCAAACAAAAATCATAAAATTATTATTAGCCATTTAACGACCACGGTTTCTACAGTAGCATAACTTAGTATTTTTTTTTAAGAAATGGGAAAAATCACGTTGGTCAAAATGTTCTTCCTAATTTCTTTGAAGTTTTTCTTACTTTACTTCTAATCTTATTCGGCACAGACACAAACACGGTGCAGCAAATTTACTAAAATTCCCTTATCACTTCAAAGTGACTAAGGGATAGAGAATAAGAGCTCCCTTCAAAAATGTTGTTCATTCGTTCAGTTGAGTCTGCATGTTCCAGTAGTTATTCACCTATTTTAGGTGAAAAAAACCAAGGGGAAAATTTACAAAAATACTCTAATCCGTAAGAAAAGTGAACAAAGGATCATTTTTAATTTTATGCTTATTTCAAAAATTATTCTGGCATTTTAGGGTAGATAACAATATGGTCGGGCAAATTTATTGAAACAAACTTATTCGCTAAGGAGATATAGGCAACAGTATGTGCAAAATAGCTGCCTTCAAAATTTGGTGATTTTCAATTTGTTGCAAGTTTACGTATCTATCTATCTAAATTTACCAAAATACACTAAACCGTTTCAAAATGGTGGCCAAAGGAAAACAAAAAAAGCTGCCGTAAACATTTTGAAATCTGTTATTTTGAGTAGAGGCCAATGTGGCCTAGCAAATTTACCGGCATCCGCTAATCCGTTCAGGAGATAAATACAAATTATGTGAAAAAGAACTGTCTTCATAATTTTGTACATTGCGAATTTTGTGCATGTTTTAATACTTATTCCACTATCCGAAGAGCAACTCCGGTGGTGCATATTTTCTCAAATCTACGACTTTGTTCAATAGTTAATCTGGGTGTAGACCAATCCAGGGGAATCAATTTACTGAAATCCGGAAAATCATTGAAGCAATACAGGGAGAAATATTCGAAAAAGAAAAATCTTTATAATTTGTGATTTTTTACAGGTTTCAATATTCTTATATTCACGAAGGAGACCAACTCGGAAGGAAAATCTTCCAAAAAATCAGTAAGACGATAAAGAAATATATATAGACAAAATCATGAAAAAAAAACTCATTGTGAATTGTTGCTCATTGTAAATTTTCTGCATATTTCAATGGTTATATTGCTATTCCGGCCGAAGCCTTGTGTAGACCAATCCGGTTGGGTGAACTTACTGAAGTCCGGTATTTAGTTCAAGAAATACTGCAAGAAGTATGCGAAAAATAACTGTCTAAATAATTGTGTTCATTGCGAAGTTTTCATATTATGTACTTAATAGTTGTTCTGTTACTTGAGGTAGGAACCAATCCTGTGGAGCAAACTTACTGAAACCCGCTGATACGTTCAAGAAATACATGCAGAAATAGGCAAAAAAGAACCCATTGTGAATTTTTGGTCATTGTTTTTTTGCATTTTTGTAGTTATTATCCTATACAGGGTATCCGGAAACTACCGCATAAACGCTCCAGATATATGATTGCTCATGTGATTTCCAGCAAAAATGTTGTATCGAACATACCCGTAATTCTTAACACTTTGGCCCAGCCATTTTGCGATTTTTGAAAAACTTCATTTTCTTGCACGACTTAAACGTCAATATCTCCAAGACTATGCGCAAATTTTTAAAAGAATCGTACAACGACCTCATATTGGCAGAAGTTGGAGAAAATTTAGATGGAAAAAATATTTTTTGTCGGGTCAAATCACAAAAGTTACATTTTAAGCTCTGTAAAACCCGATTTTAGTGTGTTTAGTTTAATTTTTTAAGTAAATTTGTTGGCTGTAATAATCATCTTATTTCGCTATTTTAGCTAGTCGAGCTTTGGATACATTCAGGTTTAGGTCGTACAAGAAAATGATTTTTTCAAAAATCTTCAAATGCCATTGGCAGCTAAAGGGTTAAGAATTGGGGTACATATGCTGGAAATCACATGAGGAATCACAGCCAGGTGCGTTTATACGGCAGTTTCCGGACACCCTGTATACAATATTGGTCAAGTTTCTCAATTTCTGCTTAGAGCTTAACCTTAGATCGCTTTGAACTTTCCACTGCAGAGATCCTGAATGTTGGTACGGAATAATAATTGCAGAAAGCAATAAAGAATACTTTAGCTGAAAACCCTTATATGGCTTTCGAGCGGAAACTGCTGCATAAACGCCCCGGATTGTGATTCCTCATGTGATTTCCAGCATAGGGAACATACCCCCCATTCTTAACCGTTTACCTGCCACAGGCATTTGAAAATTTTGAAAAAAAATAATTTTCTTGTACGACTTAAACCACAATATCTCGAAAGCTTGACTAGCTAGAATAACGAATTAAGATAATTATTACAGCCAACAAATTTCCCGAAAAAATAAAGCTAGCCGCACGGATAAGTAATTTGGCTTTTACAGAGCTTCAAAGTAAAATTTTTGTGATTTGACCCAAAAACAATCTATTTTTTCATCTCAATTTTCTCCAACTTCTGCTAAGGAGTGGTGCTTGTAGGATTCTTTTAAAAATTGGCGCATAGTCTTACGATCATATGTTTCTTACATCATTTTATTCTAGGTCCATTATTTCTAACAGTTTTTATACGTTATGTGTAGAAAACTAGGGTTAATTTTAGCTCGAATTCAATACAATTCCATTCAACTACCCCTAAAGATCTGCAATTTGGTAAAATCTATTCAAATTATGTCAAAATCGTGTCAAAATGTACACTAGTTTTCTGCACTCAAGGTATTTTATATTCTCCATTAGAGAGGTGATCTAATTTGGTGTTGGCTAAATCATAGACTTTTTATTGTATTTTATGAAATTTGAAAATTGCTTGATCTGGAAATTACCAAATTTGTTTATTCGTGGATCTGGCAGGTGAAGCGCACAACTGTGCATGAGCGTAGCCCAGATTTCGTTCAGGAGGAGCACGACAAAATTTCTATCAACATCATGATCGTAGCCAGCCATGAATTTTCCCACCCAGTTTATCGCTTTTCTCAGACGGAATGATGCAACTCCCAGGAGGACTTTTATATAGCACTAGGGGGCTTCGCCCCCTGCTCGCTACACGAGCCGTTTGCGCTCTGCGCGCTCGCAGCACTGACTGACTCTTTTTCGTTCTCGTATGGTATACCTACTTATCGACAACTTGTACGTACATTCATCGTAGCCAATCAGAACACGAATAAAAAATGACATTCTCCGAAGTTAACATTTTTATATATAGAAGGATATCCTAATCCTGTTGTTCATTTTGTACGAATATTTTCGGTTGGTAGTCAAACCCCATCTTTAACGTTTGTCATTTAACTACGCGCAAACAGTGCAGAGCAGTGGCTATGAAGGTGAAATTTTGTAGGTCAAAGGGCTTTCGATTATTTCTACCAACGTTCGTCTCTGTATTTTACCATCAGCAAACCTCATCTATTATCCTCAAACCTTGAAACTAAATGCAAATAAATTCAGAAATTTCACAATCAACATTTCTCCATCATTTCGTGAATAGATTGCTTTGACATGAGCCTCTAGGCAACTGAACCCGTGTAACATCAATTACAATGCTCGGTCTTTTCATATGCATACGCTCCCCTTTATTTATATCCAATAAAAAGGACCATATAAAAAATTCTATACGGATAACGGAACACCATCAAAATGTCCATACGGAAAGCGCAGAGTCGTTGCCATCGTGATAATCAAAGCCCTTGAATTGACATCAGCATTTGCATAAAATTGTCATCGTTATCGTTGTCGCCCTTTAGACGCGCCGACCGCCTCCGGAAACTGCTAAAGGACATCTCAGCAGGAAAAAAAAGCTAGACTCTCGCAAACTTTATGTATACGCTCACGGGACCGGAATAAAAAAACATTCATTCGAGGACGAATTATAAGCTGAAGTATAAGAAATTCCAACGTAAAACGATATACCTACATATATATGCATGTATGTATAAAAGGATCGAAGGATGCCCACGAAACCAAAGACGTCAACCTGAACCTCAACACTTATCGGGAGCATAATCGAATACATATCGAAAAGGCCGGGACTTGCATCCATCCATCCATATACAACTGTAGGCATTTTATGGCATTCATGTAGGTACGCATAATAAGATATGGTGGATGTGCGAGACGCCAATTCAAAAGGTGGATTTCAATTCTTGGCATCCTTCTATTTTTTCTGAATTCTTTTTTATCAAATATACAGGATTCGGGATATTTTGTGAGATGCGGGGAAATGGATATTATATTTTTGTGTGCGTATACATACGTATTGGGAAAGGAATTTTTGTACTCGACAGAAAAGGTGAAATCGTGCAAAAATACATTTTTATGAAGATGAAGAAATACATATTACGAAATGCCGATGTAAAAGAGGATCCTCATGACAAAGGTGGGCGTGAGGTGAAAAAGTGAAACCGTCGTGAATGCGGACCTTCAAACAGTCTGCCATCTTAAATTTTAGGCAACGAAAGGACCTGAATACATATATATTACTCATTCGCAGATAAGTGATGTGGGAAGCAGGCGGTTTGTGGTTTCAATTCCATGGATCGATACAAACCCCTCTACTGTTAAGGTTATCACTCATTTTGCGAGTATGTCGAAGCCGCAAGGAAACCTGTCGCACTTCTGTGTGTATGGACGAATTGGAGTTGTCGCTTTACATTATTGAAGCTTCGATTTGATGACGATGTGATTTACAGTCAACAGTTACTTATGATTGCCCCTGGTCCCTATGAAGTCGTCCTTGAACGCCTCCGTCTTTTCATGTAACAAAATGTCGATTTAACAAACTCTTTGTGAACACAGGATGTTTTGATTATTTTCTCTGGTCTACAGGGAATGTTACATGCCTAAAACAGGCCTACTCGCATGAGAATAGTTCAAATTGAAAGCCGCGGGACGTGGTTTTTGTGAAATTCAAAGCCGCGCGGTTTACGTTAACCAGTCCTTGAGTATTTTTAGGGTGTGGATTCAATGGAAATATGACATTCATGTATACAATAGGTATACTGGAATGTTTGCGCGGGATTAAGAGTGTCGCGTTGGTAATTGCTTTTCAATGAAGACATTATTGTGTCGCGTTATTTTGTTAGTCGCTTTTCGTCACGCATTCATCCCGTGATGATTATGTAAATTTTGTGGAATGAATTTTATTGAGTTATTTGGAAAATTCAATTAATTTACATAATAGTATAGTGAAAATCAAAAGGATTATAAAGATAGAAACGTATGTAGGTTGGAAAATTTAAATTGAACAATCCCTTATATCCTACGGTTCTTGGTCTAGTACCTACATAACAGATACCAAGAACCTTAGCAAATGCAAATGAAATTGTAGATGAAATCGTTAAGGCAAGATGATTGTTTGATTGATAAAGTTTGGAAAAAATTCCGTCCCATTTAATTCGGATTCATAGAAGTGATATTATTTGGGAGACAAGGTTAAAAAAAAGTAAGGATCAACCTTTCGAAACTGTGGAAGAGTTTTTTATTTTATTTTAATGATACACCAGTGCAAGGCGCTGATGGCGCAGATCATTTCCAATTGCAAATTGAGTAATTTTTGTCAGAATCACTCGAAAACTTTCACCGCTGTGCCCCACCCGAGAAGTGTTTATCGAGATATTTTTGAAACACGTATTGTTACAAAAGAGGAATAAAAAAAAAACAGTTTTGAAGCTATCGGGCTGTAATTTTTAAAAAAAGTTATTTTTTAGTGTACGCTGTATATATGTCGGAACGAATGGAATCGTACCGTGGGGTCATGAGGCTGCCCCTGAAATTAGGTTCTTCTGAGAAAAACTTTTTTCTTTATGTACCCATCTTAACCAAACTTCACCCAAGTGAGTTCCTAGTAAAGCCTCAAAACATATCTAGGAATGGATGGAATTGGAGCATTATGTCATAGGGCGACCATACAAACCAATCCCTGAAAATTAAGTTGTTCTAAGAAAAACTTTTGTCTTTATGAACCAATCTTAACCAAACTTCACCCAAATGTGTTCCTAATAAAGCCTCAAAACATATCTAGGAATGGATGGAATCGGAACAATACGTCATAGGTTTTTATTAAGTTCTTGTAAGAAACACTTTTTTCCTTTTGAATCTTAACCAAAATTCATTCAAATGTGTTTGTGGATTAGCCTCAACGCATCCAGGAACAAATGGAATCGAAACACGCCATAGGGCTGCGGTAGAAATTGTTACCGCAGAAAAAGCTTAAGTTTCATTCAAATGTGACGGGTATTCAAATTTCAGTCGCGCCCGAAATTAGCCTCGGTCTCGTTTTTATCATAAAATAGAAAAGTTGCCGCAGCATTGAAGCTAGGCCTGCAAGTGTTGGTGACATTGCATTTGCCTGTACGCTTTGAAAAGCATCATAAATTTCCAACGTCCAGTAGGAATTCGATCCCGCGACCCTATGAATTGAAGACGTGCACCGTATCGGTAGAACAATGTCTAGACATTAGATAAACATTACACACAAAAATAAATAGTAATTTTAATGGCAGGACCTATGGATCGATGTCTGTCAAGTTAGCACTACCACTTTTAAATTTCGATGAACGCTATAGTGCATTAAATGTCGCGAATTTGCCGTGATTCAATGGCAAAATCAAAAAATTTTCCACGCCCCTTCTTCCCCTTAAAACAACCCCTAAGTGTTTTTTAAGCCCCATAGAGCGTATGAAGCCTTGAAACGGAAGTTTAAGGCATCGCAATACAACAGATTGTACGCACAAGGATGTTCAAGAGCTTACTTATAATATCTGCACTTATACAAAGTTTTCCGCACCCCTCTACACCTTCAAAAACTACCCCTAAGTCCGGTTTAGCCCCATACAAAGTTGATGGCGTTAAAACTCAAGTTATACGTTTAGTCATAGAACAAAATTTATTCAGTCAAATGCTATAGGGGTTAATGATGATATCTGCACCCTTAAAAAATTTGCCACGCCCCTCCTTCCCCTTAAAACAACCCCTGTCAAGTTAGCACTACCACCCTTGTAACGCCGAAACTATGAACTTACATAAAACCAAAAGTGTCCCTGAATTTGCCGCAGGGGTCACTTATAACACCTGAAATTTGCCCCGCCCCTTTTGGTTTTATGTAAATTCTTAGTTTCGGCGTTACAAGGTTGGTAGTGCTAACTTGACAGGGGTTGTTTTAAGGGGAAGGAGGGGCACGGCAATTTTTTGAAGGGGTAGATATCTTCAGTTACACCTAAAGGATCCAACTAATTACAGTTTGTTTGATGACGATGTTTAAAACTTGAGTTTTTGCGCTGTAACCATAAAAGCAATTAGGGGTAGTTTTTAAATTAGAGGTAGTTTTTAAATTAGAGGTAGTTTTTAGGGGTGTAGAGTGGCGGGGCAAATTTTTTTAAAGTTCAGGTGTTATAAGTGACCCCTGCGGCAAATTCAGGGACACTTTTGGTTTTATGTAAATTCTTAGTTTCTGCGTTACAAGGGTGGTAGTGCTAATTCGACAGGGGTTGTTTTAAGGGGAAGGAGGGTCGCCTGAGTGCTGTATTAACAACTTCAGCGTCTCAGGTTACTAAACGTAATAGGGTGACAAAAACCGAACAGTCAATCACCGAAGCAGCACCTTCCGTAGGGGGGAGGATAAAGGTTGAAAGGCTCCGGCCGATTCCTATATCCTCTTCAGTGGTGGCATAACTGCGGACCCTTAGCTATGCAGGAGGAGCTTCATAGGGTGAACGGCTCCAGCCAATTCCTATGTTTCTCTACGGGGCGTTACTTTCCCGCAATATCCGAGTAACCGCTGCGCCTGAGTGCTGTATTAACAACTTCTGCGTCTCAGGTTACTAAACGTAATAGGGTGACAAAAACCGAACAGTCAATCACCGAAGCAGCACCTTCCGTAGGGGGGAGGGTAAAGGTTGAAAGGCTCCGGCCGATTCCTATATCCTTTTCAGTTGTGGCATAAATGCGGACCCTTAGCTATGCAGGAGGAGTTTCATAGGGTGAACGGCTCCGGCCAATTCCTATGTTTCTCTACGGGGCGTTACTTCCCCGCATTATCCGAGTAACAACTTCAGCGTCTCAGGTTACTAAACGTAATAGGGTGACAAAAACCGAACAGTCAATCACCGAAGCAGCACCTCCGAGGCCCCTCCATGATGGACCTCTTTCGTTTACGAATACTATCATGGTTAAGCGATGGGCCGACAACTCATCCTTGTAAAAAAATTTCGACGTCAAGAAACCTGGAACGAAAGCCTCGGATTGGACGGATACAACTCAACGACGACCTCGCAAACGAACAACGGATTACTCTTTCGGAACCTGGAATGTGCGCTCCCTGAATAGGGCAGGGGCATTAAGGGCCCTCTTGGATCAGGTTGAAAAATATAAGCTGAGCATAGTTGCACTCCAGGAAACAAAATGGCTTAGTAGCGAGATAGACGACCGAAATTCGTACACAATTTTCACAAGTGGAAAACCTGCGGGCCACAGGGAGTTTGGAGTGGCGTTCATTGTAAACAATCAACTTAAGCCGCATGTTATCGACTTCAAACCCATAAACGAGCGGCTGTGTGCGATTCGCATTAAAACTCGGTTCTTCAATCTTTGGCTCATAAACGCGCATGCCCCCACCGAAGTCAGTGAAGACGCGGCCAAAGACGAGTTCTACCACCGCGTAGAAAATCTCTTCGACTCACTTCAATCAAATGATGTCAAATTGCTGCTGGGGGACTTCAACGCCAAAGTCGGAAACGAAAGTTGGCATAGGGGGATTACTGGAGGTTACAGCCTCCATGAAGAATGTAACGACAACGGCCAACGACTAATAGACTTCGCGACCAGCAGAAACATGGTCATTAGCTCAACGTGTTTTCCGCATCGTCGTATTCACAGACAGACCTGGAGATCTCCAGATCAACATACCGTCAACCAAATTGTGGTCAATTTGGTCCTTATCTGCAAGAGATGGGCATCGAGCATGATGGATGTTCGGTCCTATCGTGGAGCAAATATTGACTCTGACCACTATATGGTGAAGGCGACTTATAGGTGCAGAATTTCTTCGGTGCATCATTCGAGCATATACAAATAATACATATATGTCCAAATTGGTACAAAATGTTGTTCCTATGAAAATGTATCTGAAATTTCCTAGAGCTTTCAAGCGAATCGCATGAGCCTGTGTGCGTGTCAATTTGAGAGAACGTTTTCCAGTTCAAGAGAGTCAAGAGACTCTTTTTATAGTATCTTTTAAGAATCACTCATCGCTTGCCATTGCCTGCGACTTCCGTGGTGTGTGATGGATATCTCCGTACTCCGTGACGCATGACAAGTGGACCGAGTGGGTCCGAGGAAGAGAGCAAGTTGCCGTTGCGGACAATATGTTATGTTATGAACACAGAAATGATTATCAAATTCATTCACTGCCACGTCCCGCCCGCGTCCTGTGTGGTGTGCGATGTACCGCGGCGCGCCTCGCGCAAGATAAGTGGACCAAGTTGGGAAGAGAGGAGGAAACGACACGAAAACACATTGCTGTGCATGCGCCTACGAAATTTAAAATTCGTCTGTGGCATGTGCATCTATATTTTGAGGTTCAGATTTATCTGAGCCGATGTCATAATGAAAAGTCTATTGGAGACGATAATTAATATAAATGTAGGTGAGTTTTAGGGTCAAAGACATGGAGTTTCTGAAAAAAAAACACCTTCTTTGTTAGTCCCTTCGGGCATTTTACTCACTCCATAACGTGACAGAATAAAGGAAGTTCAAATTTTGACATATTATTATTGGAAGAAGCTCTTCCTACATGTTGCGACCAATTTATTCAATACCTTCTCTAAATTTGCATTTATGCGATCCCGTCTAGACAGCTGTAGATTTTTCAATTTATAGTATACATAGTATTGTTTCTTGATATGCCGGCCGCAACAAGCATAGCAAAAATTAGCCAAAACTAAGGCCCGTATTTATAAACATACCTTGCCTTAAAATAAATGCCATTTCCAGTAGTTTTCATTGAAATAATTTATTTTCACGAGACAATGCATCCTTGACTTAAGGCGATTCCAAGGAAACTTTGAAATTTTGCAATAGTCAACCTCACTTGAAGTCAATGTAGCTAGTTACCTACCTGGAGTTATTATTATATTACAATTGTGTTAAAAGCTTAAGGTCTTCTTGAGTTTCCCCTTAAATAAAGGATGCATTGACTTCTAAATATAAATTATTTCAATGAAAAACTACTGGAAATGACATCTAATTTTTGAATTTCGGCATACTTTACTCAAGGTCGCCTTGAGCTAAGCTATGTCTATAAATACGGGCCTAAAAGTATAAATTTCGGCATCAAAACCAATTTTCCGATAGCTTTTTTTTTATTAGTTGTAAGTTAAGAAAATATACAGGGTGCCCGGAAACTGCCGCATAAACGAACCGGATTGTGCTTCCTCAGATTTCCAGCAAAAAAGTTGTACGGAACATACCTTTTTAGCTTAACCCTTTAGCTGCCACAGGCATTTGAAGATTTTTGAAAAAATCATTTTCTTTTACGACTAAAACGTCATTATCTCAAAAGCTAGACTAGGTAGCATAGTAAAACAACATGATTATTAGGTACAGATGATTATCACCCAAAAAATAAAACTAACCGTACTAAAATCGGATAAGAGGTTTGGTTTTTACGGAAGTTCAAAGTCAAATTTTTGTGATTTTACCCAAAAACAAAATATTTTTCCATCTCAATTTTCTGCAACTTCTGCCAAGGTCAGGTGTTCGTACGATTCTTTACAAAATTGGCGCATAGTCCAAAGATCATTTCTTTCTTACATCATTTTATTGTATCTTCCGTATTTCTAACAGTTTTAATGCCTTAAGTAAAGAAAACTGTGGTTAATTTTAGCTCTATTTCAATTCAATTCAACTAAAACTGCCCCTAAAGATCTGCAATTTGGTAAAATTTATTCAAATTATATCAAAATCGATCCAAAATTGAAACTCATATATTCGTTGCTCTCTAATAGAGACTTTTGCGTTTTGAGACTTCTGATACAAATTTCGTTAACTAACTTTCATACAAAGGTGGGCATTCTCATTTGTTTCAAACAATTAAATCAATATGATTTTATTATAGCCGAAGAAAAAAAAATATGGTCATCGAACGACAAAAATCTTACATCGATGGATTTTTGCAGGATTTTTGGGGATGTCCTTCTGATTATGGGAAAAAAGTACCAATAGATTAGAGGTTTGCAGCCTTGAAAAGGGAGGAGGGGTACTTGCGTTTTCAGAGCTATGGAGGTTTTTAAAAGAGTCTAAAATGAAAATATTCTAATTTATTTTTTAGTCTAGCGCCAAATTTTCACTCAAATCCTATTGTATTTTATACAATATACAATTACAAGGGTAATTTTATGTATTTTTTTTCGTTCTCAGACCATTTTTCTGTATATTTGGTCGGTTTTGAAATGTTTGCTAAAAAGTAAAAAAATACTCCCTTATCCCCTTTTTTCAAGGTTGCCCTCCAATCGTTGGGGATTTTTTTTCCATAATCAGGACGCCATCAGAACCACCAACCATCCTGCAAAAATACAGCGATATAGGATTTTTGCTGATCAAATATCGTATTTTTTTATCAATACTCTACAACTCACTCTCGTACTCATATCCCTCCAATTGAATCGAGTACAGAACAGGACAGAGCAACTTGCATACAAATTTTCAGTTGATGTTCTGTATAGAAATATATCTTTTTTGAAATATGTATGGAAGTTGTGTTGCCTTGTCCTGCACTAAATCCACTCACTCTACCGCATGCTACCACTACATTGCATTAACAGCGCGGCATGCACCTTACGAAATGCACTAATGAGGTCAATGAACGCATGGCAACCTGTTCCGCAACCTCAAGAAATGCATTGTCATCAAACCATCTTTCATGTTTTTTCAATACGCAGTTTTCGCAGGCGCAGATACTTTTGCGTAAGCCACCCCGACCCATGGCATGGGACAGTGGAAGAAGATACACTCATGAAGTCGACAAATGCACGAAAACCTGCTCTGGCAGAGTATCTAAACTCTCTTCAACTTGAACTGTGTAGCAAAAGAGCAAATAGCTTTAATAGCCTGTATACGTGTATATGTATGGTCGTATTTGTGACATTGGGTGCAGATCAGACGACATGGCCAAAAAAATGTGTACCCGATTTTGAGTGAGCTTTGGACATATATGTATTATTTGTATATGGTTCCATCATATACAAATAATACATATATGTCCAAATTGGTACAAAATGTTGTTCCTTTCAAGCGAATCGCATGAGCCTGTGTGCGTGTCAATTTGAGAGAACGTTTTCCAGTTCAAGAGAGTCAATAAGAGACTCTTTTTATAGTATCTTTTAAGAATCACTCATCGCTTGCCATTGCCTGCGACTTCCGTGGTGTGTGATGGATATCTCCGTACTCCGTGACGCATGACAAGTGGATCGAGTGGGTCCGAGGAAGAGAGCAAGTTGCCGTTGCGGACAATATGTTATGTTATGAACACAGAAATGATTATGAAATTGATTCACTGCCACGTCCCGCCCGCGTCTTGTATGTTGTGCGATGTATGGCACCGCGGCGCGCCGCGCGCAAGATAAGTGGACCAAGTTGTGGAGAGAGGAGGAAACGACACGAAAACACGTTGCTGTGCATGCGCCTACGAAATTTAAAATTCGTCTGTGGCATGTGCATCTATATTTTGAGGTTCAGATTATCTGAGCCGATGTCATAATGAAAAGTCTCTATTGAAGACGATAATTAATATAAATGTAGGTGAGTTTTAGGGTCAAGGACATGGAGTTTCTGAAAAAAAAAATCTTTGTTAGTCCCTTCGGGCATTTTACTCACTCCATAACGTGACAGAATAAAGGAAGTTCAAATTTTGACATATTATTATTGGAAGAAGCTCTTCTTACATGTTGCGACCAATTTATTCAATACCTTCTCTAAATTTGTATTTATGCGATCCCGTCTAGACAGCTCTAGATTTTTCAATTTATAGTATACATAGTATTGTTTCTTGACATGCCGGCCGCAACAAGCATAGCAAAAATTAGCCAAAACTAAGGCCCGTATTTATAAACATACCTTACCTTAAAATAAATGCCATTTCCAGTAGTTTTCATTGAAATAATTTATTTTCTCGAGACAATGCATCCTTGACTTAAGGCGATTTCAAGGAAACTTTGAAATTTTGCAATAGTCAACTTCACTTGAAGTCAATGTAGCTAGTTACTTACCTTGAGTTATTATATTATTATATTACAATTGTGTTAAAAGCTTAAGGTCTCCTTGAGTTTCGCCTTAAATCAAGGATGCATTGACTTCTAAATATAAATTATTTCAATAAAAAAACTGCTGGAAATGACATCTAATTTTTGAATTTCGGCATACTTGACTAAAGGTCGCCTTGAGCTAAGGTATGTCTATAAATACGGGCCTAAAAGTATAAATTTCGGCATCAAAACCAATTTTCCGATACCTTTTTTTATTAGTTGTAAGTTAAGAAAATATACAGGGTGCCCGGAAACTGCCGCATAAACGAACCGGATTGTGCTTCCTCATGTGATTTCCAGCAAAACAGTTGTACTGAACATACCCTATTAGCTTAACCCTTTAGCTGCCACAGGCATTTGAAGATTTTTGAAAAAATCATTTTCTTTTACGACTAAAACGTCATTATCTTAAAAGCTAGACTAGGTAGCATAGCAAAATTAGATGATTATTAGGTACAGATGATTATTACCCAAAAAATAAAACTAAACTAAAACTAAAATCGGATAAGAGGTTTGGCTTTTACGGAACTTCAAAGTCAAATTTTTGTGATTTGACCCAATAACAAAATATTTTTCCATCTCAATTTTCTCCAACTTCTGCCAAGGTGAGGTGCTTGTACGATTCTTTTAAAAATTGGCGCATAGTCTAAAGATAATTTCTTTCTTACATCATTTTATTTTAACTTTGTTATTTCTAACAGTTTTAATGCCTTGCGGTCCATCTAGACTAGCAGCCAAATGGCTGCGCGTCCAAAAACTGGCTTCGCGTGCAGCCATTTGGCTGCTCCTTAGCAGCCACACTGTAGCAGCCAAATGGAGACAGGAAATGACATAACCAAAATTTCATTTTGGTGATTTTTTAAAATTTAATTATCAAAATCGGACTCTGCGCGTTTGAATTATTACATGGCCATTCAATAATTATTCAATTTCACACAAAAGATCGAACGAAAGTTGTAAAATTGTCACTTTGAAATTGACAAGCGGTTGGTTGAGTTGCCATATTGAATATCAAAACTGGACGCATAGCCAAATGGCGACTAGTTTGGATGGAATTACAACAGCCATTTGGCTGTACGTGTCGCCATTTGGCGACAAATCTAGATGGACCTTTAAGTGCAGAAAACTAGGGTTAATTTTAGCTCTATTTCAATTCAATTGAAACTGCCCCTAAAGATCTGCAATTTGGTAAAATTTATTCAAATTATATCAAAATCAATCCAAAATTGAAATTCATATATTCCTTACTCTCCAATAGATACTTTTGCGTTTTGAGACTTCTGATACAAATTTCGTTAACAAACTTTCATACTAAAGTGGGCATTCTGATTTGTTTCAAACAATTTAATCAATATGATTTTATTATAGCCGAAGAAAAAAAAATATGGACGTCGAACGACAAAAATCTTACATTGATGGATTTTTGGGGATGGCCTCCTGATTATGGGGAGTCCCAACAGATTAGAGGTTTGCAGCCTTGAAAAGGAGGGAGGCGTACTTGCGTTTTCAGAGCTATGGAGGTTTTTAAAAGAGTCTAAAATGAAAATATTCTAATTTATTTTTTAGTCTAGCGACAAATTTTTCACTAAAATCCTAATGTATTATATACAATTGCAAGGGTAATTTTATGTGGTTTTTTTTCGTTCTCAGACCCTTTTTCTGTATATTTTGTCGGTTTTGAAATGTTTGCTAAAAAGTAAAAAAAATATTCCCCTATCCCCTTTTTCCAAGGTTGGAGCCCTCCAATCGTTGGGGAGTTTTTTTCCATAATCAGGACGCCATCAGCATAATCAACCATTCTGCAAAAATTAAGCGATATACGATTTTTGCCGATCAAATATCGTATTTTTATTTGATCAATACTCAACTCATTCTCGTTCTCATATCCCTATAATTGAATCGAGTACAGAACTAGACAGAACAACCTGCATACAAATTTTCAGTTGATGTTCTGTATAGAAATATAACTCTTTTCAAATGTGTATGGATGTTGTGTTGCCTTCTCCTGCACTAAATCCACTCACTCTACCGCATGCTACCACCACATTGCATTAACAGCGCGGCATGCAACTTACGAAATGCACTAATGAGGTCAATGAACGCATGGCTACCTGTTCCGCAACCTCAAGAAATGCATTGTGATCAAATCATCTTTCATCTTTTTTCAATACGCAGATTTCGCAGGCGCAGATACTTTTGCGTAAGCCACCCCGACCCATGGCATGGGACAGTGGAAGAAGATACACTCATGAAGTCGACAAATGCACGAAAACCTGCTCTGGCAGAGTATCTAAACTCTCTTCAAATTGAACTGTGTAGCAAAAGAGCAAATAGCTTTAATAGCCTGTATACGTGTATCTGTATGGTCGTATTTGTGACATTGGGTGCAGATCAGACGACATGGCCAAAAAAATGTGTACCCGATTTTGAGTGAGCTTTGGACATATATGTATTATTTGTATATGATTCGAGATTCAACCCGGCAAAAATTTTTGCGGTTGACAAATTGTTGGATGATGCCACGGTGGTCACTTATACGACTGCCCTTGAGGGGAAGCTGACGCCCTTGCAAAATAACATCAGGAACAAAGGCGCCCTTGAGATTTGGGATACACTCAAAGACACCATCAAAGGGGTCGCAGAGGAGGTTGTGGGATACAAAGCCCGGCGAGCCCGAAATGATTGGTTTGACGAGGAATGTCAAAATGCGGTAGATGCGAAAAACGAAATTGCGAAATTTCTGATTTTTAAATTAGCTATATCTGGATAACTGTTAGGAATTCGACCTATGCATGTAAGATGAACTTTATAGGAAATTGTGTAAGCTTTCATTCTTGCTCGGGCATTTTTTTGTAGAGTTCGCGGTTTCGGAGATATAGCGGAGATAGAGCTGATAAGCACCAGAATGGAATATTTGAACCCGCTCTCCCAACGTTAGCGCACTCCCCAGGACCGCGTGCTTTTAGTATGTTCGGATAAAAACTAAGGGTATCTCTCATACAAAGTGACCCATCAGGAGTTTGTTCTACGTACTACTCATTTTATAAACTATAGAACAAAGTGGTCCCCCTTTTTTCAAGGTTGCGGATCCCCAATCGGTTGGGACTGTTAATGCCATAATCTGGGGACCATTCCCAACCAAAAACCAAAAAAATTTCGGTGTAGGATTTTTGCCGACCAAATATGCCATTTTTCTTAGACTATATATCATGCTGATGGTATGATTGATTCTTCTTTTAATTTCTTGAATTACCTACTTTTTTCGTTTGAATTATTTGGATTCGTAGTTTAATTTCTTTTTAACCCCAATCAATTTCTTTTGTTGCTTAACCATTTTATTGAGTAGAATTTATAATCTCTTAACTGACTCTTTCTCTTATAATCTTGTTAAGTGAGTTCTCCCGTGCCCCAAAGGATGGGCACAATCCTTCCCATCCTTTTAGTTTGCCCCCTTTCAAAATGTTGGCTTAGCAAGGACCGCAACGCTATTGCCCAAACAACCCGCGACATTCGCTGGCCTCGCTGGGCCAATATGCCACCGGGTCAGTAGCGTTCGGTTATTTTCTTCTTGTTGCAGTGACGGCAGCTCGACAATTGAGCCGTGGTTCGCAACAACTCAACCTAGCATAGCATATCTGCCTACTGTCCTATATATTGTTTGTTGGGTGTCCTCAACAAACAAGTGCCATATTAGATAAGAAAACTCAACAAAAACCTTCACGCGCAATTTTTCGCAAACCATTGAACTGTTAGCTTCCCAACGCATTTTGTTTAAATAATTTATCAATTTTCAATACACTATTGATGAAAATATAAGCAAGAAGAAGCCTAACGTATCCAATTTTCGAATATGTTTTCTTTAATTAAATGACAAAAAATTACTTCACAAATAGTTTAGATTAATAAGAAAATTTCTCCTGTATGATGTCGTTACGTCCAAATCATGCCTAATGTCCAATTCGCTACAGGGTGTCCAATTTTGTAGGTGTCCTATATATAGGTATAGGACAGTAGGCATATCATAAGGGAAGGAGTGCCGCGGACAATTTTGTTTGTCATTGAATCACGGCAAAATACTACCTGCACAGACATGCCGAAACTTCATAAAGTTGCAGAATCAATAGCTCGCTACTCAAAATATTGCTCGGGATATTTCTACCAAGTTTCATTGAAAAACATTCCCAAAACATTCAATGCACTGTCCGACTGGAACTTCGTCGCGTGAATTATCCGCTGCCATCTGTTTGGGGAACGCTTTAATTCAGCATACGGATATAAAGACTTAGATCATTAGTAACATGTTGACTACTAATAAGTTTAAAAAGGATTAAAAAATGAAACCTTTAATTTTTTTGAAGCACTCATTAGACTTGAACCAGATGCCTACATCATATCCTTTTATCCCCAACACAACACAAATACACAACTGGCACAATTTCCATGCATATGTTTTCAAAATTAATTCTTGAAATGGTGTTTTGTACATTGGCAAGATGCCGCCATGAGCCTCAAATGCCATTTACGGCTTAAGAGCTAGACGTGTTCGCGGCGTCTAGCATACGTCCTGTATCGGTAGAACGTAGAATAAATGCACCAGCAGATGGTTATTGTTTTGAACGTTGTGAGAAAATTCTGAAAAGCGCACAAAATGTCTGGGAAAAATTGAAAATTCGCTTCATTGGCAATGGGTGAGAAAATGAAGATAAAGATATTTACATAACGCCCACATCATGTGCAGAAAGGATATCTACTGTAATAGGTGTATTTATATATATAGGATATGGAAATGATATCATATAGAGTTGTTGTACTGTGCGGGCGTACAAGAAGTATATTATTTTACAGGATTCTATAAAAGAAGGCATGCACACGGCATGCTGTGTGTGCTGTTACTGTTCTATCTGCAGTCGAGTTGTGGATTATGTCGAAAGATATTGTGTTATTAAACGACATTCTGAAAATTTATTCATTCTAGCGGATAGGATACCTATATAGGTTGAATATGGATATTGGACAGAACAGCATCCTTCTATGGGGGAATATTCCCGGTGTGCTTTTATCTGTTCAAGTCATATTCACATCGTTCTGGCAGCAACGTCCAATGGAAAAGATATTATTATTTTGCATATCTGTACAGGTATTCGCAGCTCGTTCAAGGACTACGTGAATGTTATGAGTTTTTTTCTATATAATAGGAAATCAAATAAAATTCTATGAACTGCACCACGGAGGGATCATTTGTGTAAGGGTATGTTATGGTGCAGGTGATCCTGAATGTGGAGCATCGTATTGAAATTATGTTATGCGGGAGGCATATGATATAATAAAGTTAATGGAAATTTTTCAGATTGAGAAAAAAATAATTTGCAAATATTTACCTTTCAATTTGCTACAAATTCGAAAAAAATGTTTAAATGTTCTATAGGAACCAGTAAATGTAATTTAATTTCTGTTGAAAGGCTATCAAAGTGGGCACTGGAATAGTTAAATAAACTTGGCTGCCTGCATTTGATGTCCTGTTAAAGTTCATAAAGTCCAATTTCAAATAATTAGCATACCAGACTGCCGAAGGCCCAATGCTGTACACATACGTGCGGAATTCGGATTGGGTGGGGGATGAGGAGGCTGTAGCCCCAGGCCCCAAGATTTTAGGGGCACCGGGCACCCAATTGGAAGAGATTTTTTTTTTGCTTTTCTTTCTTAGTACGTATGAGATTAGCATAATTTTATTGCATGGAATATGATCAACGCCCAACGGGCATTGGTACCTAATTTTACCGATTCGCCTAAGTTTCCTAATACAAAAGAACCGTATAATTTCCTTTACAGAAACTAATAGCAAATTATTAGGAGTTTCAAGATATTATCTTTTTCACAAACTGCATGACAAATGCTTTTTTTTTCAGTAGGGTAGGTGTTGAGATAAATGTAACAGACTGTGTTCTCGCCGTTCAGTCGTCTTTAGTCGTTCGGCTAGTCTGCATCTTGCGTTGTTTTCGTTTTGCGTCAGTCATTTCCTACCTAAAACTCATATTGCGTCGCCAAATTTTCGTATTGCGTCGTCATCTCATTTCATTTTTAAAAGAAATTATTTTAGGTATGTGCAATGAAATTTCAAGAAAATTCTTGTCCAAAATTCTGGAGAAAATTCGTATCCAAAATATTTGGATAACGGAACATTATTAGGAGATATGGATCGTTGATACTCAGCGCATATCCATTGGTTGCATTTGGTGTTAGTTGGTGTACTGTTGTAAGTGCGCGATAATTAAGCGGATTTCCGAGTATTGAGTGTTTGTTGTGATTAATTACGAATAATTTCTTTTCAAAATTAGTGGAAAGATCGTGAAACGATCCAAGCAAACAAAATTAAAACAAAAATGGAAATTTTGAGACGGATTGACGCTGGTGAAAAGGCCGTAGATGTGGGAAAAGCCTTAGGTTCGATTTCAGTTTATACAGTGGAGGATTAATTCATAATATTGTTTTCTGTTTTGTGTTAACGTTGGGACTGCCGCATACAACCATTCGAAGCATTGCTAACCGAGATGCCGTAAAAATCCGAGAAAATGCTAAAAACGCGACCTTGAATACGACAAAAAATATGTTTAGATGCAGAAGCTCAATAATTGTAAAAATGGAGTTACTATTGGGCTTATGGATCCACGAACAAAACACACGAGAAATGCCATTGGATAAGGCCCTCATCAAATCTAAGGCAAAGCAGCTTTCGACACACTAAAAGTGGAACCGGAGTTTTTAGAGGATGCCAAAGAAACTTTTGAAGCAAATAACGGCTGGTTTGAACGTTTCAAAAACAGAGCCGGCTGGCATAATATTGGTGATTCAGCAGCAGCCGAAAAGTTTAAAAAGACTTTGAAGGAGGTAATCGAAACAAAAGGCTACAGCTCCAAACAAGTCTTCAACGCCGATGAAACAGGGCTATTCTGGAAAAGATTGCCGGGTAGAACGTTTATTTCTATCGAGGAAAAGGCAGCTTCGGGCCATAAAGCAAGCAAAGATCGTCTCACTTTGCTCCTCGGTGGAAATGCTAACGGGGATTTTAAATTTAAACCGCTGTTGATTCATACTTCGGAGACTCCTAGAGCGCTGAAAGGGGTCTGTAAAGCGAGTCTGCCTGTTCATTGGAGACATAACCGAAAAGCATGGATGACTGGAGCCATGTTCAGGGAATGGTACTCTAAATGCGCGATTCCGGAAATACAAAGCTATTGCACCAAAGAGAATATTGCACCAAGCCACATATTGATCTGAATGAAATTTCCGATAAGGTGCATGTACTTTTCATGCCGCCCAATACAACTTCTCTGATTCAACCTATGGATCAGGGAATAATATCGAATCTTAAGGCGTATTACCTCCGGAGAACTTTTAAACTAGGGGGCTTCGCCCCCTGCTCGCTACGCTCACCAACCCCCCGGGGGCCCAGGCTAATTTCGGGCGCGGCCGAAATTTGGATACCCTTCGCTCTCCTTGGGCTAAAAGTTTTTCCGGGCGTACCTATGACTTGTATTTAATCCCCCTCCTCATTCTTTTTCTTCCGTCTTGACAAAAGTTTTGGGCTTGGTTGAAATAAGTGGGCAAATAAAAATATTTACTCGGAAAATTTTATTGGGGTTGCGGGAGCATGACTCCACAGTACGATTCCATTTGATTTTAACTTTTTTGTTGCTTTAGTAAAGACACATTAATTCAAGGTTTTGTGAAATTGGTGCAAAAAATGTTTCTTAGAAGAACCAAAATGGGGGTTGGGTTAGTATGGCCACCCCATGACCCCATGGTCAGATTTGATCAATTCTCAGATATGTTTTGTGTCATCAAGAGAATTACATTTGTGTGGAATTTGGTTGAAATCAGTGCACAAATAAAAAAGTTTTTCTAAGAAGAACCAAATTTGGGGGGTTAGGTTTGTATGGCAGCCCCATGACCCCATGGTCCGATTTTACCGATTCAAACATACAAACTGCCTGCAGTGAAAAGAAGCATTTGTTCAAAATTTCAGCTTCATAGCTTTTAAATTGGCCAAGTAAAACGCGTCCCGTAAGGGGGAGGATAAAGGTTGAAAGTGACAAAAACCGAATAGTCAATCACCGAAGCAGCACCTCCGAGGCCCCGCCATGATGGACCTCTTTCGTTTACGAATACTATCATGGTTAAGCGATGGGCCGACAACTTATCCTTGTAAAAAAATTTCGACGTCAAGAAACCTGGAACGAAAGCCTCGGATTGGACGGATACAACTCAACGACGACCTCGCAAACGAACAACGGATTACTCTTTCGGAACCTGGAATGTACGCTCCCTGAATAGGGCAGGGGCCTTAAGGGCCCTCTTGGATCAGGTTGAAAAATATAAGCTGAGCATAGTTGCACTCCAGGAAACAAAATGGCTTAGTAGCGAGATAGACGACCGAAATTCGTACACAATTTTCACAAGTGGAAAACCTTCGGGCCACAGGGAGTTTGGAGTGGCGTTTGTTGTAAACAATCAACTTAAGCGGCATGTTATCGACTTCAAGCCCATAAACTAGCGGCTGTGTGCGATTCGCATTAAAACCCGGTTCTTCAATCTCTGGCTCATAAACGCGCATGCCCCCACCGAAGTCAGTGAATACGCGGTTAAAGACGAGTTCTATCACTGCCTAGAAAATCTCTTCGATTCACTTCAATCAAACGATGTCAAATTACTGCTGGGGGATTTTAACTCCAAATTCAGAAACGAAAGTTGGCATAGGGGGATTACTGGAGGGTACAGCCTCCATGAAGACTGTAACGACAATGGCCAACGACTAATAGACTTCGCGACCAGCAGAAATATGGTCATTAGCTCTACCTGTTTTCCGCATCGTCGCAGACCTGGAGATGTCCAGATCAACATACCGTCAACCAAATTGACCACGTCTTTGTCTGCAAGAGATGGGCATCGAGCATAATGGATGTTCGGTCCTGTCGTGGAGCAAATATTGACTCTGACCGTGCAAATATTGACTCTGACTCGTGCTATGGTGAAGGCGACTTATAGGTGCAGAATTTCTTCGATGCATCATTCAAGGTTCAACCCGGCAAACATTTTTGCGGTTGACAAATTGTTGGATGATGCCATGGTGGTCACTTATACGACTGCCCTTGAGGAGAAGCTGACGCCCTTGCTAAATAACATCAGCAACAAAGGCGCCCTTGAGATCTGGGATACACTCAAAGACACCATCAAAGGGGTCGCAGAGGAGGTTGTGGGATACAAAGCCCGGCGAGCCCGAAATGATTGGTTTGATGAAGAATGTCAAAATGCGGTAGATGCGAAAAACGAGGCATATCGCCAATGGACTAAACGCGCAACTAGAGCCAAAAAAACAAATTATGACGAGCTTCGACGATTTTCGAATAGGTTAATTAGACGTAAGAAACGTAAGCATCTTGACGAGCAGTTGATGCAAATAAACCAAAGACTAGCTAGTAGGAACAGTAGACAAGCGTACAAGCTAATTAATTCAATTAGAAGTGGATACCAACCCAGGACCTGCCTCTGTAAGGATAAGGATGGCAATATAATTAGCGACACCGATAGCGTTGATAAACGCTGGGCCTCACATTTTGAAGAGCTTCTTAATGTCCAACCGAACAACCCCACACAAGAAGCGCTGGAGCTGACGGCTGAAACAGGCCCTCCCTCTAGCTAATAAGTGTTACTTTGCGGTCATCCAAATTATGAATTCGAAGCTGGTGCACAGGAGCACGAAGCTCCACGTGTATAAAACCATCATCCGACCTGTGCTATGCTATGGCTGCGAGGCATGGACCCTAACCCAAAACTCTGAACACCTGTTGGACACATTCTAGCGAAAGGTTCTCCGAAGAATCTTCGGGGCCGTTCGTGAACGAGGTGAATGGCGCATCCGGTACAACCTTGAGTTGTATCAGCTGTATGATGAGCTACAGGTGTCGAAGATCGTGAAACTACAGCGATTGCAATGGGCGAGACATGTACAAAGGATGAACGACGATCGCATGCCCAAAAAGGTGATGAACGCGCAACGAGTGGACGGAGCCAGATTGCGTGGACGACCGAGAGCCCGATGGGAGCATTCTGTATGTGAGGACGCCCACCAGATGCTAGGCTTTCGGAACTGGAGGACAAGGTCGCGTGACCGCGACAATTGGAGGTTTTCAATCCAGGCGGCCAAGGCCCGACGTCGGGCTATCGTGCTATAAAGAAGAAGAAGTGTAGAATGCTAATAGTCTTTGCACGAAATACTTAGAAGCTGGCAGGGCAAAGATAACAGGGTGTCCCGCAGATTTGAAAATTTGTTCACTAAATAACTCGCGAACGGCTCAACCGATCGTCATGAAATTTGGTAGGAATGTGTAAAATGATAACAGTCGTTGGCACGAATACTTCAGAAGTTGATAGGGAAAAGGTAACAGGGTGTCCCGAAGAATTGGAAAAAAGACTTTTTTAGTTCTGACCGGAGATGGACGTATGGGTACCTACTCAAATCAAAGGACTCGACGAGTACATTTTATATCATACTTTTTTTTCGAGTTTCGAGTAACGGTATCGGAGTTATGGGCGTTTGAAGTTGAGCTTACGTTTTCGCCTCGGTTTTTCTAAACCGTTATAGGTACCGATATGCAACTTTGTATAAAGATTAGTCATTCTGAGCTTATATACGCTAAATACTAAAACTTTTTTGGGAAATGACATGAGAAATATGTCGGCAAATTTTCATTCGAATAACTTAATCCAAACCGGAAAAGGCGTTTCACAATGCATACTAGGAAGCATTTCATTAATGTTGTGCACAATTCTTATTTATTGCTTATAAAATATATATGTACCAAAAATATTCACTATGCACAGGGCCGGATTTAGCCTCTATGGCGCCCCTGGGCAGTAACGAATTTGCCGCCCTCCGCCACCAGATAAGCTTGAAGGTGACAGTTGTCAGCTCAAAAAGGAAATATAGGCAAAACGTTAGCGGGCGTATGTGAAAAATTGAAAATTTAATATTTTTTTACCAGTAAGCGTATTTTGTTTGCTTGAAAATTTTTTAAGTTGCTTCCTAAGGAAGGAATCCAAAAATCCCAAATCCCAAAATTGTTTTATTAATGATTGGAACCCCAATGATAACATAAACAAACTGTACAATTCTTATTACATTCGGTTTTTATAGAAATGCGTTCATGTTTTCTAAATTTTTTCTTTCGATCGTTTTGGAAATAATTTGCAAATTACCCCAACAAATGAAATTTTCAATATTAGCATAATATTTAACCAGAAAACGTCATACCGAAGAAAACCCAAAATTAAGAAAGCTTACGGTAAATTATGAACACACCTTGACCTAATTTGTTTTCGGTGATAAAGATAACGAAAACGAATTGGGAAAGCATTTACTGATGCTATTCAGCAAAAATCATCCGGTTTTAAATTATTTTTATATTTTCGGCGAATTTCCCGTTTTTCTCTGAAAAAAAAAAATTTGCAAATCTGAAAATTTAAGCGTAAAAATTCTTAAAAATATAGTTAAACCCGATAGAAACTCAAAAATTTGATAGCCAATGCCACATTTCTAATATCGAGACTTGGACCTCTCCCGAAACCAAATCCCTGCTTCCCAAAGAATTTGATGTAGGGACAAATTTAAGAAGTAATTGAACACACGAAAATGTGTGGCTACATGAGTTACTTGCTTGGAGGCGTTTTGAACTTGTCAAAGGATCGTTAACAGCAAAAATATTTTTCGTTTTTTTTTTCTTCAAGTCTGGGGCAATTTTAAATAAGAGCTGGCAGCCAAGTACTAGCGTACTTATATCATTTAATGTGGCTTCAGGCATAATGTTTAAAGTGAAGCCAAAGATGATTTATACTCCTTCTCTAAATATACTCCTGAACGCCATTCAAAGTGAATGAGTGTATGCTTCAAGCACAACTTTTGAGTAGTCCTAATTTTTGGAGGCGGAATTACATTATAATTTGAGTTGAGGTTGCGATTAGGTGCTTTGAATTAAAACGAATATGGACATCTAACCAGAATAAATTAAAAAATCAATTATTTTCTACAATTATGTTTGAATTTTCAAAATCCATTTTTCCCATAATTTTTGACCAATGAAAAAATTTAAGAATTTGCCGCCCCTCAAATTCTGCCGCCCCGGGCAGTAGCCCAGGTTGCCCGTATGGGAAATCCGGCCCTGACTATGCATTAAAATTCTAAAAAACCCTCGTATTGCGGGCGCAGCCCTGTGTACGCTCGGTATTTTACATATATCCTATTTTCGAATCCCAAATGAAAATTTCAGATTAAAATGGTCGACTTCATGATTTCTATATACCTATTGAAAATATGCATATATGCACAACAAAATTATTCTGCGAAAAGATAATTTTGAAATTAAGATCCTATTAACCATAAATCCCAATACACACTGTACGCTGTCAGTTATATTTATATGTATAGGTTATCGCTAATGTAATTTCATATTAGCGAATCAATTTATATTTTCGCGGTAACTGATATACATTTGCGATTCATTAGGCTGTACGCTCAATTGCCTGCCTAATTTCTTAATTACACCAGGAAAATGCCAAACTCGAGTATACATGCTTGATAACGTATTTGATTCATAGCAGCATGGTAACCTCGCTTCGTCTCTATACTCTTGGCGAAGCAGTAAATCATATTTGCCTATCCACCGGAGAAAAAAGGATTCATGGTATGTTCATTTCCAATAAGGCTAAAGTAGAGTGGTTATAGGGAACGAAAAGAGAAGAAAAAGAGGAAGTGAAAGAGAGACAGCGAGAGTGAAAGGAGTCAGCAACATCAGGTAATATACATAGCTATACATATACCCCGAACAAGAGAACGAGAGTACTTTCAAAACAGACAATTTTAGGTAAAAAAATAAAAGTTTTTCCTCGCAATTCTCCCAGTTTGTCTTTTTGCCGTTCCGTTTCATTTGAGAGTCTTCTTGTGACTGAATTGCGGTTAAATTCATTTGGGAACAAGTCTGATAACTGGTAACTTAATAAAAGCCAATCAATTTCGCGACGCTAATGGCCTAACCATATTGGATTACTTTTTGCAAGTCTGCTTATACTCTCCTAGGAGAAATACAACGTGACGCAAAGAACAACATCGATAACCGCATCCAGAAACGAACGACATCGAAGGAAAACAGAGTTTCCTGTTTAGGATCAAGGACCTTGTACCCTCGTTTTATACAGTGAGTTGTTGGTTTTATACGTCTGCAGGGAATCGAAATGAAGCTTCGAATAGATTGGAAATGCATTTTGTTTATGTTGAACTCGTATACTTGCAAGGATGAGTTTTTGCTGTTGTTGTCTCCAGGATGGTAGAAATAAGGTTAGGGAATTATCCGGACTGTGCTAAGGGAGAATGTCATTTTCCGGTATCGGATTTTTCATTCAAAATGTGGGTTTGGATACATATGATCATAGTTACAGTATATTTAAGTTAATGAGAAAAGATAATGCATTTTCTGTGAGAATCGTATGGGAAAGCAGTAACACTGACCAAATCGGCCACCAGCAATAGAAAAATACAAATGGGTGACATAATTTTTTGCTGTTGCCGCAATCAATGTGGCTCATTACAGTCTGTCGGACAGACAGAAAGACTGTCTGCCCGTCTGTTTCAGCACGTTTTTCTCGGCCGCTATCAAAGCTACAGAGCTGAAAATTTATTTGCACACATGCTTATTTATGTTGCAGGCTGTTTGTATGTTTGAATCACCCAAATTGGATCACTGGGTCATGGGGCTGCCATACAAACCTAGCCCCCCAATTTAAGGTCTTCTAAGAAAAACTTTTTTGTTTCTGAATTAATCTTAACCAACCTCAAATCAAAGGATCCCTGATGTCGCATAAAATATGTCAAAATAGATAGAATCCAACGATGGGATCATGGGGCTGCGATACAAACCCAACCCCCCAAATAGGTTCTTCTAAGTAAACATTTTTTATTTGGGCACCAATGTTAACCAAACCTCATGAAAATTTATTTCTACTGATGTTACAAAACATATGCAATGAATGAAATCAGACATTGGGGTCATGGGGCTGCCATACAAACCCAATCCCCCAAATTTGGTTCTCCAAACAACAAACTTCTTGTCCACCAATATCAACCAAAACTCATACAAATGTGCCACGAAACATACGTACAAATGGATGAAAAGGAGCAATGAGGCATGGGGCATGGGGCTGTCGTACAAATCCTCCTCCCCCCATTTTGGTTCTTCTACGAAGCATTTTTTACCACACCAATTTCACCAAAACTTTTATTAATGTATCTTTATAAAAAAAAATGTAAGAACAAATGGAATTGTACGAGTACTATGTAAGTATCTCCCCCGCTTCCCCCCAATCAAGTTTTCTAGGAGAATTTTTTTATTTGCCCAATTATTCCAAGCAAGCCTCACTCAAATATTGTTTTATCGGCGCCACGGAACTTTAGTGAAAACGGAAGGAAAAGAATGGAGGGGAGAGGATTAAATACAACGTGCCGTCGCGAACATACCCAACTTCGTAATAAATAAATCGTCGGTTACTCTCACGGAAAACGAAAATAATATCCTGAACAAAGGGCTCGCGTTCGCGCTTCCGCCAAAATATATCATTGACGAAACCGTCGTCAACATTGAAGCCGGTATCAAGACTAAAAACATAGACGAGAAGGAAGAAATACGATCGCGCGTATCTTCCATAATCCGCAAGGCCGAACATCCCACAGTCAGTCAGCGAGAAAATAAGGCCATTAAAGATCTTAAGGCCAAACCCGTATATTTCTTGAAGACAGATAAAGGCAACAACGTTGTTATCATGGACCGCAGCGCCTACGATGAAGCAGTAACGGAAAAACTCTCGAATTGCAATTTCTTCGAATTGAGAAAGGATCCGCTCCCCGAATCAGTAAAACGAGTCGAAAAGGCCTTAAAAGAAGCAGGCGCGGTGTTTGAAAACGTGGGCAAACTGCGGATGCCAAATCCATCATTGCCCAGAATCCGCTGTCAACCTAAAATACATAAGGTCGGCAACGAGATGAGGGAAATCATCGCCGATTCGAGCTCGCCGACATATATTATAGCTAAATGGCTTATCAGGGAGTGCCAAAATATGGGTAACACCAACAGCAAGTATTCCGTACGTAACACCCACGAGCTAATCGAGAGGCTGCGAACCATTGATACCATTGAAGATAACGAGGTGCTGGTATCGTATTGTAAAGGCGTTGTTCCCCAATACACCCATAAGGCAATCGATCTTCCAACTCGAGAGATGGCTGAATCAGTTTGGTGCTACTCAGGAATGGAGGAAGAAAGTTCGTGCATATGCAAAACTTGCTGATCTCTGCATGAACGAAAAATACTTCACATTCCGGGGTAAATACTATAGAACGACGTCGGGGATGGCAATGGGGAATCCCCTCTCGCCATTATTGACGGAGCGATTCATGTCGTTTATCGAAGAAGAAATCGAGGAAAGGGGGATAATGCCTAGAGTCTGGCTTCGGTATGTAGACGATGTATTCGCCGTCGTCAAACGTGATGATATTGCCCGGGTCCTCTCCGTTATAAACACAATTCACCATAAAATCGAGTTTACGATGGAAATGGAAAAAGATGGGAGTATCCCATTCCTGGATGTTCTAGGGACGCGGGAGCGTCCCGCACGCCAAAGAAAAACGAAGAAATTTGAACAAATCAAAAGTGAGAAGCGACTAAGACTATGTTTACACGACGGAACAAGTACGGGTTTTCGGACCTCTGTAGCTCGGACCCTGGTTGGTCCTGAGTGTTCAAATTCGGTAAGGGTTGTCGTTCGCGCCGTCTTACCAAGTGTAGAAATTTTCAAGAAGATACGATGAAAAACACCGGAGATATAAGAGATTGAAAATCGCATTTTTTTAAAAATCTTGTTCTCGTTGTTCTCGTTGTTCTTGTTGTTCTTGTTGTTCATTGACAGGGCTACAGCCTTGCAGAGGGCATCTCGGGATTTGGTCTCTTTTCCCATTGATAGAGTCTGGCGTGAAGGTGTGCATAGACTATCGTTTGCTCCGATCCGTGGAGTAGAAAAAAAGATACAGCGGAAAATGTGAAAAAATGCACATAGTTTCTCGCTTAAATCTTTTTATATGTTTTAAAGGAAGCATTTTGCAAAAGTCGGGGATAGGCCTGAAAAATGCCTAGAAAAGAATCGTATAGTTTTGTGCTTTGGCAGGACTGTTTCAAACAATCCCTTGTATATGCTCTCCAAAGTTTTCAGTTGTAGAGCGTCTGCAAGAGCGGCGGCAAGGGGTCAAAGTTCCTGTTTTGGTTCGTTTCTTATACGAGTGCGTGCATATTACTATAATATTGGATGAACAAATGACATCTCGATGATCCTAAAGCTTTCAACAAACGGTTGCGGTTCACACAACACACACACACCACACGAATTGAGAAGTTCTCCGTGGTGTACCGCGGCGGAAACTATTTCATACATTCTGACACGTACCGCTACCGTTCTGCGCTGGCTTGGTGGAAGCTTAAATATGGCGCTGGGACACCAAATCGGTTTTGTCTAGACGGTGTATTCTGTTGTGTTCAAACCAGAGTTACGTGATGTTGGCATGTGGAAAATCAATTTTTCAAGGAATTCTGATGAGTTAATTTTAACAAAATTTGGCATGTAGATTTATTCTTGTAATTCCACCCGGTTTGATCCTGTTGTGGTAGGCAAAAAGGTACTGTTAGTTATATCTGACCAAAAACAACAAAGTTGTAAAAGTTACCCCGCCAAAGAAAAATTCATCTGCCGCAAAAAGAATACATATCACTCCAATCCGCTGCTCATATCTAATTTTGTTTGCTGGATGTACTTTTGTTTTAGGTGTAAATGCTGGAGAAGTTTAAATGTACAGGACTACTTCTTAAAGTAATTTGGTGGGAGCTTTAACATTTTATTCAGTGCCACTTTGACGGCTCCCTCCAAATTACTTTAAGAAGTAGTCCTGTACATTTAAACTTCTCCAGCATTTACACCTAAAACAAAAGTACATCCAGCAAACAAAATTAGATATGAGCAGCGGATTGGAGTGATATGTATTCTTTTTGCGGCAGATGAATTTTTCTTTGGCGGGGTAACTTTTACAACTTTGTTGTTTTTGGTCAGATATAATTTACGAAAGACAATGGCACACTTAAATTCGCTATATACCGCAAGCCAATATCAACACAGCGAACGATACCAGCCACCTCTAATCATACTATTGCTCAAAAAATGGCAGTGTCAATAATGAACTCGCGTTCTTTGGTATATTCGGCGCTGTTTAAAGGATAGGTGATCAGTCGGTGGACCATACAGTTGTAGGCACTGTATGGTCCACCGACTGATCACATATCCTTTAAACAGCGCCGAATATACCAAAGAACGCGAGTTCATTATTGACACTGCGAGTAAAAATGGAAATAGTCCGCAGGATGTGGAAAGGCTGATCAGAAGGAAGACCCAACAGCTGAATAAGGCAAAACTCACGATGCTGTTTGCCCAGTCCTTGGAGAACACCCCAAGACGCATCAGCATCCCCTTCTCCCATATATTCCTTAAGATTAAAAATGCTTTATCCAATTTCGATTTACAGGTTGTAGGATCAAGCAGGAACACCACTCTGAGGAATATCTTAGGCAGCGAAAAGGACCCATTGCAACTGCAGGAGAAAAGCGGGATCTATCGAATTAAATGCAGCGATTGCCGAAAGGGATATATAGGACAAACGAAGCGGTTGGTCATGGTACGATTCAACGAACATATCAGAGAAGTCGTCAATAATGGAAGAAGGCCGAGTGCACCGGTAAGGTCATTTGTAGCAGCCCACATCATCGAGGAAGGACACACGATCCAACGAGACAATTTGGAGCTATTGCGATGCGTAAAAAGGCCGAGCGCGCTGGACCCATGGGAAAGTTTGGAAATCTTGCGAACGACGACAACATGCTATTAAACACGGACCCAGGAAATTGCCCATCGAAACTCATAAAACTAATAGCAGGTAGACAATAAAAACAACGGCGTATAAACTGAGAGCTACCTGCTCCCTTTAAAAGTGTATAGAACAAGGAACTATATGTGTAATCGCTTGTCAGAATTAGTAGCTTTTGTGCTGAAGAAGGGGGTAAGTCGCCCCCGAAATATATATGTATATACTGAAAATTAATTTTTTGTAGTTTATTGGGCAAGCTACTTGCATAACACAATTAAATACAAGTCATATAGGTACGCCCGAAAAACCTTTTAGGCCGAGGAGAGTGAAGGGTATCCAAATTTCGGCCGCGCCCGAAATTAGCCTCGGACTGGTTTTAATTTCCGTGCTGCGCTAGCTGTGGTTACATTTTACAAATACACTGCGCGACAAATGCTTAGGTTCATGGATATTTTGCTTTGAAATGATATAATTGTACACTGATCGGAAATATTTTTTAAATAATGCTCTCTCAATTCTCGGTTATTTGCATAGCTAACGGAATTTAAAAAAATGAAAATCGCAATTTCCACTGCGACAACTGTATAGGTTCACTTACTTTAAAGAGTTATCTCGTCGTGATGGGAAGTGTTTGTGGAAACAGTTTTTTTGCGTTGTACTCATAATTGCCATACTGAAGCAAGAAGGATATTCAAATTGAAAAATAGCAATACGGATTCAGCGGAGCTCGAACGTTTTATTTTATAATTATATCTAATTATAATTTTATACGAGGTAGTAAAAATTATGGCCGACGATATGCAGGAGGCAGAAAAAAATGTCCGTTGCATCAAGGCCACGCGACGTCTCTTGAGAGAAGCCTCAAACTTGCCCCTTACAGCGCGTAAGCTTGGAGAGAATTTGGGGCTATCAGCAAGTGTGAGGACCATGCAACGAGTTCTTAGATCTTCTTCTTGTTTGAAACGTTTACGGTTAAAGCAAAACCTTAACCCCGCAACAACGCCTACAGCGCCTGGATTTTGCCTCAAGAATCACGAACTGGACATTGCAATGGAGGCAGGTAATATTTACCGATGAAAAACGGTTTTGTGTGGACGGTTCAGATGGGTTCTCCTACTATTATCATGATATTAGGAAGGAACCTATGCACCTGTGACGCCATCACTCCCGAATAGGTTCCGTTATGGTATGGAGAGCCATGCCATATAATGAACTATCGACTTGGTCATCCTACGAGGTCGCCAAACGGGTTCATCTTATAAACAGCTCTTAGAAGATAAGTGTCATGTACGAAGGCGATCCTTGGATATTGCAACATGATCTTGCCCCAATTCATACAGCGAGGGTTGTTTAATTCGTTTATTGAGGAGGAAAATGTGACTTTTTTACACTGGGTGCCCACTTCCCTGATATAAACATAATAGAAAACTTTTGGGGGTGGATTGTTCGGTAGGCTTACAGTAGTGGTAAACAGTACAACTCTAAAGAAAAGGTAATTCATGGAATTAAGACAGCTTGGTCTAAAATACCGATATCCGTGCTGCATTCATTATACGAAAACCCACGAAGACTTTATGAAATTATAAATAAAAATTGCGGAAATACACACTATTAAATAACAAAAAATGCTTTTTGTTCTTTGTATTTATCCTCTTTGATCCTTTTCTGAAATAATCTTCAGCGAAAACATTATGTAAAAATCGTCCCTGAACCTAAGCAATTGTCGCACTGGAAATTCACTCTTTGAATGCAATAAATTACTGTAATTTAAGAAAAATGTCCTGTGAGGCTTCAATCCATCCATTATCTTTGTTATATTTAATAGTTTCGAAAATAACATTACTTGAACCCAGTGGCGTAACGTACGGTGTTCCATGTGTTCGGTCGCACACGGGCCCCCAACCCACAGGGGCCCCCTAACGTAGTGAAGAGAAGTGGACAACTTTGGACTGTGATTAAAAAAATACTAGATTTCTTATTCATAGACACACTGAAGCTAGATTTAAAACCGATGAACAAGTTAGGAGTGCTCTTAAATGAAACATTTTTTTTTACTTCAAAGCAGTTTGATATGAGAACGTCAAGAAACATCTTATCGTTTCGCTGAAGAACTGTATTTTCATTACCAGGGATGACCTTAGGGAACATTACGCTATCAGCTCTCGAACGGGGAATTTGTTCTTCTTTTTAGTGACACTAGCGACAAATCAGCAGCAGTCGCCATATAGCGGAAAATATTTGTAACATAGAAGTTCTTCTTATGCGAACGGTTAGCAGAACATTCCGTTTTTGTCATCTGTGGCGTGGTGCCTTGATGCCCTGTCTGCTCCTATTCTCCCTCAATAATGATACAATCCACTTCTAAGTAATTATTCATAATAAATCAAAATTAAGATAATTTCAGAAAATGTGTTTGTAATCTGAATAAAGTGAACAGAAGAAATGACTTCACCCATTAACAGCTCGCGATTTAAAACAAAATTCATGACTAAATCTATAAGAAAGCTTGGTAAAATGTGGTTAATTTCGCCTATTTTACAAAAAAAACTAGGGGGCCGAGGCTAATTTCGGGCGCGGCCGAAATTCGGATACCCTTCGCTTGGGCTAAAAGTTTTTTCGGGCGCACCTATGACTTGTATTTAATCCCCCTCCTCATTCTTTTTCTTCCGTCTTGACAAAAGTTTTGGGCTTGGTTGAAATAAGTGGGCAAATAAAAATATTTGTCCGGAAAATTCCGTTTTGAACTTTTTAGTTGGCAGCCCCATGACCCCATGTTCGGATTTGATCCAGTTTTACATATGTTGTGTGTCATTAATAGAAACACATTTGAGCGAAGTTAAGTTGAAATTGGTACACAAATAAAAAAGTTTTTCTCAGAAGAACCGAAATGGGGGGGTTAAGTTTGTATGGCAGCCTCATGACCCCTTTGTCCGATTTAAGCGATTCAAACATACAAACAGCCTGCAACAATAATAAGCATGTGTACAAAATGTCGGCTCTCTAGCTTTTAGAGCGGCCGAGAAAAACGCACTGCAACAGACGGACAGACGGACAGACGGACAGACAGACAGACAGACAGACAGACGGACATCGCCCAATCGACTCCCCAAGTCATGCTGATCATATATGTATACTTTTTATATGGTCGGAGATGCCTCCTTCAATGCGTTACAAACTTCATGACAAAGCTAATATACCCTTTAACTCTATGAGCGAAGGGTATAAAAAACGGTTTTAGTCATGCATCAAATATTCGGAATGTAAATATTTTAAACGGATTCTACTAATTTCGACCCGCTTACTGGATTGAATCGTGAGGTTTTAGTATATACTGTCGATAGTGTAAATCCTAGCATGTCAGTTGGTGTAACCAAAAGGGACCATATCGAAAGTACCTACATCCGAGGTAGCTTGTCTATAGAACAACCAATCACCGAAGACCGACAAAAGGATTGGTATTGCCATGTTGAAAGGCGTCCGTCTGATAACCCCATAAAGAAAGCGATATCAATGGAAGTTCCGCTTGATGGACCCAAGGCCAGAGGCAAACCGAAGAACACCTGGATGCGATAACACGATCCAAGATAGAGCTGCCTGTAGAAATATGCTGAGACGTTTCCGCCTGAACAGGCGATGTGCCTACATAGCAGGTCGAGCGACGCGACGCCATGGAGCGGTATAAAGAACGAGGCAAGGAAGAAGAAGAAGTGTAAGTCCCTTTAAATATAGTTCTGGAGTTACTTGTACCTTCAATATTTTTCCAAATTTACATTACGTGTACTAATCAGCAAAAATAGTGGTTTCAACCATTTTGTTTAATTACAACTTACACTTTGTGGGGGCCCCCATTTCGATCTCGCACACAGGATATTTTAGAAACGTTACGCCACTGCTTGAACCGGTAATCTTTCATTTGACCGTTTCTTGGAAGAAAATATGAACCTAAGAATTTTTCGCGCAGTGTATGTTCTAGTTATCTAAATTGTGTAGCGGTTAGGTATACTCGAAGCACAGGGTCACGGGGTTGAAACCCATATTGTACGAATACAGTTTTGTTACTAGTTTTCCAAATCGGTGCCCAGGTAGCGCAATGCCCTTTTGTGCAGCATGCACAAAATCACAGATTTAATGCAGCTTTACCAGAGGAAACAATTGAACTGTTTCTACATTCCTGGCTTCCGAGGCGAATTCTAAAGGACACAGTAGTGTAAGCGCCTACTTTAAGCTAATAATAGCAGAGGATTCTTACATGCCCTCAATTTAGGTGAACATGTGCAGAAATTATGAAGCTAACCCGCTAAAGGCCGCAGTTATTCTAACCGTAAACCAGGCTTAACAAATCCTCTGGATTGTTGATTTTTTTAAGAACCTATAGAGAATTGAAGTGATGAACGAACAACGAATTGACAGATTTTATCACTACACATATCTTCTATTTGTTAGCTGTAAGAGTATGAACTCCATCACTTATCTAAATAAGTTTACTGTATGTTATTATTATAAATTATATTTTTGGTTAATAAAATATTGAATTGAATTGAATTGACAGAGCGAGGTTGCGTGGACGACCAGCTGCTAGGCTTCCGAAACTGGAGGACATGGTCACGTAACCTACAATAGCAAAATTACATAGTCCGATATTATGCAATGTAACGTTGATTTAAAATGGCTACAATAAATAAATATCCCTACAAGGAGATATGGTAACGGTAAGGTAGCACCTACGCCGGCCCGGGCAAGAGGACAATTTGCGTAACCAAATGTGTCATTACAAACTGAAAAATCCGGATTATAGAAACAGGATTTCTTACGAAATCCGGACTACAGAATACACAAAATGGAAATATTCAGTGATTACCGTGATATCCGGATTAAAGGTGATCCGGATTACCGAGTCAAGACTGTTTTTAGTCTTTCCTTTCGGTATTTGACATCTTTTTTATTCGAGTTCTAGCCAAAAAGCCGCCTCCCGAAAATTGGCGCCCCGGGCGATTGCCCGGCTTGAAATACGTCCTGCAGGAAACTGGATATTTCCATTAACTTCGCCGTAGTGTAGGATCGAATTTTCAAAACAGTTCTGTCTTCTGACTGACAAATGGTTGTACATGAATTTTTGGATTCGTTTCTTGATGCATCGAATATTTAAACATTTGAAAGTGTTCAGCATTAACAAAAATCTTACGGACATTTTATTAAAGTATAGGGTTTTCCCATTAGGCGGGTAGATGTTGAAATGGAATAAAACAAGATGTGTTTGAGGTACTAACGATTTTTTTATTTGAAAGACCCATATATGCAATTATGTACGGAATTTTCAATGACTCTGCCGCATAGATTCTGCTGAATTTAAGCGAGGGCTTGGTTGGTATTGACTTTAAGGGCATCGGTCGATTGAAACTTATTGGAAAAAGTCTAGCGGGGTCAAACCACATGATCTTCTTGGTGTCCAATTCACGTCACTGGCTCAAATTATTTTTATGATACGGATGATCTACGTGAATGTGAACCCACTATCGCTCAACAAATATGTATATTGTCAATACAGGCTGGTTTTAGTTTAGGTGTTAACATTATGGTACGTTTCACTCGGTCGTATCACAATGGACCAAATTTAAGTTTGAATACGCACTCCTAGCCAGGGCCGTGGATAGAAAATCCGGGCCCGGGGGGACAATGATTCCGGGCCCTCCCCTTCCATACGATAACAAATTATAAATCGAAGAACATTTTTTTTACATTTCGGTTCTTAAAAAATTGTATATTTATATTTTTTACCTTATGAATCACGTATGTGGACGGACTATGATCTCACACAGATGTTAAACGAGTACCTATTTATGGAGATAAATAACTCTCCTGAGCCTACTATTGGTCTTCGAGGTTTAGGGGTTCATAAGACGTAAGAAAGATTTATTGAACCATGAATAAATCGCGACTATGAAAAACAATTTTCTGGAAATTAAGATTTTTTTGTAGACAAGAAGAGGTACACTTTCCAAAGTGTAGGTATACATTATGCTTATTTGATTGTCCCTCTTTGACCATCTCCTCTACATAATCGTTCAGTACACTCAGAAAATTAATTCTGTCCTAAAACTTTTAAAAATTTATCAGACAAATCACTGGACGTTCAAATTTTCAAATTAAAAATATCTTGCGAAAAACAGCCTTAACTTGCTACAGAAAGTTAGCTGAGTTTACGTAAACTGTTGTCTCCAAGAATTGCACAATAATAAATTCTAATTGCCGCACATTTGTCGGATACTGATGTATGACATCGTATATTGATGATGTATTCATATTCATATATTCATCTGGAGATGATTTATCTCCAGAGCTCTGGAATTTCGTTGAAGAAATTTGCTGATTTCGTTCCCGTCCTCTTTTTGTATTGAATTGTAGGGCATCTTATTATTCTTAATCAGTGGATCTCAGGGGCTCATTTGGTTGAGTCGCACTCTGCGATGCTATAGTAATCTAGAGATCCGGAGATGGAATTTTGGCGTGGTCCAAATTTTCCGTACATGTGCGGATATGAAATATATAGTGCTTGCAAAATTACATACACTCCGAAATGATATGCAATGTAACGTTGAATCGAAATTGCCTATAAACGACTGAGTTAACGCACCATGGCTCAACATGGGGCTATACGGTACTGAGAAAAGAAGTGGCTCGATCCTAATTTTTGGGAAACGAAAAACGAATGATTGATAGATAGATTGAAACGGAGATTCAATAATTTAAGCAGCGCCCGCACTAGCACTTCTGCCGTCCCGGGCAAGAGGACAAATTGCCGCCCCTTAGGTGTTGTACCAGGCAAATTGATAGTAAAGATAGTATGGATGGACATCGTTGTTGTAGAATCGATTCCAAGGATTGTTTCCTCTTGTCGAGTGCTTGTGGCAGATCATGGTCGTTGCTCCGAAACGATTTACATAGTGAAACTAGCTGACGTAGGAGAATTTTCATAGAGACAACACACAAATTCATGGTCACAATGGGGTTCAAACCAACGTCTAGCTATCATTTATACTATGAAGCGCAATTCACCACAGTTCAGCAAGGCCTTATAGAGTTTGTTTGGAGTTTCAAAGTTAAATCTTGTAAAGCTTAATGTAATCGAAAATAAATGGGAAATTTGGTTTTCCACTGAAACACTCAACACATTTTTAGAAAACTCTGCTCTCAAAAATATTGTTTCAAAAAATGGTGCTCGCATTCATTACCAATTTCCTGCATTTGCCTTCCATAAATTCCTTGGAAACTACACATAAAAAAAAAAACTTCAATTAGCCGGATTTCGTGCATGGCTTATTTTCATAAATGCAATAAGGTTAGACCTAGTTAAATCGAGGAGACGTAGCCAAATTCCGATATTAGCATTCCCGAACACAAATTAGGAGCTCTGACAATGTGTTATGTGTGGTTTGATTCCTCACCTTGCTGAAAAGAATGCTAGATGAATCAATGCAATCAACTGAAGAAATCCATCCACGCGAAGGTTTGGCAAATTTAAGTGAAATTATGCTGCGAAATGTCTATGAAAATAAAGGAAAATGACTCCAAAAAAGTAATGATGAAATGAATGTCTTTGTTTCCATACATTTCTATCAGAAGAGTGTGTTTTAAACGCGTTTATGTGGTCAGCATTTATGCGACTCCCTATTTTTTATTTCATACGAATTTCCTCGGGAGTTACTCCTGTAACACAACAAACTAAACAGAAACTTTAGATCGGAGCTTCCGGAAATCAAATCGCAATTAAATGAAACAATAAAATTGTACGTGCTATAATTTCGTCCTCTATTCGAAAATAAGGTAGCTCCCCTCGGTAAAAATTGGAGATCATGCAATGTCCTTTATTCTGGTGAAAAGAAAGAGGAACTAAATTTTCAATTGGCGAACGAAATTAGTACATACAAGTAATTCTGAAATTAGTGTCTTTTTTTAAAGAGTAACTGAATTAGCACATAGCAGCGAATTGTCGCGCTTTGTTTTCTGAAAGTAGGGCGGGTGCTAGCATCACAGACTTAAAATTTACGCAGATCTTACTTAGCCTTTTATCCATTCTAAATGCAGCACTTAATATGTGGCGCCCTGGGCGATCGCCCGGCTTGCCCCCTCTTAGAGGGGACGCTGAATTTAAGTGACCAAAATCTCGGTGTTGGTACCTTGAAAAGAATTTAGCAGCAGCGCAGTACGTACACAAAATGATCGCCCGGAAAAGTCCTTCTAGAAAAAATGTCACTCCTATTTTTACTTTGAACAAACATTTTTTTAAAAACGTTACGTTAATGGATGAAGAAGTCGAATTTTCTAATTTATTTACGTAAAAAGTTATACATGCAATTTCAAAATGCGAGGGCAGATTGAATTTAGACATTTAGTAAAGAAACGATCATGTTGATTTGTTGATTGAATATGATGATTCGGGCCCCAGTCCTAACAATTTAATATTAGACTTGGGGCCACAAGCCTAGTGCAGAATGTGTAATACTAAATGCTAGATACAGTTCTAATAAGGTTTCTTAGTTAAGGACCTCAAAATAGAAATTTGTATGAAAAAAAAAACACTAAAGCACAACTTTTGTGTCCAATTCCGGGCCCCCTTTGGAATCCCGGGCCCGGGGGGAATCCCCCCGTTCCCCCCACCCTCTCCACAGGCCTGCTCCTAGCGGCCTAAAACATTCTATTGTAAATACTAAACTAACCCATATCTACCTCATGATACAACTGTTAAACTTTTAAAATACTTTAACGATTGACAAACATTAATACTCATACTTGATTCTGTTGGTGAATTTTCCATATTAAAACCCCTAGACAAATTCAACAAACGTCCTTGTCCTTTCGCGAGCAGCGGAAAATGGAAATCTGCATATATTTAATACAATTCAGAATTCGAATATTTTAAATTCTATATGACAGCCCATGAAAATGGGGACAGAATATCCTTGTTTTAATATGAGTACAGTAGAACGTCGATTATCCGAACGAATGTCGACAAGGGGTGGTTCGGATAACCGAAAGTTCGGTTAATCGAGTTTCCATAGAAAAATTGGAGGGTTACCTAAAAGTTAGTGTAAGCGAGAGCCTGGAGATGTGCCAAACGACTAGCCCTGGACGCAAATAAGAAATTCGAAACAATTGAGTGCTGATGCTTCCTTCAGACACTTGATTTTTTCATTTGATTCGATACATTTCTTATGAAAAAACTGAGTCCCCGGTTCGGTTAATCGAGTGTTCGGATAATCGACGTTCGGATAATTGACGCTCTACTATATGTACATAATGTACTCATAAGTACATACATATATATGTATACAGTCGAGCGTTGATTATCCGAACGCAGATTATCTGAAAATTGGACTAACCGAACCGGGCACTCAGCTTCTTTTCTAATGAAAGACATAAAAGAAAATTAAAAATCAATGTTCTGAAGTAAGGAAGATTTCTCTCATCTGCATCGTTCATTACCTCGAACTTTTTATTTTTTTTCAGTTCTAATTGTTTTACACGTTTCAGTTTGCCACTTAATGTCACATTTGGGCTATTTTCTAATTTTTTTATAGAAGCTCGGTTAACCAAAATTTCGTATATCCGAACCACCGTTGTCGACATTAGTGCGGATAATCGACGCTTTACTGTATATTTTTTTTACAATAAAATTAAAAAAATGCTTTATGCACGCCGCTTTATTTAATCGGCAACGAACGTGTCGGTGCGTAAATTTATGTAATTTCGTAAATAATTTATTGGTTATATGCAAAAGTAAAATTTAATTTATTATTTAATAAATGCACAAAGAAAAGTGCATTGTTTTTCGGATATGCCCATGGCCGTATGATGGGCGAGAGAAATTTGTGGTCATGACGAAATAAATTGGAGTGGACAGACAGTCTGAGTTTGCTGTACTTATGTAATTTCCCGCTTGAACTTAAATAAATTTATTTTAAAATGGATATTTTATTATATTTTAGCAGACACACCTCACTACTGGTAGATGTATTTAAAAGAGTTTTATTTCTCTCTCTATGGGGCTAAATTCAATTCGGTATTTTTCTTCGTTGAAAATACTATTAAAACCATGAAAGGCCAAACCAATTCCTCTTATAATTACGACGCGTGTTCGCCGATAGCCCTATACGATAGCGACTTTGAGTGTAAGTCCTTGAGCAACGTTCGTGTTTCGCATGTAAATATACGGGATTCCAATATAAATAAAAAACAACCTTTGCAAAATCCAATAAATTAAATGCGAGTTCTCTCGTTTAATCGCCACCCCCATTCAATGACTGCTTTTTTACCGACTTAAATGATTTCGATTTTCACTATACAAGTAGAAACGACCAGTGGTACCTTTACAAAGAGCCTCATGACCAATTAATTATTAAAACCATCCGCAATGCTCACAATTCGTGTTGTAGATATTACTCTTGATAATTAAAAAAAAAGTAAAATAAATAAAAAATAGAGTCGCGTGTACATGAAAGCTTCAAATTGGCGAGTAATCGAACATATTTACATTCAGCCAGGATGAATATTCTCGAATAATGTAGTGGTTATTGTGGAGATGGAAATGGCATTCATCAAAAGTAGTATTCGTATGGACATACATGCATCATTAAAATCAATACGTTTGGTCAAATGAAAAACAAGTGGTTTCATTGAAATGGCAATTTTTGTCGAAGTAAAATGAAATCGTCCTTGATGGTAAATATAGGTACATTATTTAAATGAAAAGAATTCCTTCTTCCCTCCGCTCTCTGGAAGTTATATTGTATTTTGTTTTTATATCCTTCGCTCATTGAGTATATAATGACATGTGTAATATGTTCGTTTATTTCCACATGAAAAGTGTCAAGGAAAGGACAAATCAGACCTAAGACAGAGATTTGGAGAGCAGCTGTCTTCCGCTCTTTAGTAGGCACAAACTGCCGAAATATAACCTTTGTTCTGCCGTTAGAAGGCAAGCAGTAGGTTAACTGCCGAACTTACCATATTTAACTGCCACTAATTAGGCAAGCAGCTGGCAACTGCTAAACGAGATCTGTCTAGAATAAAACTGCGGCAGAGATCTGCCTATTCGTGTTTATAGTAAAAGACTGATATTTTATTTACAAAACTTAACACTATTTATACTAATTTACATATTTACTTAAGCCTAATGAAAAAGTGCGCGTCAAGCAATTTCTCGGTTCCCATGGGAAAACTTTTTCAGAAATTAACTGACCTTCAATGTCTCAAACGCGGACACTCAAGTCATATGCACATTTCCAGTCATATGCATACAGACTGCATATCGGATTGCAAAACAGAACGAATGGATGGACTTGCATACTATTTACTATTTTCGTCTGTTTGTTGTTCTTCCTATTTTCGGATATGGGATACCTTATTGCTTGGCGCGGGCTATTTCTGTCGCGTGTTTTATATTACATATACACTACAAGATAATTAATACACTACACTACTTAATATTACGTGGTATACACTATGAGGTATACACTACAATACACTACACCTTCGCCCTTTAAGAAAAATTTTGAATGTAAAGAGAAATTTTTAGTTATATTTTTTTTTTTTTTTTTTTTTTTTTTTTGATTAACTATATTTCTTTAACCTATTATTATGTATCAATTTGTTTTTATTATCTATTCTTATAAGAGAATTTATGCCTTGTCTTTCTATTATTGTAAATGGGCCTTTGTATGGGCTTTCATTTTTCTTTTTATTTTCATTCTTTACGTATACTAAATCTCCATTTTTGAAGTTTACAATGTTTGATTTATCTTCGCTACTGTTCTGTCTTATTTCTTTTGCTTTAACAAGTTTATCTTTTGCTGTTTCTTGAGCATTTTTCAATTTGGTTTTGAGTACAGATAGATAACTGTCATAATTGTAGAATGGTATATTATTACTGGTTTCATTTGGAAGATTTGCAATATGACCAAATACTAATTCAAATGGTGTGTAGTCAGTGTCAGAGTGTGGTGTCGTGTTGTATGCGAATGAATAGTATGGTAGTAAGGTATGCCAATTAAAATTTTCACAAAAAGATAGTAGATATTCATTTAGGACTCTATGGTTGCGTTCTACTGAGCCTAAGGTTTCATGGTGGTATGGGGTTGATGTAACGTGTTGAATATTCAGTAATTTACAAATACTAGAAAGTAATTGGTTGACGTATTCTGTTCCCATGTCTGTTTTTATTGTTTTGAAATGTCCATAGTTAAGAATGATTTCTTCGACTATAGTCCTGGCTATTTCATCTGCTTCCTTGGTGCAGGTAGGTTTTGCTATTATATATTTGGATAGTTCGCATTGTGCTGTGACTATGTATCTGTATCCATCTGATATTCGTAAAGGTCCAATTGTATCAATTGAAACTATCTCGAAACACTTTGATGGAGTGTCAGTTATTACAAATTTTTCTTTGGTATGTCGGATTGTTTTATTTTTGCAGCATGATTCGCATTTATTCACATATTCTTTTACCATTTTGTTCATCTTTTTCCAGATGTATTTTTGTTTTAGTTTTGCAATGGTTCTCCTAATTCCGGTGTGACCTCCGTGAATAGAGTCGTGATATTCACTAATTAACCTTAGTTGATCAGTTACTTTTTCGACTGTCTTGGGAGTATTGAATAATATAATTTTTACATTGGTTTGCCTATTTGTTTTAACTATACATGCATGTATTTTATTATAAGAATCAATCAATTCTTTGATTGTTATGTGGTTGAATACTTTATCAGTTGTTGATAGTGCTAGCTTGTGTATTCCACAATGTTGTAATTTGAATATTAGCTTCTCCAGTACCTGACCTAAGTCTCGGTGAGGATTTTCGCTAAATTCTACAACGATATCTTTCCCATTGATATTTATTTTTGGCAAACATTTATTATTTTTGGTATGGGCGTCCCCTGTATTTTGCTCGAATTTTAATATCGGCAAATTTCTAACATCAGAAATGGATGTACCTTGCCACATATAGAGTTGATCAGGCTCATTAGTAGGCTTAGTAGTATTCATATTCTGTGTGGTCACATAGTCATTATTCAATGTTTTGTTGTGGCTGCGTGTAATAACATTCATATTTTTGGGAATCATTTCTTTTAATAAATTTGAATCAAGTTTAATTCTTGATAGAGCGTCAGAATTAGTATTCATTTTCCCTTGTTTGAATACAATATCAAAATTATAATCCATTAAGTCTAATCGGATTCTGGTTAGTTTTGGTGATGGGTTCTTATTTACGAAGAGAGATACAAGAGGGCGGTGGTCAGTGACAACTGTAAATTTGTGACCGTATAAATATGGTCTGAAATGATTTATTCCCCAATGAATTGCGAGAAGTTCTTTTTCAATTATGGGTTTGTTCAATTCAGTTTTAGTTAAAGATCTACTTGCGAATGATATTGGTAGATCTTGCCCTATTTCACCTTGAGATAGCACTGCTCCTAAGGCGTAATCTGAGTCATCAGTTGTTAGAATGAATTCGTTATCGAATTCTGGGTATTGTAATATTGGTGGACTAGTAATAGAATTTTTGAGTTGTTCAAACGAGTTTTGACATTGTAGGTTCCAAATGAATTTTTGATTCTTTTTCAAGAGATTGTTTAAGGGTTTAGCAATGGCGGCAAAATCTTTTACGAATCGTCTGTAATAATTACAGAATGCGACGAATTTTCGAACTTCATCGGCATTTGTTGGTACAGGGTAGTTATGAACTACTTTACACTTGTCGGGGTCTGCTGTTACTCCGTTTTTGGTTATAAGGTGTCCAAGCTATACTACTTCGGGTTTTAGAAAATTGCATTTTTCGGGATTTAATTTCAGATTGTATTTACGCAGTCGATTGAATGTTTCAATTAAATTAGCATTGTGGTGTTTCAATGAACATCCGAATACGATAATATCGTCTACGTAAAGAAATGCGTTAGAGTCGAGACCAGCTAGAGCGATTGTCAACATGCGTTGGAAGCTGTTGGATGATATTTTTAGTCCGAACGGTAAACGTTTAAATTGATAGTGACCGTTGTTGGTTGAGAATGCTGTTAATGGACGAGATTGTTTGTTTAACTCAATTTGATGGAAAGAGTTCGATAAATCAAGGGTTGAGAAATACTTTGCTCTTCCAATTCGATCTAGTACGTCGTCTAGTCGAGTTAAAGGAAACTTGTCGTTTACTAATTTTTTATTGAGTTGTCTATAGTCAACTACTAATCTCCATTTTTTGGTGTCGCTGTTGGATCTTTTTGGTACGATTAACATTGGAGAGTTATAAGGACTGGTAGATGGTTCTACTATATCGCTGTTTATCAGATCTTGAACTTGTTTGTGTATCTCGGTGGTTTGAGAATGTGGTAATCTGTAGTTTTTTATGTATACTGGTGTTTGGTCAGTAGTACTCAAGTGTTGTCTGTAAAAGTTATTTGATGTTAATTTTTCGCCTTCTAAGTGAAAAATGTCTTGAAATTCCTTACAAATGGTTTTAATAGAATTGGTAGATTCTGTATCTTCTGTACCAATTTTTAAAAGTTTATTTAATTTTGACCATTTTTCATTTTGTTTGTTTTTGCTATACTTCTTAAATTGAAAGTGCCTAATGGGTATTGTATCTAATTCAATATGTTTTATTACGATTTCCTCATCGGAGGTGTTTAGGAGTTTTATGTGTTTAATACCTTTTGCTGGTATTATACAATTTGCGACAAATAATTTTTCAGTTATTTGCTTTCCGCATACAAGACTGTCTTCGGATATTTTGGTATCGATTGGATGAACTATCTCAGTTCTTGGTGGAATTCTTATTTGAAAAATTTTCGTATTTATGGGAATTATATAGGAATTTTTATTGGTTGAAAAAGAAAAAGTATATGTTTCATAATCGATTTTGGCTAAATATTTTTGAAAGAAGTCTCTTCCTAGTATACCGTCTGTTAGAATTGGAAAGTTACTATTTATACCTATACTCAGGTATAAATAGTAACCTTGTCATCAGAGGGTACATTCTGTAAGGGGATAATTGCCATTGCCAATGGCGATAATCGAAAGTGATGGCCTCGTCGGGCGACAATTTATTAATGGGTTTTTACGTGTGTATGAAAGAGATAGTTACTACTACCCAGAGGTCGAAAAGCGACAGAGCTTTTTTTTGGGATCATCTAAGGCGATAATCGCCCATAACTGTCGCCAATAGCGATCACTTTCTAGCGACAGCATTGTTACTGTCGCTTTCATACGAAATTCGAAAAATAACGGAAATGGCTTGAGAGTTCATATAATTTCGACATTTTTTAAGTTGTTGGTGTGAACGAATAAACAAAAGGGTGCTTTTGGAGTATTTGTGGAATTATTTATGATGTAAGAACTTAATATTTCACTACAAAATTGATTGCTATATGTATCTTTTGGTGCGTGAAATTGGCGTTGGCGTGAGGATGTACATTTTTTTAAAGGACATAGATGCGATAGTGGGTCTAGAATACTGAAATATTTAGTGAGGGTTAATTGTATTTACAATAGAGTAGGTAAATGTTAGTAAATTACGATTTTTCTTGACAGGGCGTGGGCATTGTATAGATTTGACACTATGGTTCGACAACCCTGTCGAAGGAAGATCATATTTTCGTGTGGGCAATTGTCACTTGCTTGTTTGATGTCGACTTTTAGTTTTTTCCCCGTTTCATTTATTTTTTTTTTATTTTAGAATTACTAATTTATAAACTCCAGACAATCGCCGTTTGAAAAAAAATATTTAAATTAACTAAAAATCATATGGAAAAAATGAGCTGCATGGCAGGAAAATGATAACTGCGGGGTAATAGTTTATTTGTATTTTTTGTCGATTTCTCTGGATTGATTTGATTTAAATCCACTTTCTTAGCCAATCAATACCAATAAAAAAAGTGGTTACATGCAACTGTTTTTATGTGTAGTTCTACATAATATACATATGAAAGATATTGTGGAAATACCGCTAACGCATCAAACAAATATCTTCATACACGCTCTTCCTAGAGACATACATTTTCATTTCGACAGATCCCCCGATCCCCGAAATTACTGCAAAGGCGCGCGCGCCGAGTCAATTTTCAAAAGTTGTTTCGCTAACTTGTCGACATATCCAATAACCAATAATGATCTTACAATGTTTCGCTCAAAGTTCAAAGCTCTTCACCAAAGACATACTACCAATCCACTATCCGCACCCTGACGTCTTCAGGTGCCATATGATCTGTTAAGGTCCACCTAGATTAGTCGCCAAATGGCTGCGCGTCCAAAAACTGGCATCTCGTACAGCTATTTGGCTGCTACTTAGCATCCACACTATAGCAGCCAAATTAAGACAGAAAAGACATAACCAAAATTTCATTTTGGTGATTTTTTAAAATTAATTTATCAAAATCGGACTCTGCGCGTTTGAATTATTACACGGCCATTCAAGAATTAATCAATTTCACACAAAAGAACGAACAAAAGTTGCAAAATTGTTACTTTGAATTTGACAAGCGGTTGTCAAAGCGGTTGGTTGAGTTGCCATATTGAGTATCAAAACTGGACGCATAGCCAAATGGCGACTAGTTTGGATGGAATGACAACAGCCATTTGGCTGCACGTGACGCCATTTGGCGACTAATCTAGATGGACCTATAGGTTCGCCATGCCATACATACTTCCGATCGTTTGAACAATCTTTTTGGTGTTGTGTGTGTTTTTCATATAAATCTGTGGCTATTCTTCATTTTGTGGCTGTAACGGTCGTTCTTCATCAAAATTAGCGATGAATGTTCATCTCCAAAAAATATATTGAGTGCATTCAGCGAATGAAAAAAGCAGCAGAAAAGTGCTCTTCCAATTAGATTCTCATTCCGTGTGAAGGCTTTTCAGCGGAGGAAGAGGTCGGTTGCGGGTAATTCTTGCAGCATTTTCAGTGTTTTTCCATTAAATTTCGTTCGCTGAATGCACTCATTATTTTCGTTCCTAAAGGTAGCTTTACTTCGACAATCTGTCATCAAATAAAGCACACACCAACGAGCCAAACATGAGCGCCAGTCACACACACACACGTCTAGATACATTGCATACACACATTCAAAAACATAAATAAATTCCTTACACTTTTCATATACCATGTAATCGATCGTACGTTGGACGACAATATAAGTCCATTTTGGGAACTCGTCCATACGTACCATATGTACGTTTGTCGAAGACCCTAAAGTATCTATAATGCAAAAGCACATACATATATCTGTCTCTGTCACACGAAACACAGCGAGCACAAAAACCAATCTGTCGCCGTATACAAAGTGATGACCTTACATGATTCCAAAGGACGACACCTATCATTTTCATTGCACTGTCGCTTTGTTAATTTAGATGGAATTTACTTTTTGAAGAAAGGTTTCAGCGTTAATTAATGGTTATGCCGTGTCACATTGTGTTATTGGTACACAATTGATGTTTCAACAAGAGTTCGTATTGAACTTATGGTGAATTTTTCATGAAAGTGACTGTCGCCTTGAAAATGACAGCCATATAAGATACATTGGGCGACTGTCGCCTTAGATAATTCCAAAATGACGAAAATGACTATCGCCAGTCAACTGTCGCCTTACAGAATGTCGGTTCAGGGTTTGTAACGCATTGAAGAAAGCAATTTCGACCATATGAAAAGAATATACAGTCGAGAACGGATAAGTGCAATCGCGTCCGGCAAAAATTGCACTTATCCGTTTTTTTTCTCTTATCCGTTTTCGGACAGATTCATAAAAAATCATGTAGTAAATTGCTCTCTTCAATCATTTTTATTTTTCATGTTTACTTAATTACAATAATTTTTCCATACTATGAGTGGTAAATTTATCGACACAATGGAATATTTTCTTTTTGTCGCATTTTAATTCCAAAGTATTAATCCTGAAGAGGCCACATAATTGAAAAAAAGACAGATCTAACAGGGAAAACAGATATTTAAACTAAATGCAATTTTTTTTTAAATCTTTGTTTTAGGAGTGGAAAGATAAATAAAAAAATGGTTCCGTTGCACGAAGAACAATGTTAAAATTAGGCATGGAAGATATTGGTAGAGTTCAACTACAGGATTTATTAAAAGATTCTTACAAAGAAGGCTAACCAACAACAACAACAAGGATATACTTCGCCCAATATAAGACAGACAACAACAACTAAGCTACGGTTAACTAAAAACAACATTTCAAAGAAATCAATAATTTTCAGTCATGTTCTTCGTACGGGTGTAACTGCTTGAGCATGGAGAGAAATGCATTCTGCAAATACCATTTTTTTAATGGTAGAAATAATGCGAAATATTTTTAATCACTTACATTTTTTGAGGAAAAGTTTTGGGGTTTTGGTTCACAGATAATAGTCTTTTTTTAATCCTTTTAGACCGCAACTTTCAACACTGAAATAAGTCGGAAAAACGAAGTTTAAAATCACACAATCTCCACTTATGTACTTCAGTCAATTTTATTCATTCGGGTTCTCACATTTTGAAGAGCTTCTTAATGTTCAACCGAACAACCCCACACAAGAAGCGCTGGAGCTGACGGCTGAAACAGGCCCTCCCATTCAACCCCCAACAATAGAAGAAGTTGATCTCGTCATGCAATCACTGAAACATAATAAAGCCCCGGGCGCTGACGAGATTCCAGCTGAACTGCTAAAGCATGGTGGGGAGAGTCTTGTTAAGGCTATACACACACTTATCGTTAAAATATGGAACGACGAAATAATCCCGGAAGATTGGCGCAAAAGTATAATTTGCCCAATCCACAAAAAAGGGGATAAGTTAAAATGTGAGAACTACAGAGGCATCTCATTAGTTTGTACGACTTATAAGATTTTATCTAAAATTCTAGAAAATAGAATTAATCCGTACGCAGAAGAAATCATTGGCGAATACCAAGGCGGCTTTAGACCTGGTCGTTCGACAACAGATCAGCTTTTTACAGCGAAGCTTTTACTCCAGAAGTGCTGGGAATATAACATCGACGTATACCAAATATTTGTCGACTTCAAGCAGGCATACGACAGTATCGATCGAAGTGTACTGTACAACATTCTCCTGCATTTTGGTATACCAGCTAAGCTAGTGCGACTCATAAGGATGACGATGACTAATACCGTCTCGCAGGTCAGAGTACAGAACAGACTCACTGACCTATTTGAAACTCGTACTGGACTCAAGCAAGGCGACGGGCTGGCGCCGACGCTCTTCAACCTAGCTCTGGAGTATGTAATTCGAGCCATGAATTTGGACAGCAGCGGAACGCTACTCATTAAGTCGACTCAACTAGTAGCTTACGCCGACGACATCAACATCATGTCTAGAAGATTGGGTGATGCAGAAATCCTCCTGCATAATCTCAATAACGCCGCCAAAGAAGTTGGACTACATATCAACGAATCTAAAACCAAGGTCATGATGCAATCGAAAACTAGAACGCCAGTAAATTCAAGCATCACAGTGGGGGACCTCAATATAGAATATGTAGACAACTTCACTTACCTGGGTTGCAATTTGTCAAAGGACGCCAACGAAACAGATGAGATAAAGCGACGGATACAACTAGCTAATAAGTGTTATTTTGCGGTCCTCCAAATTATGAATTCGAAGCTGGTGCACAGGAAGACGAAGCTTCACGTATATAAAACCATAATCCGACCTGTGCTATGCTATGGCTGCGAGGCATGGACCCTAACCCAAAACTCTGAACACCTGTTGGACACATTCGAGCGAAAGGTTCTCCGAAGAATCTTCGGGGCCGTTCGTGAACGAGGTGAATGGCGCATCCGGTACAACCTTGAGTTGTATCAGCTGTATGATGAGCTACAGGTGTCGAAGATCGTGAAATTGCAGCGACTGCAATGGGCGGGACATGTACAAAGGATGAACGACGATCGCATGCCCAAAAAGGTGATGAACGCGCAACGAGTGGACGGAGCCAGATTGCGTGGACGACCGAGAGCCCGATGGGAGCATTCTGTATGTGAGGACGCCCACCAGATGCTAGGCTTTCGGAACTGGAGGACAAGGTCGCGTGACCGCGACAATTGGAGGTCTTCAATCCAGGCGGCCAAGGCCCGACGTCGGGCTATCGTGCCATAAAGAAGAAGAAGGGTTCCAACTATGGTGAAGTAGTATGCTGATGATGGTTTCACCATTGTTGGAAGCCGAAATGCATAGGAATAAAATTTACTGAATTTGTGTGTTTTTAAACCTCCTTTTTTCGGCTTATTTCAGTTTCGAGGGTTGCGGTGTATGAGGATTAAAAAAGAGACTATTTTCTGCTAAAGATATTTCAGTTTTGTGGATTTAGTAAAAAATGTAATGCAATAAAATTTCGTTTTAATTTTAATTAGCCCCACGAGAATATTAAATGAAAGGCCCCACTTTTCAATTAATTCAATGAATTGCCATCATCAAATTTGGCGCCGCATACTGAAACCTGAAGAATTAAAAACAAAAGTAACTGCTTAAACTTTGACAATATTTCCATTTTCATTTCAAATAGGCATATGCAAATAACTATTGACCACGTTTCCTTCCATTTCCTTGTAACTCGTTTGAATTTAGTTATTTAAGGGGTCAATAAATTTGCCACTCATAGGCCGGGTTTCTGATAGCTCTTATTCAGTACCTGGCGGCTGATTAGTCTTATCGCGTAGAGAAGACACACACCATATTTAGAAAGCTTTTCCATTGTATTGAATGGAATTTTTGTTTATTTTGCATAGCTACGCCATATTTTGCTTGTTTAAGCCATCATCTTAGATTGAGAAAATCATTGCGCACTTTCATCCAACAGCGTAAATAAGCAAAAGATAACATAACTATGCAAAATTAACAAAAAATCAATTCAATATAATGGAGAAGCTTTTTGAATATTGTGTGTGTCTTCTCTGGGCGATAAGACTAACCATTCTATAAGATCTACGAGAGAATGGGCCATAGTATGTATCATGTCTTATCCAGCCGAAAGCCACTAGTATTTGCGCGTTTCCATCTTAAAATTATTGCTTGTTAAATTTACAGTGGTCCGCATTTTTCTTAAGTGCAAAACGAATACACGACATTGAAATTCGTAACTTGCACTTATCCGTTGCAGTTTACGTGTGCGTATGCATCACCTTTCATACAGTTTGGTTGCACTTATAGTGCAGTCAAAATATCCCAATTCAGGCCTTCAAATAGAAAAAATAGAGTAAGGCTAATTTTTGTTGTTTTTGAATCAGTGGGCTTCCAGGAATCTACAACTGGTTTTGCTAAAAAAAATTTTATCGGAAAGGTCCCAAAAAGGATACTGTTCAATCCTTGACTGAACGTCGGCATGCGGGGTATCATATCAAAGGGGACGTCGAGTACATTACATGTCCGGTGTTTGTTTCCTGTTTCAAGGACCCTAAAAGGAATAAATCGAGCTCAAATGGAAAATTTTCGAGTTTCCCGTGTATCTTTCCAAAGCGATAACTACGAGAATAATTCAAGTTGTCCCTACTTTTATCACTTTTCAGAATCTATAATAGCTGGAGATACTTCCATTCAACTTACTAAGAAAAAAGTTGATCGGAAAGCTCTGAAAAAGGACATAAAAGGACACTAATCTCACACCTTGATCGAACGTGGGCATGTGGGGTGTCATATCAAAGAAGACGTCGAGTGCATTGCATATCCGGTGCTTGTTTCCTGTCTCAAGAACACTAAATGGAATAAGTCGGGCTTAAATGGAAAATTACGGCTTTAGAAAGATACAGATACGGGAAACACAAAATTTTTTAAGTTGAGCCCAATTTTCTCCTTTGAGGGTCCTTGGAACAAGTAACAAATGCCGAATATGGAATATACTTCACATCCTTTTTGATATGACACCCCACATGCTCACGTTCGACTAAGGTGTGCAATTAGCGTCCTTTTATGTCCTCTTTCAGAGCTTTCCGATCAACTTTTTTCTTAGCAAATTTAATGGTAGAATCTTCAGCTATTTTAGATTCTGGAAAGTGATAAAAGTAGTGACAACTTGAACCATTCTCGTAGGCATGGCTTTGGAAAGATACACGGAAAACGCGAAAATATTCCATTTAAGCTCGATTTATTCCGTTGAGGGTCCTTGAAACAGGAAACAAATACCGGATGTGTAATGTACTCGACGTCCCCTTTGATATGATACCCCACATGCCGACCTCCGGTCGGTTTTTTGTCCTTTTTGGGACCTTTCCGATCAAATTTTTTTTTAGCAAAATCAGTTGTAGATTCCTGGGAGCCCATTGATTCAAAAACAACAAAAATTAGCCTTACTCTATTTTTTTCTATTTGAAATGCTAATATGACTGCACAAGCGGAACTTGCACTTATCGGGACAGTTTAATATGAAAACCATGTGAAAAATTATGGGCTTTCAAATACTATGCAGAAATGTGTTTTTTGCACTTAAGCGTTTCCCATAGGTATGTCAACGTTTTGCCGGTAGTGAATGATAGGCACATGATAATGCCCACTACGAAAATAATATCAAAAAAAAATTCAGTCTCCTATTTATACAGTGATACGCAATGAAAAGAAAATCGAAAAAAATGCACTCCTTGTTTTAATTGTTCACGTATTGTAAACTAAGGTTTTGCGGCAAATAATTTTACAAGTTTGCGCACGTTGCGTTGTCTAGATTCCATAACGGTATTACATTTGCTCCATTATTTCTAATTTTAGTCAGATTTTTTTTTTCATGGTATTTTTAGCTAAATAATTGCAACACCCAAAATGTAAAAAGGCTCCTAGATACCTATCTCTAAACCGCCAGTTTTAATAAAAAAAACTAGAGGGCTTTGCCCCCTGCTCGCTACGCTCGCGAATTTTTTTTTTGAATCTCCCCTCCCTCGAGACCGAGGCTAATTTTGGGCGCGGCCAAAATTTGGATACCCTTCGCTCTCCTCGGGCAAAAAGTTTTTTTCGGGCGTACCTATGACTTGTATGTAATGCCCCTCCTCATTCTTTTTCTTCCGTCTTCACAATAATTTTGGGGTTGGTTGAAATAAGTGGGCAAATAAAAATATTTACTAAAACAATTGTATTGGGGTTGCGGGAGCATGACCCCACAGTACGGTTCCATTTGTTTTGAACTTTTTTGGTGCTTTGGTAAAGACACATTAATTCAAGGTTTTGTGAAATTGGTGCAGAAAATCTTCCTTAGAAGAACCCAAATGAAGGGTTGGGCTTGTATCAGGATTGCCGTTGTGAGATTTCTAAGTGTAACCATTATTTCATAAAATTGTAACATTTTCAGGTGGAGTGTAACAAATTTGACGATATTGGTGTTAATGAACAAATTAAGCAAAAAATGTGCACAAGTCCGAAATTAATTATTGCTCACGCAAATAGTGGAGAGTTATAAATTAATACAAAAGATTTTGGAAATAGCTGACTTTTTCCGAAAATGTTATCGATTCTGGTCCATAAAGTCCGCATATTCTGGCGAATCCATGGATTTAAAGAAAAATGCACGTGATAGTTTGACCCAGTATTTGTAAGGTATTATAAAACAAATTTATTTTTAAAGCTAATGTGGATAGCCAGCATTTCAGGGCACTCCGCACAATAAAACTTCAAATAAAGAAATAGAAATCTCGCAATCAATTTTGGATGTCATAATACTACATCCTGCGGCTTTAGTCCAATGTTGGATTGTCGCGCCTGTTATTTATTTAATGCTACAGGCACGCACCGCTGTTGGTTTATAGAAGAAATGATATGTCAAAATTTGCACAATTAGTTTTATCTCGAACCCATGATTTGAGAAGGGATTTAATACAAAAATAATTGCTCTGCACAGTAGCTTAGTTTCTGAATGATCGAAGGAGCATCCAAGTTCATTTTGTTGTCGCAAAACGAGATGCTCCCTCCAGTACCTCAGACAATGCTTAAGTTTTCAAAGTGAGTGTGAAAAAAGTAAAGATGTCGAACGTTGTCTGACAAGTTATCTCATCTGCTTTTTTCTGTCCATTAGAATACCATCAAACGATCAAACCACTTGCAAATTAATTTGAATTAAACTATCACGTTCCCTCTTAAATGTTCTTTTGATTTAAAATGAAATTTGATGCCCATATGCAGCTTGCATTACAAATTTTGCCGAATGACAAGAAAAATAACAAATAACAAGAAGTTAAATTTTTTGGATCAACTATCACTATTCGCGAATTATTTTTCTCCAAATTTAGGACAACTGATCAGAACCAGTCATCCAGAAATAACCTTGGCATCTAAAATTATTCGGCGGACAATAAGGTCAAGTACGTGAAAAATGTGAATGAAAGTTATAATGCAAATGTGGCAAAGACAAATACTGCTTTCTTAAATAAATTTCACGATGGGCTTTATATTTTCCTGCACAAAAGTACTTTGAACAACCGCTGGCTTCCTAGAATTTTTAAATACATAATTAAAGTTTGCATAAGCCATCGAATTCTTGACGAGTTTTAATAAATTTCTTAGACTTTAGTTCAAAATCTCAACAAGCATATACATTTTTTATTTTTACACAATGTTCTGATACATATTGGCCGCATTCAGCGAACGAAATTCACTGGAAAAACACTGGAAATGCTACAAGAGTTATCCGCCACCGACCCCTTTCTCCGCTGAATGGACACTATGCGCAATGAGAATCTAATTGGAGTAGCACTTTTCTGCTACATTTTCCGTTTGCTGAATGCAGTCATAGTGTTTCTCCGATCTGGCCGCGAGCCGCACACTGCGATGTGGGCCGCATATGACCCTCGGGCCGCAAGTTTGACATACCTGACTGAATCGATGAGTGATCATGCACAAATCACAAAAATTGAAAATTTGTTTTTCAAAATACTTCTTCTTGTCGCTTAAAAGCATTTTTGTTTGAACGTTCATTTTCGTAAAAGGCTTTAACGACCTTAACGCGCTGCTCAGTTGTGTACTTCTCTATGGTTGAATTTGCCAAACACTGAAGCAAAGAAATGTCTAATAAAGTTGGGCGAGAAACTTACCGTTGCGTTAAGGTATGACACTCAATTAACATCGTGCATTCTAGTTGGACCACCCGTTAGTAGAAAAATATTAAAATGTACATAGTTGAGTTCTCCCCCCCTCTCTTGCGGGATTGTAACAAAATTGGTCAAAATTGGTGCATAAATAAAAAAGTTTTTCTTAAAAGAACCTAATATTTGGGGTTGTTGGGTTTGTATGGCAGCCCCATGACCGCATGGTCCGATGTGATCAATTTTTAGGTATGTTTTGTGGGAACATTACGCTATCAGCTCTCACAAGAAGAATTTTCTTATTATTGTTACCGACACCAGCGACACTTATCTTAACGTCCGCCATATAGCGGACACATAGCGGATAATATCGGAAACACAAAAGTTCCCCCTATGAGAACGGATAGCAGAATAAGCCGTTTTGTGTTATCGAAAGAAACACGTTTGTGTGTAATTTGGTTGAAATTGGTGCACAAATAAAAAAGTTTTTCTTGGAAGAACCTAACTTGGGGGGTTAGGTTTGTATGGCAGCCCCATGACCCTATTATCCGATTTGATCTATTCTTAGATACGTTTTATTTCATCAAGAGAAACACATTTGCGTGAAATTTGGTTGAAATTGATGCACAAATAAAAAAGTTTTTCCTAGAAGAGCTTAAATTGGGGGGCTAGGTTTGTATGGCAGCCCCATGACCTAGTGATCCAATTTCGGTGATTCAAACATACAAACAGCCTGCAACAATAAAAAGCACGTGTGCAAAATTTCAGCTCCGTAGCTTTTATAGTGACCCAGAAAAACGCGCTGCAACAGATGGACAGACAGACAGAGGGACATCGCCCAATCGATTCATCTCGTCTTGCTGATCATATATGTATACTTTTTATATGGTCGGAGATGCTTCCTTTAATGCGTTACAAACTTCATGGCAAAGTTAATATACCCTTTCACTATATGAGCGAAGGGTATAAAGAGTGGCCTAGCTGGTTGTGTGCGGCATAACAGCGAGTAGGTCTGAAACGATTTACATTTGAGCATTTAAGCACATAAGGCAGTTTTAAAATCCACCTAAGACATCGAAAATTAATTCGAAAATACTTTACCACTAAAACGTTGCTCTGGAAAATATTGTGCCAAAGAATGGTGTTCGTTTTCATTACTAATATTTTGGAGAAGTTTTTGATAACTTACTTGCACACTGTGCAGCAGAAGGAAGGGGCAAAGAAATCGACCGACAATTGAAGTTGAATTGATGCGATAAGCGAGTGGAAGTAATTGCCGCTTTCCGTGTAAATTAAAATTTTAAGCGGGTATCCTACGGCGCTATCGTTAAGCCACCCTGAATCCTTTTAGTTGCTAATCTATGGTACATTTTCGGATGGAACATAATTGGGCGCAAACAGCCCAACCCATCTGAGCGCCCTATCCATCCATCCATGTCCCACAATGTTCTGGGACGCCGATGACAATTTTTTACTGCCCCTATGTATAACAGAATCCCGAAATATGCATCCAATTCGGAAATAGTAATTGGTTGCCAAGTAGGCTTATATTGTTTCCCTGCATTCCATTTGTTGTAAACGGCCTCGGCCTTTTCATTCGTCCATTTAATTTTGGACTTCTTATGTTCAAGAGAAGGCAGGGTATTAAATATCTCCAAACGTGTTGAATGTTTAAGGTTTTGGTAGGTACCAACATTAGTCTTGAATAAATTGGAACCTTGGGCAACGAAATTCCTCGCAGCTAAATAGCCAAGGTCTTCTTACCACGCACGACGCAATGTAATGAATAGAAGGCGCTAAGATATCTGGAAAACAAGAAACGTGTGAAGGCCAAGGCATTTCAGTAACCCTATCGATCGATCCAGTGTCCTTCGCGGAAATGATTAAAGCTGAAGTGAGCCTCAACTACAATTTCAGCAGGGTCACCCCCCATCCTAAAACCTGGAAGCGCAACAAACCAGGGAGCGAACTGTTAAGAAACCTCCAGCTATTGCTGAAAGCTCAGCCGCAAGGAACCGCCCACCGAACATTTCCAGTAAGCAGTACAACTTCGTATCACCAGCAGACGTGGAAATCGATTGCTAAGAGGATGGCGACGTCCAATCCTCTCTATCAGGAATGATGATACACATGGAAACAGAGAAAGGTGATTCAGCAACACATCAAGGACACAGCGAGATCGAGGACAACTCTGATGCACCAGACGACTAGCGCATCCTAGGCTAAACTGCATCATACCATTACATTCTCGGATAGTTAGAGGTCAGGTTCGCCAGGGGAACCTCGGCTTAGCCATTATTCAGACTCGATGAAGTGAAGGCTACGCCATAGATTCGAACTGAATGACCTCGTCTGAAGAATTCCATTTAAGAACGGGCTTATTAAAAATAAATATAATCGTTTTGTTTTCTGCCAATTATTATGATCAAACATCAAATCATAGAAAAAGGACACACCAACGAAAACATCCACTTGAGTGATTAGTCCATGAAATTATACATAATCCATTTCAAAAACAAAATTCATTCAAGGATACAATTTATCCTATTAATCCTGGCCCAGACTACACTCTAGTAATCTTTTTACGCTCGAATTCTTCTCGCTAATGATCGCAATATTCTGTGCAATTTATTTATTGATACCGTTATGTTACGAAACACTTCGCCCGCCACCATTATCCTATAGCCAAATCGAAAAAAAAGCCACTTGTATTGCACTTATCTTGAATTTTTGTTATTTTCGAAATTGTTCTGAGATAAATATTTAATGTGGCGAGAATCCAATATTCAGTACACATGGACAGACTACGGATACAAACAAACACATATCTATACTTTTTTGGTTAGCGAAAAACTTCAATTTTGGCTAATTGAATTCGTGAAATTCATCGGGGAGAAGGCGGGGGCGGTGTCGATGGTGTTGTGTGGTTTTAATGAAACTTTTCGTATTCAAACGAATGGTAATGGAAATTCGACACGAATCGACTGTATTACACGGAAGGATGGGGAGGATTATAGGAGCGAAGATAAGACACAGTGTCATCTGGAGTGTAATAGCAAATAAGGAGCCCAGAGAGGGAGGGTTTCTTAATTAGAATTATGGATATGATTATGGTTGGAATGGTAAATTAGGTGCACGGGATTCTTAAGGAAATACGACCCTACGTATTTCCTTAATAATTCCGCGCAAGTGTTTGGGGTTCGAGTTTCAATTTGGAAGGTATGGAGGTACTTGAGTCTTTCTATTTTCGTGATTAGTATTTTGAGAAGGATGCCTTGGACTACTTAAGCTGTATGATACGTTGGCAATTCGTAATCTTGATTATTTATTTCTGAAACCCGGATATGGGGCTTTGAATCAATTTTAACTTGAATAAATTAATTATTTAATAAATTTAAATGATAGCTATTTAGTAAAGTTTTTAGAAAATAAATTGATTTGCAGCGTATGTATTTTGGATGGGATATGGACAAAATAGTAACGGCAATAGCATGTTTAAGAAGGTTATGAACGAGCAACGGAGCCAAATTCAGTGGACGTACGTATACGAGAGCTTGATGGAAGTATTCAGTAGGTAAGGGGGATGCCCACGAGATGTTGGGCTTCTAAAACTGGAAAACTGCAAAGGCAGCCTAAGACCGGCATGTCCAGTAAAATATGTTTACTACTCATTTAATTTACTGCGGTGCATAAACGTAAGTATGCATTTGCCCAGAACTGGAAGGGAAGTCTGCAGACAATATAAGCAGTGCCGGATTAAGCACACGTCGTGTCCGTGGCAAATGTCTAGCGTGGTGTCCCTTGACTTATTTTAATTACTTCGGGATACACATACACAGGAAACTTCGCCATACGAATAAAGAGTGTCCTAAAACTATCGGAAGACACTCGGACCAATATTTCGCTATTAATACGCAGCTACTCACATTCATTTCTCTAAATGTGGACGGCAGTGACCTCGCTCCCAACATTCAGCCTAGTCCTAGAAATTAGAATATGGATTTATGTTTTGGATACACTTTAATTAACATCGATCACCGCCCTCGTCCTCGTCTACCAAAACAACACCTGCTCCTGAAGAGCCCATTATACGTTTTGGTAGTTCATGGTCTTGTGAAGATTGGAATCACAGAATCGAGCGGATTATAGCATCTAAATCTACGAGGAGCTCGTAAATCTAGCCGCAACTTTCCTTGTAAAAGGAACTGCCAACTACTCTACCGAAATCTAGTTATGTAGCTTTTTGAAGCAAAACTTAGCAATCAAGGGCAACAAGTGTGAGCCTTTACCTCCACTTCTTCATGGATTCAGCTCTGGCAATTGCTTCAAACTGTCTCTTCCTGCACAATTACGGATGCCCGATTTTTTTTCAGCATCATGATTTTTTTAGAAGTTAAAATTGTTGGTCACGAAAATATTGTTAGTCAGATTTTTGAGTAGTCTGGCTGGTGTAGTGGTTACTGCGAGCCCCTTCTGTGCACACGGTCATGGGTTCGAGACTCACAGTGAACGGACTATGATCTCTATGATGGGGATAAATAGCATTGCTGAGCGTGCTGTTGATCTGAAAACCTCAACATAAAGGCAGCTAAGATCTTGGAAATTGGCTGTCATTTAAACCATCTGTGAACTTGGTCCAAAGATTGACTGTTATTATACCCTATACCCATAAGATGGTATAGGGTATATTGTTTTTGTTACACCGATATTGAAAATGGGCCAAATCGGACCACGGGTTCCTCTACCTCCCATACAAACTACCCCTCCTTGATATTTTAATTCGGCCGTAACTTTCGGTAGAATATCGCTATGGACTTGAAATTTTGATCAATGTCGCATTCTGACATATACTTTGAGTTGATGGAAAGTGGAGTAGGTCCGACTACCCCTACCCCTACTTCCCCTACAAAGTTATATTCAGCCATATCTTTTGATAGAATGTCACAAAAAACTTCAAATTAATATCAAATGGTAGCCGTTGGATGCCTTGACAAGGTAATAAGGATGTGTCAGGTCCGACCCGTCTAGCCCCCCCTCCCCCACAACAAATATAAAATTGAATATTTTGGGTTTTGCGTGCCTTCTAGGTCTGTACATGGGTATAGGGTATATGTACACTCATCGTGCTATTCGCATGATTAGAACTGGGTCTCGTTATTATTGTTATTGCCTTCTTTTTTTTTAAATTTTAGAGCTAAATTTTGGGAAAGGACAGTCGGGATTATTTTTGTACACTATTTAACGAAAAATTACCCTGCATGTGTTTAGACAGGTGTTTCTGATTACATTCAAATGGCCTCCGATTTCTGCGTTTTAGACCGTAGTTCGTCTATATTCCGAGCTATTTTGTTCCAGTTAAGTGGACAAAGTCTGGAATCAAATTCGCATTTTACGCCTTCAAGCATTGTAAAGTGAATTATTTTTTTACTACATTGATAAGGTTTTTTTTTCCCATAAACATCGACCCCCCCTGGCTACGCCCATGTTGTTGTTAACACAAAAACCAACCTTAAAGTTCTTATCCATATCAAAAGGGTCTACTCACTGACGTCAAATCTCTACTCAACTTTTTCAATCGTTAAGGGAAGTACTATGTTCGCCGAGTGAAAAACTTGCATTTATGTCTCGCGTGAAAAACCTGCCGTAGAGACTAACCTTTTATTCGCAAAATAAAAGATAAATGTGAACTCGCGGACTGATAGATTGCCGATGACACTTTTTCCTTGTGAAATAAGGTGCAACTGTATTGTTTTCACCGGTGAAATGTCAAAAATCGGTATGGAGACTTTCGTGTGAAGTGAGTACTCGTAACACCAAGGGAATGCGATTTCATGACCATAAAAAATTTTGACAGTATTTGTATGGATTTCACGTGAAATGGAGATAGTACATACATATATCTTTTCTATGGGAATTTTGACAAACACCCGCTCTAGCTTATTATAAGGTTGCAACCAGTTTACTTGGAAAGGGGCTGTGCAGTGGCGCCGTGAAACGATACCAAGAATTGATTCTACAACATATTAGAAAACAACAGCGATCAAAAACTAACTAGAATAGTTTGCAAGATGAGAATAACCTTTAGGTTTCTTTTTCTTGGCTATTTCGATCCCATTGTAAATCCGAAGTGTTAAAGATTATACACATATTTTCTATTTTGTATTTCTTCCTTCTTCTCTGTACCGTAACTACTTCTGGGGCATCGTGCGTTCACTCAGTCTTTTATAGGCTATTTTGTATAGTTTTATAAAATTAAATGTCAAGCGATTTGTCCAAAAGTTGTTTTCCGGTTTCCCCGGGAAACGAATTCTTTCATGATTTTTGACAGATTCGTTTTCGTTGATCAACGGTCAATGGTTTCGCTCTCGTTGGCCTTTTCGTTAATTTGAGGTACTCTTGTTGACGAAGAAGAGATGAAAATGGAATAATAATGTACATAGTCGTATACATACACTAGATGTACGTCAATTATGCAACTTTCTGCAAACCAGGTATTCCATCATGGACAAAAAATATCCACTAAAATAATAATTGAATGTACATACATTGCATATGTAAAAAAAAATATAAAATAAATTACTCGAAATTTTTAATATAGTGCAATATATGTAGTGCTTATTGACCCCTAGCCAAAATATTAGAGGGACAGTCGCCCCCGTTGCCCCTCTGTTCCGACGTCATTGGGGTTGTGAAAGGTGATCAGAACACCACCACCCCTAGAATCGCCGGTTTACTCGTAGTTACGATCAGTTCTGTAAATGATCCAGTCACAAGAGTACCTACTTTTATCACGAAGAACTTGGGATAAATCAGGTATCAGGTGAAACGTGAATTTGAAACGTATCGTTTTTTTCTATCTTCGAAACATATCTCTCATTTGCCAAAAATACGCGAAGACTAAAGAAAATATTACTCCTAACAAGAATACACCCCCTAAGACTCATAGATTCTTCTATCATAAGGCCGCACGCAGACTAAATGCGTATTGAAGCGTAGTGTAGCGTAAAACCTGTCGCCCAATACAACGCTTGTATTGGGCTAGGCTACGCCTTTAGTCTGCGCGCGGCCTAAGTGCAACGCAGGTTGGAGCATGCGTTTGTCAAAATTCCCTTAGAAAATATTATCTCTACATAGGTGTTTTTTATCGTGACTTCTCTTGAACGGAAAAGCAGATTGTTAATTAATGTTCACCACATAATTGGAATCTGCCCTAAATAGCGAAATAAACATTGCAACATGTGGAAAATTCACAATGAGTGCAGTTTACTTAATTTCCTAAACCCAGATTATATATCCAACATCACCTGTAGGAATTAGCTGAGTTCATTGAATTCGCGCCACCTAATTGCTCTCTCTCTCTCTCTCTCTCTACCATGAGTTGTATCAATTGTACGATGAGCTGGAAGTATCGAAAATCGTGAATTACTAGGATACCTTATTTTCTCCAATTCGTCTATACCTATCTCTTGAGCGGATTAGCGCTTTCCAGTAATTCTGTTCCCCACTAGCATAAGGACCAGCCGAATAGCTATTGAAATATCTGCAAGATTGACCAACAGAGAATTATCAATGCTGTTCGTTTCTAATCCTTTTGTCGTATTAACGAATTTCTATAAATTCTACAACCACCCATCTGAATGAGTTCTACACCCAATAAAAGAAACTCATCGAGAAATTCGGTTAGGACTCAAATTATGAAGGCATCTTCTTTTCTCAAGTTTTTGTCTAATCTTCCTGAATTTCCATTTACCGCATTTCTTAAAATTCTCATTTCATCCTGTTTTTGCATATATTCCTTGAATTCCTTCTCATAGGATTGACTTCCACCCTCAGAACAAATCTTCACACACCTGGAAAATTGGCCAGCAAACTGCAATTGAGGCCATCCCTTGAATGGAATAGCGTATTTCAGTAAAGTTCCACGCGGAAATAATAGACTTTACCCTGCATATCTGCGAAATTGACCTGAAAAACAGCTAATTTTATCAGCAGTTTTTGCCTAATTACGGTTTAGTGCATTTCAGCAAATTATACATTAACTCTTTCCCCTGAATAGTTTCACCTCTTCAAACGATTTGCGTATTTCAGTAAACTTCCCCATCTGGAAAATCGGCCAAGAAAAAATCATCAAGGCAGCTTCTCCTGAACAAATTTGGGGACTTAAGCAGTTTTGCCCCACCCGCAATTTTATTTAACAATCAAAATATTTACTAGAAATAATATATTTCATACCGTTAGGCGTTCTCCTCCTTTTTTTAAAAATCGAATTTAGTATCAATTTTATTCGTTTTGAAAGGGAATGTTAGTGCGAGCGCAGCGAGCCCAAGGTGGAAGAACGAGCAAAGCGAGCTCTCACGTTACAAGCCGAAATAAATTCGGGTGCCTCATCAAAGATCGCTCCGAATGGGTAAATGGCACATCCATGTACCATACCAATGCCATCATGATTCTCTCTCTCACTCTCTCTTGCCTCAGGTGAACTTCTTTGTACTGGCAATGTTGGCAACCGACACGACGCCCGAAGGAATTGACGGAAACGTACCAGCGGATGAACTACGAACTGCAAATGGAGATCCTCGTATTTTTCTTGGACCAGAACTCTTATTGTGGCTAGTATTGGGCCTTTCCCAGATCAAATCAATAATTGTGGATTTGACTAAAACACCGTTACGCTATTTCAAGGTCCCTGTCAACTGAAGGAGATTTTAATTAACAGCCGAACTAAGCTTATTTTTAGGATACTTAAGTTTGAATTCGGTATATGAACTACCAGACTATGAAACTTAAACTTTACTCACCCTTTGGACTTATCGTTGGTCTGCTCCCACCCTCTTGCCTATCACACTCGCATCTCGTCGATTGCTGCTTGTGGTAATTGTTGTTGTAAATGCGTACTATTCAGACTATGTAATTGATCCGACTGTTGATGTGAATGTTGTTGTTGTTGTTGCTGATGTTGATGCTGATGCTGCTGCTGTTGTTGTTGTTGATGTTGCTGATGTTGCGTTTGATGACTATGACTATGTTTATTGCCTGGGCCATGATGTCCCTGGACTTGGAGCGAAACCGATGTTGCACAAATATTGGCCGCTGGTTCGGGCGAACTAATCGATGCGGTTCGTATGGGCGGTCGTGGTGCACGTATATGATGTACGCCCAATAGGCTACCGTTTGGCTGAAGCTTGTTCGGTTGTGCTTCTAAAATTAATAGAAACCTAATCAATAACAGTATAGAAAAATCATTTGTTAGATGGTTTTTTTGGCAAAACATATTATTGATGATGTGTGTAATTTTATGTATTTTGGTATTTTAGAATGCAAGGGTCGTTGTAGGGGAAGCTTATGAGATTTACGATTTATGAAACTGTCAGTGGTCATCAACTCAAGCAACACGTATTACAGCAAGAGGTGCCCACATGGGCGTAGCCAGGATTTCGTTCAGGGGGATCGAATCTCCTGCCGAAACATACCGAGAAGCCACTTATCTCAAATCCACAGCATCCATAAAATGAAACCTTATTCGACAGTCGGCTGGAGCTTTTCCTCTTCCCAATAGGAGCCCAAGCGCTTCAGATGCTCCTCTATCCTCTTTATTCAACTGAGAGTCCGATCTCTTCAGCTGCTCCTCTACGGTTCTACAGTAACATCGGGAGTCCTAGCTAACCCTCCCCAGAACGAAATTTTACAGTAAAGTTAATAACGAAGTTGGGCAGGATTGCATCCTATTTCCGATGGTAGTATTCTGCTCATTCGACGTTATTTGCCGGCACGCCGTGGAACTTGTATGATGAAGTACTCTCGCACAAAATCAACGATCTGAGCGTTAAAGCTCTGGATCTCGAGAAGGAGTTAAATGCAGTCGGGTTAAAGAAAAAAAATAAACAAAACTAAAGTTCCTAGTCTGAGTGATAAACCGAATACATTATGGAACGTAAGTGCAGTCGGTACTCTATTTTCGACAAGTGGTTAAGACACCCTGTAGTATAAATGAAATTTTTTTTCGCATACTTTACATTGCAACTTATTTTAAATAGCAAAAAAACAGTAAAATTTCCAGACATTTAATGTTCATGTTTTAGGGCTTTCAAGACTTTTTCACGTTTCAGATTCAGAGTAGTCTGGGCTCACATAAAATTGTTCACCTTCACGTTTGGCGCAGTTCACGTTTAGGCGAGTCTATTGTATAGACATTAAAAAGGGCTATCCATAGCGCTCAGGATTGCTGTAAATTTGCACGAAATAGAATAGAATTAGATATGTCTATATGTATCTATGTTGATTACTTCAATGCTTCCCAACAGGGGTTCCGCGAGACCAGCTCAGGGGTTCCGCGAAAAATGGTGAAAATACGCTGTTCTAAAAATTCTGAAATTATTGACTTGGTTTGCTTACCCAGACGCGCAGAAAAAACCATCGAGGGTAGTATCCAGGTTAAATTTCAAATTGTCACGTAGGCATTGCAATTTATTTGAAAATATTGCTCATTTATATTAAAGTCCCGTTTTCACTTTACAAGTGCAAAAGTTTAAATTATATTTTTCAGTGAAAATATTTTTTTTTACGCATGAGCCATAATTTTTTTTTTCAGAATAAGAATTTGGCAAACGACATTTTTAACATGAATTTTCAAACAAAAACTATTTTTTTCGCACACACTTGTATGCAACGGGAACCATACGAAATCCCCAATCACAAAATCCTCAAACGCAAAAAAATCCCCAAAATCAAAATCCCCATATTCATCATACCCATATACAAAATCCCCAAGAAATATGCTGGTAAATGGTAGATGGATGGTAGTAAAAAATGGTAGATGGCTGGTAAATAGTAAATGGTTGATGGATGGAAGACTGTAAATTGTTGATGGTAGATGGAAGGTGTTAAATGGTAGATGGTAAATATGGCACTAGGAGGGTCGTAAATCGATACTAATTTATTTTTTGATTAGCACAAACAAAATGTTCGAGTAGATTATATTGAATAAACGTTTGCATATATCGTTCTAAACATAGTAGGACTATTACAATTACAATACTCTAAAGCACCTACCATTTATTATCTACCATTTACCATCTACTTCTACTATCTGGTATTTACCATCCACCATTTGCAATTTTCAATCTACCATTTACCATCTGTCATCAACCATTTACAAGCTACCATCCGTCTACCAATAACCAACTACCATTTATCATCTGCCATTTAACATCTATCATTTACCATCTACAATAGCCTAAAGAAAATCTCCATTCACCATTTGAGGTGTGATCTTAGAACGCGTGCGAGTTCTTAGATCACACCTCAAATGGGGAATGGGGAATTTCGTTTGGGGATTTTGGTTTTGGGTATTTTGATTTCGGGGATTTTGATTTCGGGGATTTTGATTATGGGGATTTTGATTTGGGGATTTTGGTTTGGGGATTTTGTGACTGAGGATAACGTATCCAACCCGTATGCAACATGTAAACTATACCTTACAAGCTTTTCATTTTAAAATTTAATTTTAGCTAGTGATTGGAAAACGAACTAGAAGTGATTGGGATTGCATACATGTAGGCGAATTTTAAAAAGCTCATTAACACTGAATAGCATGCTATTCGGATTTGAATTCCTAACCTGAATAATGCTACGGGTTAGCATTTGTATGAAAATTACTCCGTATAGTGTAGGTTAGCTGTTGAAAAAAGACGGTCGCCATTAGTTTAGTTAGTTTTGTATTTGTCAGTTTTAAGGAATTTGTGTATAAATATATGATATACATAATAGTACGCCCGATACACTATAGAAAAACCGTTGTACATAGTTGCTCATTCATGTTATTGCAATGTATTTTCATCATATCATTCTGCGTACATTCTTGAGCAGATAATCCACATAGTCAGAGCATTTTTAAGGAAATAACTTTACGGTATCGAAAATTTTAATTGTTAACCCTCGGATGGTTCAATGGGGTCTGACAGACCCCAGAGAAATTTAAATCTTAAAATTGTTATAGAAAAACTTGTTGAATGGTATTTTTATACATAGGTAATTTAAGTATGTGTCACATACGTTCATTTAACCATGAATTTGTTTGAATTTGCGATTTTGTTAATAAGTTATAGCACTTTGAAAGTGCTCTGGGGTCTGTCAGACCCCACGAACCATTTACGTATGTCTTTTTTACAAAAGTAAATTTTTTGTTTTGTGGGAAATTTTCAAAGTACATATTGTTATATATTTCTCGTCTATTCTAGACGTTCCAGTGGGTTCGACAGATTTTCGCGTACACGATAATGAATAACACTCGCTTTACTGTAACACTATTTATTACAACCACACGGATATACACGTTTTACAATTTCTACTAATTACTTCACTAATTATTGACTCGACATTATTCACGGCTAAAACTAGACTGACTCTAGTCGACGCCCATATATACCTATTTTGGATGTTCTGGAAACTTCGGCCAGTAAGTTGTCTCGCTAGCGATACTGGCGCCATCTGGTGCCAATTTGGGTTGACGTATCCTAGACACATTACATTACCCCCTCCTTAAACCTGTTCGTCCCGAACAGAACACGCTTCGGTCTCCTCCGTATCGTCGCCTCGATAGGATGCCAGTCGATCCACACGTATGGCTTTCATTTCCGCTCTCGGCTTCCGATGCTCGTCCTTTAATAGCTGCACAACTCGTACGCCGGCTGCACCACTCCTCAACGTCACCTCGAACGTCCACCCAGAAGAATCGTTTGTTGCCCGATTCACATACAACGGGAGCAGGTTGTTTCGCACTTCGCCAACTCATTCTTCTGGTTCGCTGCACGCATCTCTTACAGGATGTTCCTGCCTTTCTCGGCATACGACAGTTCCTTTGCAGATGACCATTTTCACCGCAATTCCAGCAACGAATTGAATCGCCGTTGACAACCTTCTTGCAGAGTGTGCCCGCCTTCCTCAGCTGTTCACAGTTACTTCGCACGTGCCCGTGTTCACCGCATTTCCAGCATTGTCTCGAACCTCCGTTTGTAACCTTCTTGCCGAATGTGCCTGCCTTCCTCAGCTGTTCACAGGCGCTTCGCACGTGCCCCTGTTGACCGCATTTCCAGCATCGAATCGAAATTCCGTTAACAACTTGTCTCGATACATCGATTCTCCGACAAACGTAATTATCCGTTACTTCTCGAACTCGGTTCGCTCTTTGCCAACTCGTTTTTCTCGCCTGCTGGGCACAATTCTTGCGGAATGTTTCAGCCTTTCTCGGTTGTTGACAATACTTCCGGACATGACCCTTTTTACCGCAGTTCCAACACCGAATTGCATCTCTGTTGATAGCTTGCCTTGATGCATCCATATGCTGACAGACGTATCGTCGTCAATTTGCTTGCCATTGACCTCATTTATGAACTTCTGTAATTTATTGCAATTCAACGTGGTTCATAATTTTATGGGCAGAGTTCTCGATCTGGTCTTTAGTAACCTTCCCATATCTTCTCTTTCATCCTCATATGCTACTTCGGGGTATGTTCCGTGCGATGCATATCACCCGGCGTTACTACATGATATTAACATCAGCACACGGCAGCCTCAGCAAATTTCAAAACCCAGTCGGTTGAATTTTCATAAAGCGAATTACGAAGGCATAAATCAGCAATTGTCAATGATTGACTGGAGTCTAACTTTTGATGGCCTTAGTTGTGAATCTTCTGTAGATAGGTTTTATACTATTCTATACAAAATTATTCACGAATTTGTGCCTTTTTCTACTTCAAAACAACGAAAAGGTCCTATATGGTTTACCCCATTAATCTACAAATTAATTCGCCGAAAGAATCGAGCACGATCTCGATATAAGCGCTTTCGGCGGCTATATGATCTCGCATCGTTCCAGAAACTTAGAAAGCAGACTAAGCGCTTGATCAAATCTGCACGTTCTACATACCTCTTAAGTATTGAGAATAGTATAAATCAAAACGAATCGAAGCAATTCTGGTCATATGTTAATAACCTGCGTTCTTCTTCGTCCCGGCCATCATCGATTGTTTATGAAGGAAGCACTGCAAATACGCCGTCAGCAAAATCTGAGCTCTTTGCACTATTCTTTTCTAAATCCTTTAGACAGCCATCTACACATATAACTTCTCTTGATCACCCACAACTAGATGATTCTCCCCTTCCTATGATATCTTCATCGAATGTTTATCATTTGATCTCTGGCCTCAATGTTAGCTCTTCTCCCGGACCTGATGGTATTCCCAACTCCTTTTTGAAAAACACAAACAACTTCATATCTTTTCCTCTTGCTATAATTTTTAACAAAAGTATACAAGAAGGAACCTTTCCTTTTCAATGGAAAACATCCTTTACTGTTCCCATTCCTAAGACCGATGATCTAAAACTCGTCTCAAACTACAGACCTATATCCCTTCTTTCCACTTTCTCAAAACTCTTAGAACGTTTTGTACATAACTATGTGTATGATCATTTTGGACATATCATCTGCTCCAATCAACACGGCTTTTGCAAAAAAAAATCCACTGTCACCAACCTAATTGAATTAGTCAATTTCATCGCCAGATCCTTTGAAACTCACCTTCATGTCCATGTCATTTACACTGACTTTTCGAAAGCCTTTGATTCCGTTAACCACAAAATTTTGCTCGAAAAGCTAATCGCTCTCAACTTTCCTCGGCATCTGATCTCCTGGTTCTCGTCTTATATTCTCCATCGCTCATCCAATGTTGTATTCCAAAACTGTGTTTCGTCTGTTTATCATCCCTGCTCAGGCGTTCCACAAGGATCTATTCTCGGACCCTTACTATTCTGTTTCTACATAAATGATCTACCCTCTTTACTCAATTGCCGTTGCCTTTTATATGCCGATGATTGTAAACTCATATCTTCTATTTCAGATCCTTTAGATTGCCTAGCCCTTCAATCGGATGTGAATATATTGTATTCGTGGTGCTGTTCAAATGATCTTCCGTTAAATATATCTAAGTGTTCCGTTATGACTTATTCACTTAAAACTGATCCTATTCCTTTTCCATACAAGATCAATTCCACTCCTCTCAATAGAGTTACATCTACCATGGATCTAGGTGTTAAATTTGATGAAAAATTAAAATTCACTGAACATTACACTTATCTCTGTAACAAGGCCTCTAAACTAACAGGTTTTGTCCTGCGTTGCTCTGAGGAATTTCGAACTATTAGAACAGCAGTGAATCTGTATATTTCTTTGGTTCGAAGTACCCTAGAGTATGCGTCTGTGGTATGGTCCCCGCGTACTTATAACTCTCGTACCGACTTAGAGAAAGTTCAACGTAAATTTACACGCTTATTATTATATAAATTTAAAATTCCATATGATTCGTACCCCGAGCGTCTCTCTCTATTAAACTTAATATCTCTTGAAAAAAGGCGTATCTTTCTTGATGAATGTTTTCTGTACAAATTATGCAATGGTCTACTACGATCAGCCGTTTCAAGGGATATTGTGTTTAGATCTAACGCATATAATACTCGTAATTCCTCCGTTTTTGATCCTCCAACTGCCCAATTGTGTGTGTATAAGGATTCACCACTTCTCAGAATGATGAGTAATTACGACAAACTCGAGCTTGGTCCTTTACCATTTTCTCTAGAAATTTTTAAGAAAACCTTACTGCAAAAATTATCTACAACAGAATCCTCCATACTTTTAAATTTGATTGTTTAGATGTATTTTTTTTCTCTTTTGTTTTGTATTAACTGTATATTACTGTAATTTGGGTCTAAGACCTGTTCAGTGTTCTGTAATAAATAAATAAATAAATAAATAAATCCTCTACTACTTCTCGGGCTTGCACACAATTACGGGCAGCTTGCTTCGCAGCTTCAAATGTCAGGCTGTATGCAAGTGCATCCTTGATCGTCCGCTTGTCAGCTAGCCGTAACGCCTGTTGTAGTTCACGATCCAGGAGAGCTGTAGCGAACACATCGACTGCTGTTTCGTTCCGATGTTCTGGCTCCGAGGTCGGGTATGACAAAAGAGCCAGCCGTTCAATATCTTGCGCCAATTGCTGAAGAGTTTCTCCTGGTTTCTGTGTCCGGTTACGAAGCTGTGATCGATAAATTTGCTTCATGTGCTCGTCACCGTATCGCCCATCCAACGCCTTCACAAGCTCCACATAAGATGTCTGCAGTGGAGCAGGAATCGATTGCAGGATTTCAGCAGCAGGTCCTCTCAATGCTAGAACAAGAGCCGTGGCGCGCTCCCTGTCCGACCAACCATTTACCACCGCAGCAGCCTCAAATTGTGTCTTGTAGATGTTCCAAGACATTTGTCCATCGAAAGTAGGCACTTTCAGACTTTTAATATTCGAGCTAGTTTTAAATATTTCACTTGTTCTCGATGTTTCTAGGTGGGTATTCGACTTCTGGAAGTCTTCAACTACTACTGCACTCTGCGGGTGTTGGTTGATATTCGCTGTTTTCAAACGTTCCAGATCGTTCTTTAACATCTGGACTTCTTCGGCCACCGTCTTGATTTTGTCATCGATTATATTTAGCACTTCACCTTTTTGTTTCTCAAATTGGTGTTCAAGGCTGGTCTTTAAATGGCTGAACGCTTCTTCCTGCTTGGCTGCTATCGACCTTTCGGAACCCGCAATTCGTTCGATGAGTGCTTCCTCAGTCTTGGCATTCTGTTCCTTCAATTCGGACTTTATTGATTCCTCCATCTTGCTCATTGCCTCCTCGGACTTGGCTGACCGTTCAGTTAATGCGATGAGTGCCTCCTCAGACTTCACCGACCGTTCATTTTGTTCTGCTGCTCGCTGGTTCAGCTCTGCCATAGCTCTCAGCAACTGCATCATTGGGTCTGTGGCTTCTTCTGCACTTGCCTCACTAGGGTCTTTCTCTTCCCGAAACTCCACCGTGTCGGGATCCTGTCCTTCATCTCTCAGTGCGTCCATCAGCCGAGCAAGCAACGCGCTTTTGTTTCCTGAAGTCGACAAATTCCTTTTCGCTAGCTCACGCTTCAATTCGGCCGTTGTTAATTGCGAAATATTACGCGGCATTTTATTTCTCGACTATAAACTGTCCACAGTTCAATTTTACACGAATCGAACTTTCTAGAATGTTTTCGAATTCTACAAGTTACGGCACTAATTCACTTTCGAGAAGTTCTTCTGTCCACAATAGTCCGACCCGGAGTTCGTAAGTTCACTTTCCAGAATTTTCTGTCGCGAATTTTCCAGAAAATTCTTGTCGCCTTCTTGAATGTTCACTAGCCACACGCAATTTCACGTTTACTGGATCTCTTCACACTAGTCCGACACGATTGCGTTCACTTTCCAGAATTTTCTGTCGCAAACTTTCCCGAAAATTCTCGTAGAATTCTCAAATATTCCCGAATACACTCGTCACACAGTTTCACGCACTGAATCTGTCCACACTAGTTCAACACGACCGCGTAAGTTCACAATCCAGAACTTTCCAACGCGAACTATACCGATAATTCTCGAAGAGTCCTCGAATATTCACGAATTCACTCGGCACTCGCAGTTTCACGTCGTATATTCCGCGCACGAGTCACACTTCACCGTACTTGAAAATCCCACTTCTAACACCAATTGTTATATATTTCTCGTCTATTCTAGACGTTCCAGTGGGTTCGACAGATTTTCGCGTACACGATAATGAATAACACTCGCTTTACTGTAACACTATTTATTACAACCACACGGATATACACGTTTTACAATTTCTACTAATTACTTCACTAATTATTGACTCGACATTATTCACGGCTAAAACTAGACTGACTGACTGACTCTAGTCGACGCCCATATATACCTATTTTGGATGTTCTGGAAACTTCGGCCAGTAAGTTGTCTCGCTAGCGATACTGGCGCCATCTGGTGCCAATTTGGGTTGACGTATCCTAGACACATTACAATATGTTATTTGGAAAACGATAAAATGTAATAATAATAGTCGGCAAGTGTTGAAACTTTTTAATTAGAGTTCATTTGGGAAACTAGATATGTTAATTTTGAAAGAAATGGAAAATTTAGGGTGTTTTGAATTAGGGGAATTTAAATGTTTTACTCAGTTCATTAAAAATTATACCGTTTGTTTACCTGGATTTCATTTATGAGGATCTCCTTTCACTATTGTGTCATTACCTTATGTTTTTTAAGTCAAGACATAAATTAATGACTTTTATGAGCGTAAGAATTAGGTGGGTATCTTACATAATACATAAAGCTTTCTCAGCGAACTTGCATATACACTTGTCGAACCTCTTCTAAGAAGGAGGAAATCAACGGGCAATATTTGCCGAAGCACAGTGCAAAATATTGAAGACATTTTCTGCATTGTTCAACTTCCCCCCCCCTCCTGGGGGTTGATGCCCCCGTTCCCCCAATGGGTCAGATATTCCCCAAAGAGGCAAAGATGTTTTCTATGCCCACGAGCAAATGATCGGAAGACAAAATGCAATTGCAACGAGTGCAAAAAGCCAATCTGCGAAGACCATCGAGGAGAAAGCTGTGAAGAAGAATGCTCTAAATATTGACCAACTTTGGATCCCGATTTAAGAAAAAATATTAACCTAGCTAAAAAAAAGTTGACGTACTTATCTTTGTTAATTAGTATTAAATACGTTTTGACTAATAAAAACAAAGTTTTGTTAAAATTTTTGTTTTTATATTGATTTATTTGTGATAAGCTCAAATTACCCTCAAATTTGACACCACCTAATTTTTTCTTCCACATACTCAAACCTACTGTCCGAATTCCACTTTTTTATATACTACTTAATCAAAAGGCTTCACAGTTACTTCTAGTTCAAACAAATGTGCAAAAAACGCAAAACTTTGAGTTTTAGAGCGATTTTTGCCTTGGGGTCTGTCAGACCCCACTGAACCATTTACGTATGTAAAATTTACCTGAACCATCCGAGGGTTAATAATATTAAGCCCCAACCGTTGAAAACTCGTCAATGGCTTCTGAATACGAGTGCTTTATTCTGCATACAGAAGTGCGGTGACTCTCTCTAGGAAAGGCTCTAAATCGTATTCTGCAGTTGCTCGGCGAGCTACTTGCTTTCTTCACTGAAGAAAAACATTAAAGTTTCATGGCATACCTTCAGGATGAAAGTTGGCGGTGCATTTTGGCATATTTTGCAGACATTTTTATATCCTTCGCTCATAGAGTGAAAGGGTATATTAACTTTGTCATGGAGTTTGTAACGCGTTGAAGGAAGCATCTCCGACCATATAAAAAGTATACATATTTGATCAGCATGACGAGATGAATCGATTGGGCGATGTCCGTCTGTCTGTCTGTCCGTCTGTCCGTCTGTTGCAGCGCGTTTTTCTCGGCCACTATAAAAGCTGCGGAGCTGAAATTTCGCACACGTGCTCTTATTGTTGCAGGCTGTTTGTATGTTTGAATCACCGAAATTGGATCACTGGGTCATGGGGCTGCCATACAAACCTAGCCCCCCAATTTAAGTTCTTCTAAGAAAAAACTTTTTATTTGTGCACCAATTTCAACCAAATTACACGCAAACGTGTTTCTTCTGATGACACAAAACATATCTAAGAATATATCAAATCGGATAATGGGTCATGGGGCTGCAATACAAACCTAACCCCCCAAATTAGGTTCTTCTAAGAAAAACTTTTTGCACCAATTTCACAAAATCTTGAATTAATGCGTCTTTACCAAAGCGAGAAAAAAGTTCAAAACGAATGGAATCGTATTGTGGGGTCATGCTCCCGCAACCCCAATAAAATTTTCTGAGTAAATATTTTTATTTGCCCACTTATTTTAACCAAGCCCAAAACTTTTGTCAAGACAGAAAAAAATGAATGAGGGGGGGAATTAAATACAAGTCATAGGTACGCCCGAAAAAACTTTTAGCCCAAGGAGAGCGAAGGGTATCTAAATTTCGGCCACGCCCGAAATTAGCCTCGCCCTCGGGGGTGTGCGAGCGAAGCCCCCTAGTTTTTTTCGCTTCGGTAAATTTAAGGTTGCAAGGTAAGAACGAAAATATTTTGACGTAGGTATACTGATAAAATAAGTGTCATGAAAGACAAATTATTACTTTGGAAGAAACCTGGAAATGTTTCCATCCCTCAATACCGCAAGTGATAAAATCAAAAATCTAATAGTCGAGTATTTGGAAACTTACAACGGTTGAAAAATATTTTCCCTTGTTAAACACAAAGCAGTTTGATGGGATAAGAAATCTCTTTGTGGCATCCAATATTTAAAATTCACCTTGCCGGAAGAAGAAGAATTAACATCGCTTTCCTCTGCTCGAGTTTTAAGATTAAAATTTACAGAAGAATTTCAGGTTCACCTGAAGAATTTTGATATCCGTTGATGTTTTGCCAAAAAAATGTAAATATTCTGCTATTATTTTCAACTTCATATTTATGTAAAATCGGATTTTCAACTATGCTCAATATAAAAACGAGACCGAGTTCTAATCGTGCGAATAGCACGATGAGTGTATACCCTATACCCATGTACAGACCTAGAACGCACGCAAAGCCCAAAATATTCAATTTTATATTTTTTGTGGGGGAGGGAGGGGTAGATGGGTCGGACCTGACACATCTTTATTACCTTGTCAAGGCATCCAACGGCTACCATTTGATACTAATTTGAAGTTTTTCCTGACATTCTATATCAAAAGATATGGCTGAATATAACTTTGTAGGGGAAGTAGCGGTAGGGGTAGTCGGACCTACTCCACTTTCCATCAACTCAAAGTATATGTCAGAATGAGACATTGATCAAAATTTGAAGTCGATAGCGATATTCTACCGAAAGTTATGGCCGAATTAAAATATCAAGGAGTTTGTATGGGAGGTAGGGGAACCCGTGGTCCGATTTGGCCCATTTTCAATACCGTCCAAGATTTTAGCAAAACAAACATTTGACCGAAATTTCAAACCGCTAGCTTCATTATTTCGGGAGTTATCGTGCTAACAGACAGACACACGGACAGACAGACAGACATGGCTTATTCGATTCGATTCGATTAACAAAAACAATATACCCTATACCATCTTATGGGTATAGGGTATAACAAGAAAACGTAAAAGCCTCAAGAACTTGTAGGAGAATATGTGAGTGGCTCTGTCATATATTCGGGCTAATATCACTGAAATATGTAAAAATCACCAGGCAAATGTTTCTCATTAAATTGCTCCATATTTTTTTTAATAACATTTTAATACTTTTTTTCTAATAATACATTTTTGACTTTGTATGGGTGCGATAAACGGTTTGTCTTGTCTACCAACGCTCGTCTTGTATTAACGACCCATTTTTGGGGTTCCGCGAACGAATTCAACGATCTCAGGGTTTCCACGTTTTCAAAAAGTTTGGGAACCACTGGATTACTTTGTAAGGTAGAAGAACGGCTTGTAATAAATTGATTTGGAAATGTTACTGTGTGGTTTTTAGAACATGTGAACTGCAAACAAAAATGCGAAAAAGCGAATCGGAAAAAAAATGATCCATGATTTTTTTTCTTTCAGTATTATTAATATTAATATAGTCTGGCTGGTCTAGCGGTTAGTGCGCGCACCTTCGGTGCACAGGCTCATGAGTTCGAATCTCACCGTGTTCCATGGTGTTTTTCGAACTCACGAGCTTGTGACGGACTATGATCTCACTCAGATGTTAAACGAGTACCCATTTATGGGGATAAATAACACTGCTGAGCGTGATGCTGATCTCATTACCTCAACAAAAATCAGATAAGATCTTGGAAATAGGATGTCACTAACACATCCTGCGGCTTTAGTCCAATGCTGGATTGTCGCGCCTGTTATTTTATTATTAATATTCATTTCATACAAAAAAAAAATCAACGGCAAGGGGGGGCGGTTGCGGTTGCGCATGGATCCTATTTTCAAATATGACTGTATTTTTTTTGCCGACAGTGGGATTCGAACTTGCAACCCTTTAACGAATTCCTCTTTGCGCCAACCTGATGTCTGTTCGATAAAAATCTTCTCAAATTATTACGAACTGGGAAAAACTAATCAAGTTTCTGGCATTCCAACAGCATGCCCACAGGCTGTTTAAAGGAAAATTTCAATGAACCCAATCAGAGAGTAATTTCAAAAATAAGTTTTTTTCTTAATTCTGCTTCTATTGCAAGTCCCATAAAACTTCCGCTATGAGAATATAATTCGCCTCTTTTTTACAACCCCTAATAAATGATCCTTTATTCTCTGTCGTCTCTTCAATACAGGGTAGGTATAATATCACCACAACGAAATGATCATCCTTTGGGATATATTATTCTGCGAATAGTTATTCTCCTGGTTTGAAAATGAGCGCACTTTGCCAAAGAACTCTCTTCGGGGATATTAATCTGCGCACTGATTATCCTTATGAAAATTTCATCCAATCGAGCCCATTACACACTTATATTATAGTTGAGTGGATATCCACACGAGTTGGCATAATCAAAGCTGATACTTACTTAACAAAAGTGCAATTATCTCGCTTTTCATTGCAGCATACAAACATAAAGCGAAAATGAATGGCTTTAATTGCGCTTTTGACTATCATCATATTATCGTCGTCCTCCAACGACCATAAGATAAAAGTCCGGATTTGAAGCTTATTTTCATTACTTCGTCATATAATGTAACCATACGGAGTACATCCTTAATCTGAAAAGCGATTTTGCCAAATAGGTTTAAGCATGAGGACGTAGGACCAATAAAATGGTCAATTGAATGCGAAACGACGACCAAAGCGTTTTTTGACAAAATTGATAAATTGAGTAGAAATATCCACTTCCTGCTTGTGCATCATAAATATGAATGTGTAATAAACCTATTTTTTTCGGTCGGTTTTGGAAAATAATTTCGTGCATGGATAATTCGACCATTATATGATCGTATTTCTTCAATGGCTTCCAATATATATTTTTCGTTTCAGTATTTTGCTCCTATGTGAACGTAAGTAAGGTGCGAAGCGAAACGAGAGGGAGCTGTAGCGTCCGAAATCGGTTTTACACTAAGTAGAGGATAAAAATTGTGAATTGGTCGTAAATAGGCACTTCATGTCAGCATATGTTGAACAGATAGATGGTGCGATGACGTTTTTTTCTCTTACAGAATCATGACGTGTTCGTACGGGGACTTAAGGACATTTTCAAGTGCTCATCAACGTCTAATGATGACAACGTAGGATGATGATGATGATGATGGCGACGACGGTTAGATGGTCTGTGTCAAATGTATGTAATTTTTTAAGAAGGCAACAAGTAGCTAAATTTTTGGCTATCCCTTTTGGGATAGACTATGTGGAGATTTTTTTTAAACGGATTTGATTTTGATTAAATCGTTTTCTGTGTAACTCCAACTGAAAACTGGAGTGAAAAGGAATTAAGTTTCAGCATAAGCTAAGTTTCAATTAAGTAACGTTGGGCCTGGGTGGAGTGTGAGTGATTGCTCCACTGGCGCAATCAAAAAAAGGATTAAATAGGCCGAAGCCCTGTCCCCTAGAAAAATGCAAGGGGTCCAAGCTAGATCAAAATTTTGTGAAAAATGACTCCACTGTGCACATTAATTTCTAAGCTTTTCCTTTGGCGAAACCACCATGAAAATAAAAAGTTTGTGACCCTAAAAACCACTGAATCGATTTTATTGTTGGCCATTTTTTTAGTCCAATTATTTCAGAGGACATTGTACCGTTATTTTGAAAGATACCATTAAAAAGTAATACATACTCCAAATTATTAATAATTTTCACGCCACTATAAAAATTAAGAAAATAAATATCAGCTGAAGATCGAGTCTCTTTTAGTAGGCTTACATGCCTCTCAAAGGAAATATTCTCCAGTGAAAAGATAAAATGGGCGGTGAGGTTATTGCAGCCCTTCAACGCTCCCGGTGCTGGCGGGTTTTCCCGCTCTTCTGCAGAACAGCATTGAGAATCACCTCAATGAAAGCCATTTTCAGAGCAAGCTACTCCTTGAGCTTTATTCCAGGCTCAAGCCTAGTACTGACATCGAGAGCGAAATTTTTGTCCGCTGCGATTTTTTCAATGAAAGTGTATTCTTACTGTCTTGAAATATGTGGGGAATGCTGGGGAATTTCATAAGCTACAATCCGGAAACATTTATATCCGGCCATTTTATGCATTTTTTTCCGATTCCCCGGTTATTTCATCGTGAAATGTCAAATGACCGGGGAATTGAAAAATAATACATAAAATGGCCGAGGAAAATTATGGAACCGGTCTCGGATTGTAGCTTGTAGAAATGCTATTGAATAATCGATTTCTCTGCACTGTACTCAGTTTGCTTACGTAAAAGGTAAGTTAACTGAGGTTACCCTACATAAGCTCGTTAGAATCGACAGATCGCGTCTTGTACGAGCCTCATTGTGCGCAGATGTGACCTCAGGCAAGAGTGGCCTGTAAGAATCCCACACATGGTACGTACCGTATTTCTGGTTAGCTGAAGTATAGCTCAGCCGCTCTTTTATGGGAGTATCCTGCTATGTACAGTTTGGATTGCCTGAGCCCGGGTAGATTGTCCCAGTGCTCAGATGCCTTAAATTATTCCTGGTCTTTGATGAGTCTTTTTACTATACATGGAGAGATGCTACTAAAGGGTTCCGGTCCGCAGAAGTGGGTTGCTGCGGCTGTGCGTCCCAACTCATCCGCTTGTTCGTTCCAGAAGAGTAATCTATTATTTACGCCTAGTTTGTTCAGTCCATTCAGGCAACACTGAACCAGCATTGACGTGACGGTATAGTAAGTGAGTAACTTAATAGCCGCTTGGCTGTCTAAGAAGATCGCTATTCGTTTATTTGCATTGCAAAGTTAGCACGTAAACAGAGATCGTCGCAGGTTGCAATTACGTGCACTTCTGGCTGAAAGACAGTAGTGTGGTGCCCCATAGGTATAGATATCCTGTGTGCTGGACCAACCACACCTGCTCCTGAACCTTCGGTTCTTTTAGAACCGTCAGTAAACCATTTTATGGTCTGTGGGTGCAGCTTAGCGAAATTAGACTGTCACTCCTGTCTGCTCCATGTTTCAGCCTGAAAACGGCGGCTGCATATCCTTTGGAAGATGATAATGGTCGCGATGTTGTTGAGAGATTTTAGCTGCCCCTTGGTAAGCTCCAGATTTGCATCGTTCGCGATGAGTCGTGCCAGTTTTTCTTCGGTTTTGAGGTGTATGTCAACTGAACTGGGTGTAGGAAGTAACACCGCTAAAGCGCTGCTAGGGCGACATCGAAGTGCACCGGTGGTGATGAGACATGCTAGCCTCGGTACCTTGCCTAACACGGACTTACCCTCCGTAGTCAAGGCTCTCTTCCACCAGGCCACAGCACCGTAGTCTAGAGTGGGTCTAACTATTGCTCTGTGGATCCAGAACATAATGGAGGGTTTCATACCCCAGGTTTTCCCTACGAATTTTTTGTATATCCAAAGGGCTCTGGTGACTTTTTCAGCTGCCGCTTCGACATGCTTTTGCCAGTAAAGTTTACTGTCGAGGATTACCCCGAGATATTTGACTTGATTCCCAATTGTTAGGTGGGTGTACATTATCGGGCGTCTGAGTTCAGCCCGATTTCGGTTCCTGGAGAAGTGTATGATGATCGCTTTGGATGGGTTTACTCGGAGCCCGTTCGTATCACATCATTCTTGAACTAGTTTTAGTGCTGGTTCGAGTAAATCAGGTAGCGTTTCCTCAAACAAACCCTTAACCACTATAACCACATCGTCGGCATATCACGGAGAAGCCATTGGATGTGAGCTTCCACAAAAGTTCGTCCGCAACCAGGGACCACAGGAGAGTTGAAAATACACCCCCTTGTGGGCAGCCTCTAGTAACATCAGCACGGAGAGTTAGCTCGTTAATTTGGCAGACGACTTTTCTGGAGGAAAGTATGTTGCTAATCCATCCTATAGTCGTATTTCCTACCATCTTATTTTCGAGCGCTCTTTCAATTGCGTTGAAGGAAGTGTTATCGAATGCCTCTTCGATGTCCAAGAAAGCAACAAGCGCGGTATTTTTGGCCTCAAAGGTCCTTTCAATCTCTCCTGCAAGGCTGTGGAGCGCGGATTCTGTAGATTTACGTGGTTGATAAGCAAACTGCCTTTTGTGTAGCGGGATACTAATCAGCGTGGTTTTTCTGATGGGCTCATCAATGATTTTTTCCATAGATTTGAGCATGAATGAAGTAAGACTGATTGGCATGTAAGATTCGGGATCCTCCTTGGGCCGGTTTTTCATTTTAGGAATGAAGATTACCCTCGCAAGTCTGCATAAGCGCGGGATGGAGCCCAACGCAAAGCTGCTTCTGAATATACTCAGGAGGTATGGATTTAAAATCTCCAGACCCTTTTGAAGGAGAGCTGGAAAAACCCCGTCTGTGCTGGCGGATTTAAAGGGATCAAACGTCAAACAAGCCTATGGCCCATTTTACTTTACCTTGAGTAAAGATTAGTCTTGCTGTTCTCCAGCCTGAAGAATCAGTATCAGTATGTTGCATCCCGGAAAGTGGGTGCTAAGGAGTAACTCGACCGTCGTAAGGGCATCAGTCGGCGCCCTTCAGGGTGGTTTATGGCGCTTATGTTTTTAGTGTCCTTTTAAGCCAAGACTCGATGGAGTCTAGCAGCTGTGTTAGTGCATTCAACACCTTCACAGAATTTGCCCCACGAGTTCAATTTGGCAGACCTATGATTTTCTTGTTGTATTCATTAAGTCGTCTCGTGAGCCTCCTTAGTCTCGAGAGCTCTGGAGTCCACCAGGGTACTGTGGATAGATGCAATGCTACAAGAGCGAGAGATTTGCGCATCAATGTGTGTTAACGCTGTTAAAGGTTGCTCGCAGGGTGGAGTTTTATCTCCACTTCTTTTAATCTTTGTGATTAATAAGTTACTCGCTATGTTCCATCGTTCTCGATATCTAGCTATAAATTAGGCAAACGGGACAATTTTGACACAACGGTCTCAGAGGTGATGAATACAGCACTCCATTAGGTACTCCGATAGTGTGATAATGTGGGACTTAGTGTTATTCCTCTTTTTTACCCGGAAACTGAATCTTTACGACAGCCCTGTCTATTTGGGCAACACAATGCTTGATTTCTATACTGAGGTAAAATGTCTATAGGACATGCCTGTTGGACAAGCGGCTCAACTGGAGCACGCGTGTCGAGAGTGTTGTTGATGAAGCTACTCGGATTATGTGGGCCGGCAGTTCTCTGGAAAGACTAGGGGCTTTACTCCAAAAATGATTGAGTGAGTATGTGGTGTAGTCCGAACAGTTTTTACATATGCTGCACTGGTATGGTGACGTAACTACCAGGAACAGTCCACTATACGTTTGCTAAAGGAGTTACAACGACTTGATTGTATTGGTATTGCAGGACCTATTCGTACATGTCCTATGTCGGGAATATAATAAGCTGACCAGACGTACAGCATTTTGCTGTACAGTATAGCATTTCGACCGGTCGTACAGCACTGAGAAATGTACAGCAAAATGTACAGCATTCCAAATGTCAATACAAAATTAGCTCCTTGGTGAGGCCTGTGATCAGACTTGCCTGCTTTCAAGGTGTAAAGTTTGACCTCTGTACCCCTTACCATCGATATTTAGCGAGATAAACGCTTTTTTATGTTTGGCAACCGTTCATTTCCGATACCTCGTAAACCCTTCCCAATCTATCTGAAATTTTGCACACACTTGTAGAGCTACTTGGCGCTCATATTTTCTTCAAATTTCACGGCCCACCTATCCGGCTTCGGATAGGTGGGCCGTGGGGACCGGGATGGCATCATCAATGTAACGACGGAGAAATGCATACTCTCCTCCGGGAATAATTTTACCAGATTTAGGTAAGACGTTGACCTCTGACTCCTCCCTAGGTTTACTTTAATCCTGTGGCTCGCCCCTCGCTCCACTCAGATCTTGCATTGTTTGTCACGCATTAGAGAATTCGCCAACTTTTTTAACACTATGTGCTGTTGCGAAATAGGTGCGAGCGTAGCGATCGGTGAGCCTATGAAAGGCAGTTCGTAAGATTTAAACCTATGGTTCGTCCATACGTTTATTCAAACCCTGTGGTTCGCTCAGACCCCGTTTTGTCGCGCTTTTCATAACTAGCCAACGTCCTTGCGACGCAGGACTGGTGGGAAGCGGAGGAGGTGCGATCGCAGCTAAGCCGATGGAAGGCAATTCGTAAGATTTAGATCTCTGGCTCATCCATACGTTTACTTAAATCCTATAGCTAACCTTGCGATTGGTAAGATTTAGCCCTCTGGCTGATGTTTAGGTTTACTTAAATCTTGTCTGTCACTCTTTTCAGAACTCACCCACATTTTTGCAACGTGGCGCTGCTGGGAAATAGGATAAGATGAGCGCAGCGAGCGGTGAGCCAATGGAAGGCAATTCACAACACTTAGACCTCTGGCTCGTCCGTACATTTACTCAGATCCTGTGGGTCACCCTTCGCTTCGCTCATACCTCGCTCTGTGTGTCACGCTTTTCATAATTCTGACGTTTTTGGGAACCAGATAAGGCGAGGTGGGAGCGAAGCGAGCGGTGAGTTGATGGAAGGCAATTCGTAAGATTTAGAATTTTGGTTCGTCCATAAGTTTACTCATATCTCGTCGCTTCGTTCAGACCTTAACCGGTGACTCCTCCGTTTAATTACTTAGATATTGTAGGTTGCCCTTTGCTTAGCTTAGACCTTGCTCTGCCCGTCGCGCATTACACAATTTTTGCTTACGCAAATCTTGGGCCTAGAAGTATGACTGAGGATTTGCCTGAAACCCGAATTGCCTAAGTATTTGTACAGCATTGGGCCTTCGGGAGTCTGATCACCATCTAGCTCCTAACACTAAAGCTCCATATGGTTTACCGACGGGTCAGAAACTGAGCAGGGAGTCGGTGCTGATGTACCTGGTACTAGAATATCAGTCGCCGTGGGTTTTGGCCATACCGCATTCCAAGCCGAGATTCATGCTATTGAGGTCTGTGCTAAAGAGATTTTACAGAAGAAACCCGCTAACGTTGCTATATGCGCGAATAGCCAGGCAAATATTAAGGCTCTATTGTCATACACATACTCATCTAATGATGAAGGAGTGTTTTGATGAGCTTGCTAGGCATGCCTCATCAACAGACTTTCTGGGACCTAATCTTGACTGTGATCTAAGTTGGGCGACAGGTAAGCCGTTGGTTAGAGAATGGTCAGACGAAGAAAGACTACAGCAGTGGAATACTCTTCCTGGCTTGCGGCAATTTGATAATTCCTTTAGCGTAAGAGATGCCAGCCGCCTTACTCGACGTGATCTGAGGCTTCTCGTTGTTTGCCTCACGGGACACCATTGGTTTAGGTATCACCTTAACAAAATAGGCCTGTTCGCTCATATGGACTGCCGGCTTTGCCTGGAGGATGTGGAGTTCATCAAACATCTACTTTGCGAATGTTCAGCGGTACTTCTGTCAAGGCGCTAGAAAATCGCAGAAACTACCGTTAGCTCCGATGTCGTAAAAAGCGCCCCTACAAAAATGTTCTAGCCTTCATTAGGTTGGTAAAAAGTCAGTCTGCCGGTGGCACTGGCACAGGGCTCATCGACACATTATTGTTTTATTTCAAATTCAGAAGTGGGATAACTCCTTACAAGGAAAGGAGGAAACCGTTACAAAGAGCAAAAAAAAAATCATCACAAAGAGCAAAAATTCTTTTACAGGAAAATGCCAACAGTCGAAATTGATGATCTGCCGGTGGTTGAATTGCGGTGGCAGTTGAGGGCGAAAGGGCTAAATTTATCTGAGAACAAGCTGGCGTTGCAGACAAGGCCATTGAAGCAGACACGGTAGACATCAGCGACACGGACGACAATTATGATCGAGACATCGAGCCACACAGCTGAGCGATCTCCGCGAATTAGTGGAGAGACTGGCAACCTCATTCGCGGCACTGACAACCAAGGCGGGGGATATTTCCGGGCAGCAAACGACATCAGGGAGCAAGGAAATTGGAGCTGACAGAGCATTACCATCTGCAACACATATGCCTTCGACAGTGCAAGGATGCGCAGCATATTGTAGGTGAACTCGCAAATGCAGGATGTCAGTCAACCACGGCATCATATTCACAAACGGCAACATGTCCGCCTCTTCGAACGCAAGTCGAACTGCTCGGCAATTTGTATTTCGCGTAAAACAGCTCTGAGACACCAACACCTGGAACGAACGTATGTTGATGTGTTCGATTTGGGCAAAGCGAAGATTTGGGCGGACGCACTCGACGTGAATTGCACTCGATTCGTCGACTTCGCAGAAAGAATCATGCACGACTTTCCGAACGACAGCTGTAGTGCATAAACACATCTGCGCATGGGTAAAACGACGAGGCTCAACAGCGAGACAGTGGAAGATTATTTCCATAGAATCAACGCCATGGGACGACGTAGTTGGAGTCAGGCATACATCCCTGCAAAACGGAATCGGAAGCGCTCACATCGGTGCAACAAGCGATCTATTGTCAATCGTCCGGCAATTCCTGGAAAATTAGCGGGCACCAAATGAACCATATATGTCCGTAGGAAGTAGTCCACCAAACGAATAATCGAATAAACGTATAAACGAATTCCGCATGACCCTTTTGTTGACGATGATGACAACAGCAGCAGCGACTAGGAACTCGAGATGCGTTCCAGCAGGACAATGAATGCCATGAAGGGGGTTTAAAGTTTAACGTCCGTGCCTACCAGACGGCCTCGAATAGGCGAACGGATTGATAACGTCAATCAGCGTCCCAGAAAGGTAACAGTTTTTCTTGCCAAGTGATAAGGCTTTACATACTGCTTGATGCGATGCCTTTCTACTACCGCTGCCGTTCTATGTGTCCCGGCACCCGGTTGTAGCGCAACTCGACGCCGTTGTGAAACCACAGCCCGCACGATACTCCCCTCATGGGTCGGATAGGGGAATTGCCGCCAATCGGTACCCCTTGAATGGTATCTCGACACCCTGTGCTAACAGATATGGGACCCCTACTCTGGACTCACAGTGGCCTTGCGCTACTGCTGCAGTGTGGGCGCCTTGCACACCCACGTAGGACTGGTGGCCTAACTATTCGGGTAGAGCGGGATAGTCATTTCCCGTGGATTCCCACTGGTATCGACGTATAGTCTTTCTTCCAGTGGGGGGTCCCCCCTGCTCATCCCGGCGTGAAGCCGAAAACAGGCCATAAAAAGACAACGACATCGCCAAAGGCAATGCAAGACAGACAAGTGCTGGACTGTTAGTCAACGTCCGGATGCAAGCGCCTGTGGCGGCGACTAAATGCCTCCTTAGCGAAGGCATTTAGGGCCAGGACATATTCTCGTCTAAAGAGACAGCGAGAGACACTCAGAGAACCATCCTCGATCATCAAAATTTCGGATATGCGTACGCCGGGCAATGGCACAGGACATGCGTCCAATCTTCGCCGAGATGATCAAACATGGGACATGCAACATCATCAGCTAAATTGCGCGAATGAAGCCATGCATTGAGCGATCCGTGACCAGTGATGAGGAATCCTAGACTTAGATTGAAGTCTAACTCAGCATTACCTCTCAAGTCACTAACCTGCCTAGCGTATTCGTAGGTAGTTCTCCCATGAAACGCTGTTTCCCATCTAGACAGGACACACTCCTCCAGGAGGCCGGCGATTTCTCGTCAGCCTCTACCAGCGACACTCTCAGGGGACAACGAAAAGGGGGGTAACGAAAGCCCTCTCCGTATATAAAGCGCCGTTCCACGACGCAAGATCTCCAAGTCAAGAGGGGGTGCACCCATCAGGACTTGGAGAGCCACTGTAGAAACTTACATACTCGGAGACATGTAGTCAGCGGGACACATTGACACGTTTCACACAATTCCCTACCACCAACAGCAGGACAGCCGATCTGTCACATCAACGCAATAAAACAACGTGTAAAAAGCTTGCATATGTATGTATGTCTGCAAGGGAAATTGAGTAAATAGCCATGCACTTCACGGGAGACGGCAGTCTGCCGGTGGCAGTGGCAGTGGCACAGGTCACATCGACTCATTCTTGTTTTATTTCACTAGTACGACATAGTTTGACATTCCATTGGACAATTTGTTTGCCTACCGTATACGAAACAGTATATCATAATTTTGCATGTCCCAAGTAATCACGACAAATAATTTTGACTGACAGAACTGCTACAATGACGATTAACGAATCACGTAGCGAAGAGCAGTGTCAGAAAGCCTAAGTCAGGGGTTCAGAATCCGATAGAAGTTGAACGTCAGAAGAGATTTTCCAGAAAATTTATTTGTAAAATCAATTTGTTCAGCAATGTCAAATACCGATTAAAAATGTAGAAGACAATTAAATTGTTCTCCAAATGTTTGCAAAAAAAAGACAGTAAAGTTTAAATCACAATTTTTCACGAACAAAACGTTTCGGGGAATTCAATAAGATTGATTTCAGGCAGCAATACGGAAAATGAAGAAATAAAACAATTTCTCGTTTAACAATGTTTGTTTGTTTCTTTTTTTGCGTCTAGATTTTTTTAAAGAATTCATCAACAAAGAAACAAAATAACAAAAAGGATAAAATGAAGAGTTTTCCGTAAAATTTAAAGAAATTTCCTTAAAACCCCTATTCATGTATTATAACGTCCAGCCGACGATGACGACGGACAAGGACATCGTCTTCGTCATCCTTGACGTCCATTGCCGCGCTGGTCGTCCGTACACGACAACGACCCATTCCCGCCCTTGGTATATGTATATAGGCTGAACGAAACAATTACCCGATTGTGTATTATTATTTTCCCTGAGAATCGAGTCCTTGTCGTTAATTATGAAATAAAGGATTCATCACTTAGCATACCGGCGGACAACAAAAGTGTTGGTGGGCGCGTTGTTTAGAGGCGGAGTAGTCGTCGGAAACGGAAACATTTTCTTGGATTTATAAAACAAAAATTAGACGACTACTGGGTGTGCACAATGGCTTGGAAAAGCTGACGCAGAAGTGTAACTTTATATACGTTCATATACATATTTCCAAGGACAAGGATTGCTGGCTACGATATTTCACTTGGATCTCGTCAGAAAATTGTATTGTTCTCAATCAGCGACGGAAAGTTTGCATTCAATCGGTTTTGTAAAAATGTCTTCATTGTTGTGACAAGGATAATATCGCAGAATGTATTGAATAATTTGAGAGGAACGGAGATACTCGAAGAAAAGGAAAAGAATGTAAATAGGCGGTGGTAGTGAATTTAATACTTTCAATGGGAAAAAATTGAACGGTGACGTTTTCAGGGAATATCAGCTTTCAAAGGATTTGTGACGTTGGAGTTTCTGCTTCTGTTGTACTTATATATTTTATTGAAACCGTTGTTATGCGACTTTTAAAAATTACATGAAATTATTTCCTTTAAAAAAAAATATCCTATTTGTATTATTTTGGAAAGATTCAATAAATATGAAGAGCGGAATAGAACTCACTTAAAGAGTAAGGATTCTCTAATAAATATAAAAGGATGCTTATTGGCGGAGCATTATTTAGAAAGGCATTCCCTAATTTAATAATATAAACAAAACGTGGGTATATTTCTAAAAATTATGAATGCATATAAATGCTATAAAAAAATGCAAAAAAAAATCTTATAATAATAAAAATAATAAAATACTTTTTTTAAACATCCTTAACTCCTGTATAGCCGGTCTGTGCACCAGGCAATTATCTGAAGAGACTGATCCAGCGGACTGCATGTTCAGAAAAAGTTGAAGACTGTTTCTTCCTTCAGGGAGACTGTTTCTTTCTTCCGCACTTCCTTTTATATTCCGTTAGAGTGCGCCTGTACGTCCCCCACTGACCACAGAGATTGACCTAGTTGAATAGTTTCAAGACTTGGGGCCGCTTTCGATCGAGTTTATCATTCCACCAGGCGATCTAACAAGTAAACCTGTCATTTGGAATGAAAGAGCTATTTTGGTCGTGAGTACACAATTTATAGATCCACAGCGAGCTCTATACTGCAGGGGAGTTTAAAGAAAAGTGAAAGAAGTATTCGCTCTGGAAAGGACCAGCTCTTTGAATAATTCCCAATTGGTTCTTCTGGGACACGTGGATGCAGATTGAAGCATTGACCTTATGCAAGATTAAATCTGAAGTGCCGATGATCGGGCAAGAATTCCTCCAGTCAGAGATGAACTCCGAAATCGGTCCACTGGCAACGGTAACGTCAAGAACGTTCCTCCGTGCCTCGGTGTTGAAGGTGGGTTCGTCCCTTTTGTTGAGGACGAACACGTTTTTAGACATTAAAAACTCAAAAAAGTTTCTTACCTAGCATGCTAACATCCGCACTACCCAGTGGCGATCATACGTAGGGGTTTTGGGGGTTTGAGCGCACTCCAAAATTTTCTGATGTTCGTAATAATAGATATTTTATATGTAGTGATTACAAGCATCATCATGATGTTTGGATGAAAAGCCGCGGCTATGGAAAAGTATGACATTTTACCAATCATTCTAACTCTACTAAACCCCTCCCGAAATATTTTTCTGCATACGCCCCTAATACCACCCCCGGCGAAATTCACAGGATGGCTGCTCCTTTTGTGTGGTGCAGGTTCCCCTGGAGTACCTTAACCCTTCTGTCGGCACGAAGGTCTGGCCAGACCTTTGGCACTATATTTTGGTGTAAAAAGCATAGAAGATGAAATCGCAGCGACTTCATATTTAATGATATCCTAGAATAATATGTTTGGAAGCATTTTGCAAAAATTTGAAAAAATCGGTTGAAGTTTTGAGTATGTTTTTGATGATTTTCAATTTATAGTGCTTTTTGATACCCAATAGGTCTGGCCAGAACTATTGTTATTCCCCCCATTTTTCTCTTGAAGTAAGAAGTGCAAATATTAAATTCTGTTATTTATGATGCAATAATGTCATTTAAACTCAATTGGAACTATAAACGATAAAAAATTCTGAGATTTTTCTATAAAAAGCCGTGAAGTTCGGAAAATGGGTATGCCTAATTTCGTCACATTTTATAACACCACCTAATCAACTGAGATTTGATCCTAGGAAATTCAACCCAGTTTTATTTCCTTTGTAATAGTAAGGACTAAGTATGAGTGACTTGCAAACGTCTTTCTAAATAGATTTGATCAAAAAATTTACGAAAACTTTAGAATTAAATGATTTTTGCCTTGAAAATTCCCTATTTCTTCCCACTTATTTCCCTAAATCTGCAGACTAATATCGAGGTAAAATCTGCCAACAAAGTGCTTAATATTTCTCCAAAGATATTTGAATTAGAAAATTCGATCGAAATATCTACTAGATAAACACAATGCAAATAGCGAAGCAAAAAAAGAAGAAAATAAGAGAGAAACACGTTTGTACTAATACCACCTCAAAATATATCTACTTAAAAACGTTTCCAGTATATCTACAAAAATTATTTTGATGCTTTTATTGTTCAAAAAATGCAGTAAAGAATGGATAGAATGATTTTACAGATAAAAATTTTACTTTTTCTAAAAAATAAAAATTTTTTTCTCAGTAGGTCCAGCCAGACCTATTGGGTATAGAATATGCATATTGTAGTAGGTGCCGACAGAAGGGTTAACAATACTCATTTCTTACTAAGGGAGCGGTTTACAAGACCGCCCGTCTCGTTCGTCTTGGCCGCGTCTAGGGCCGCGGTGCTGAGAAGCGCTTTTGCTGCGCTGTGGAGCCCTAGTCCATGAGGCTGGGTCTCTGGATGATGATGCTGAGCTACGGTGAGCACGAGGAGGAGCGTTCTAAACAAAATCTAGAAAGTCAAAATCCACAAGTCAAAATCCAAAAATCATAATAATCCATAAAGACAAAATCCATAAAGTCAAAATCCACTAACTCAAAATCCATGAAGACAAAATCCATAAATTTTCGTATGAAGAGAGCCATAATGCTTATTGCGTGGGCTCCGATTCGGTGATGCCAGTGCAGGTTTTTTTTTTACAAAAATAATCATGAAATGGTCCAAAACGTTAATTTCCAGTGGCGGAGCTTGAGAAAGTTCAGCGTTTTTTTTTAGTTAAAAACCAGAGGAGAGAGCGAGTGATGATGTGGAGATTGGAATTTTCGTTTCCCGGAAGGTGATTAAGATTCTTCTACTGTATATTTGTAGCGTTTGATCAATGGTCAGCAAAAAATCTGGTCCGGACACTTGGAATATTAAATACATACCACCAATTTAGCCAAACAAAAAATAAACGATTCAAAATATGGGGTTCTATACAAAATCCACAAAGTCAAAATCCACAAGTCAAAATTCTAAAGTCATAATCCATAAAGACAAAATCCATAAAGTCAAAATCCATAAAGTCAAAATCCATAAAGTCAAAATCCACAAAGTCAAAAACCATGAAGACAAAATCCATAAATTTTTGAATGAAGAGAGCCATAATGCTTATTGCGTGGACTCCGATCCGGTGATGTCAGTGCGGGTTTTCTTTTTTTACAAAAGTAATCATGAAATGGTCCAAAACGTTAACTTCCAGTGGCGGAGCTTGAGAAAGTTCAGCGTTTTTTTAAGTCAAAAACCAGAGGTGAGAGCTAGCTGTGATGGGGAGATTGGATTTTTTCGTTTCCCGGAAGGTGACTAAGATTCTTCTACTGTATATTTGTAGCGTTTGATCAATGATCAGCAAAACATCTAGTCCGGGCGCTTGGAATATTAGTTTTATACTTAAATACCACCAATTTAGCCAATCAAAAAACAAACGATTCAAAATTATGTAGTCATTCCATGCAGAACAGGGGAACTAAATATTGAAATGTTTTGGCTATAAAAAACACAGAATTTTTCCAAGGATCCTTTTAAGAAAAAACCTATAGTTTTAGAGGGATTTTCAGAAAATTCGCTTAACTAGACAATTACCAAACCCCGGAGCATATGCGCTATACCTGAAGTCACGGAGAAGGATGCACCCGAATGCGCTTTAGCTGTCTTTACTTGAAGCGCTTATGGTCCGGGTGCATTGCTCTCCGTGTCATCGGCTAAATCGTATATGCTACGGATGAATCCTTTTCCGTGTCTTCAGGTAAAGCGCATATGCTCCGGGATTTGGTAATTGTCTAGTTAACGTAATAACGTACATAATGTACATAAATATTCTCAAAAGTCAATTGTGATAAGCAAACTGATGTAAATTCTTGCTTCTACTGTGAATATGAATTTTATGTATTTTGGCTGTGTGAATTTTGAATTTATGAATTTCGTCTTTATGGATTTTGTCTTTGTGAATTTTGTCTTTGTGGATTTTGACTTTGTGGATTTTTAATTTTTTTTGGATTTTGTCTTTTTGGATTTTGTATTTTTGGATTTTGTATATAACCCAAAATATGTAGTCATTCCATGCAGAACAGGGAGAACTAAATATTAACATTTTTTTGGCTATAAAAAACACTGAATTTTTCCAAGGAATCTTTTAAGAAAAAGCCTAAAGTTTTAGATTGATTTTCAGAAAATTATGACTTTATGGATTTTGTCTTTGTGAATTTTGACTCTGTGGATTTTTCAATTTTTTTTTGGATTTTGTATAGAACCCGAGGAGCATGTTAACCGTTGGTGGACTACCTCATGGAAGAAGAAACGGGTCCTCGACTTTGGCTGCTGTTTTTAATGGCGTTAGTGTACGCTGTCTTGTGTGAGGTAATTGTTAAACACGGATTTCGACGTCGCACGGTAGTTTTCTCACTACGGCTTTTGCCATCGAGTGTCAGGTTCACCTGCGTGAACTCGAAGCTGATACTTATATTTATTCGTTTCAGCTTCAAAAATGATACCTCGCCGATTCCAAGACCGAGTGGCCGGAATTTCCCCGATTCAGAACTATCCATATCCAGTTATCTGTCGGCAGCTAAATGCGCTTTGATGGAAACCAAAATGTCTTCGGTCTTTAGCTCAATGCTTCTAGGGAAGCAGCCTGAATAGTGTGCAACGAGGGAAAATTATTTCTCTCGCCCAAATTATATTCAAACGTACATTTCACACGAATGTGTGTTTTCATTAGTTCTAACCCACTCAACAATGGGAGAGTCCTTGCAAGATAATACTGATACTAATCTTGCAACACAGGATCGTCAGATAATATTGAATTCCCTGGCCACTTGCAGGATCATTCAAAAGCCAGTTTTGGAAATGAAACGAGCAAAATCGCAGCTGTATTGAGGGAACTGCCTGGCTAAACGTGGGGGTATTAGGCGCGCCAGCGGACGATTACTTTTTTTTGTATAGAGAAATTAGTTGATCCAAATCATAAGATTTAAGTTTTCTGAAGATAGCAGTCGTTTAAAAGTATTAAAAGGTTTGGGAAAAGGACCGAGCTTTAATCGGTCATAGTATCGCATGAACCTAAGCTAGGGCGAATTTATGTGGACAAAGAGTTGAGTGAATGAATGCTAAACGAGACCGAGGCTAATTTCGGGCGCGGCCGAAATTTGAATACCCTTCACTCTCCTCGGGCTAAAAGTTTTTTTTTTGGGCGAACATATGACTTGTGTTCAATCCTTTCCCATTCTTTTCCTTCTGTGGCGTCGATAAAACAATATTTGTGTGTTTTTGGTTAAGTGAGAAAATAAAAATATTTACTCAGAAAACTTTATTGATTCTTTATGATTCCATTAGTTTGACTTTTTTTTTGTTTTCACAAGGACGCATTAAGTGTTTTGAAATTGGTGTGGAAAAAATGTTTCTTAGAAGATCTAAAATGGCGGGTTGGGATTCTATGGTAGCCCCATGTCCCCATAGACCGATTCCATTCATTTTTACACATTGCTTATGGCATAAATAGAGATGCACTTTTACGAGTTTTGGTTGAAAGTGATGCACAAATAAAAAAGTTTTTCGTAGAAGAACTCAATTTGGGGGGTTGGGTTTGTATGACAGCCCCATGACCGCATTGTCCCATTCCATTCATTTTTACATATGTTTTGTGGCATCAATTGAAATGCACTTTTATGAGGTTTGATTGAAATTGGTGCACAAATCAAAAAGTTTTTCTTACAAAAACTCAATTTGGGGGGTTGGGTTTGTATGACAGCCCCATGATCCCACAGTCCGATTCCAACCATTCTTACATATGTTTTGTGGTATCAATAGAAACACATTTGTATGAAATTTGGTTGAAATTGGTGCACAAATGAAAAAGTTTTTCTTAGAAGAACCTAATTTGGGCGGCTAAGTTTGTATGACAACACCATGACCCCATAGTCCGATTTGATCCATTCTTACATATGTATGTTTTGTCTTATCAATAGAAACACATTTGTGTGAAATTGGTGCACGCATGAAAAAGTTTTTCTTAAAAAAAAAAAAATTGGGGGGGGGGGGTTAGGTTTGTATGGCAGCCCCATGACCCCACGGTCCGATTTTAGCGATTCGAACATACAAACTGCCTGCAATAAAAAGAAGCATGTGTGCAAAATTTCAGCTCGATAGCTTTTAAACTGGCCGAATAAAACGCGTAGCAACAGACGGACAGACGGACAGACGGACAGACGGACAGACAGACAGAAGGACATCTCCCAATCGACTCAGCTCGTCATGCTGATCATATATATACATATTTTATATGGTCGGAGATGCTTCCTTCAATGCGTTACAAACTTCATGACAAAGTTAATATACCCTTTACTCTACGAGTGAAGGGTATAAAAATTGCCAACGCAACGATCGTGTTCTGTAAGAAGCAACGCGGTCGTTGGAAAGGGCAGTGTGAAGAAGATATTGAACAAGAAACATATATCAAGATAAATTCTTCTTTCGCGCAGGGATAAAATTTTTAGAAAGTCCAGTTGATGTGGATAAGAACGGTAAGGAATATTAAACATGGACAGCAGTGCCTTGTTAAATTTTCTCTGTACAGATTCGAGGTCGGCATATAAGCGCGCATTATGAGGAGACCATACAATTAAAACATATTCCAAAGTGCTACGCACAAGAGAAATTAAAAGGTTCAACGCTGTTCGAATAGAGCTGGAACTGCTTGTGCTGCACAACACGATACCAGAATGTTTAGATGCCTTAATAATGCCAGAATAACGTTCAGAGAACCGAAGCCTTGGATCAAATTCTACTCTTAGATCAGTCACTGAGAAATAAGTTTTAAGGGGAATGGAGTTAATTTCATATGCAAATGAAAAAGAAGACGGCGTTGGTGAGAAAGTCATAACTGAGCATTTCGAAATGATCCGATGGAAGTCATTAGAAAGACACCACGAGAATGAAGTGTCAAGGCCAGTTTGGAGCGCTTGGCAATCAGTTGAGTTATTAACCTTTGTGTAAAGTTTGCAATCATCTGCATAGAGCAAGTAATTACAATTAAGAAGTGGCGGAAGATCATTCACGAAGAACTGAAAAAAGTAGTGGACCAAGTATTGATCCCTGGAGAACCCTGACGAAGGCCAGAAAGCAGACGAGTGTAGATTTTTAAAAACCACACAGCAAGACCGGTTTAAGAGATATGTAGAGAGTCATGAAACAGAATGTAAGGGGAAACTATAACCAAGTAATTTATTAAGGGTTCTATACAAAATCCACAAAGTCAAAATCCACAAGTCAAAATCCAAAAGTCATAATCCATAAAGACAAAATCCATAAAGACAAAATCCATAAAGTCAAAATCCACAAAGTCAAAATCCATCAAGACAAAATCCATAAATTTTTGTATGAAGAGAGCCATAATGCTTATTGCATGGGCACTAGACAATTACCAAACCCTGGAGCATATGCGCTTTACCTGAAGACACGGAGAAGGATGCACCCGGAGCATATGCGCCTTAGGTGTCTCTGTCTTTACCTGAAGCGCTTATGGTCCGGTGCATTCCTCTCCGTGTCATCGGCTAAATCGCATATGCCACGGATGAATCCTTTTCCGTGTATTCAGGTAAAGCGCATATGCTCCGGGATTTGGTAATTGTCTAGTTAACGTAATAACGTACATAAATGTTCTCAATATTCAATTGCGATAAGCAAACTGGGGTTCTATACAAAATCCAAAAATACAAAATCCAAAAAGACAAAATCCAAAAAAAATTGAAAAATCCACAAAGTCAAAATCCACAAAGACAAAATTCACAAAGACAAAATCCATAAAGTCATAATTCACAAAGTCAAAATCCAAAAAGACGAAATCCAGAAATTCAAAATCAACACAATCAAAATACATAAAATTCATTTTCACAGTAGAAACAAGAATTCACATCAGTTTGCTTATCACAATTGACTATTGAGAATATTTATTTACGTTATTACGTTAACTAGACAATTACCAAATTCCGGAGCATATCCGCTTTACCTCAAGACACGGAAAAGGATTCATCCGTAGCATATACGATTTAGCCGATGACATGGAGAGGAATGCACCCGGACCATAAGCGCTTCAGGTAAAGACAGCTAAAGCGCATATGCTCCGGGTGCATCCTTCTCCGTGTCTTCAGGTAGAGCGCATAGGCTCCGGGGTTTGGTATTTGTCTAGTTAAGCGAATTTTCTGAATATCCATTTAAAACTTTAGGTTTTTTCTTAAAAGGTTCCTTGGAAAAATTCTGTGTTTTTCATAGCCAAAAAAATTTCAATATTTAGTTCCCCCTGTTCTGCATGGGATGACTACATATTTTGAATCGTTTGTTTTTTGTTTGGCTAAATTGATGGTATTTAAGTATAAAACTAATATTCCAAGTGTCCGGACCAGATTTTTTGCTGATCATTGATCAAACGCTACAAATATACAGTAGAAGACTCTTAATCACCTTCCGGGAAACGAAAGTTCCAATCTACCCATCACCCCTAGCTCTCACCTCTGGTTTTAACTTAAAAAAAAAACGCCGAACTTTCTCAAGCTCCGCCACTGAAAATTAATGTTTTGGACCATTTCATGATTAATTTTGAAAAAAAAAAACAAAACCCGCACTGACATCACCGAATCGGAACCCACGCAATATGGCTCTCTTCATACAAAAATTTATGGATATTGTCTTCATGGATTTTGACTTTGTGTATTTTGACTTTATGGATTTTGTCTTTGTGAATTTTGTCTTTTTGGATTTTGACTTTTGGATTTTGACTTGTGGATTTTGACTTTTTGGATTTTGTATAGAACCCGAACCCGCAAACTGATGTAAATTTGAATTTCTGGATTTCGTCTTTTTGGATTTTGACTTTGTGAATTATGACTTTATGGATTTTGTCTTTGTGGATTTTGTCTTTGTGGATTTTGACTTTGTGGATTTTTCAATTTTTATGGATTTTGTCTTTTTGGATTTTGTATTTTTGGATTTTGTATAGAACCCTTTATTAAGTAACATGGAGTGGTCAACTGTGTCGAACGCCTTAGAGAAGTCAGTATAAATTGCGTGAACGGCTATGTGCTTAGCAAATGATCTAAATGTGGAAGTTCGACCAAGTTGGTGACAATGGACTTTCTTTTGCGAAATCCGTGTTGGTAGGGAGAGATTTTATGCCCAAAAGAATCGTTTAAATAGTTGAAGACAATCCGTTCAAAGACTTTAGAACACGAAGATAACAGAGGATTGGATGGTAATTAGCAGCAAAGTTGGGGTCACCTTTTTAGGGAATCGGGGCACCAGAAGGATTTCCACTCGCATGGGGGAAAACACTTTTCTCAATGCTTTTATTATTCAGAATGGTAAGAGAAATTGATATGCTGCTAAGTGTTTTTTTTTTCAGAAAATTATTTGGAATTCGACCGGGTCCTGTTGAAGAGTTGACATCAAGTGAGGAAATTATCAGGGCAACATATGAAGGAGGAATACGTCAAGGTGGTTGAAACCCTTGACGATCCCTTAAAATCTGAGAAACGGAGAACGTATTTAACAAGTTTTTTTGGTCTTACAGGTACGGAGGCTATACGAAATACAAGGAAATCTGACGTTGAGAGCACCTGAAACGGGAGAGTGCGCGATCTTTTTTCCTTGTAATTTTTCGTACACCAGGAGTGAACCATATTGGTCCCTTTCGTGGTTTGGACACCCTGAGCGGAATACATCTGTATATAATAGGCGTGTTTTTGTGTACTGCAACCTGACCCATACAAGTTATGTTGTTCTTGTAACCCCATGTAGTTACACTAAACTAACCCAGACCGGAGTGCAAAAAACACGCCTAATATTGAAAATTGCTTTGTAAAATATTGACACGGCAGCCTCACATCCAAGACAAGATAGAATACTCTCCGAATCAATTTCTGACAATTGCTGATTTAAGGCCCCATAATCAGCTTTTCTAAAGTCGTAGATAGCGGTGTAGCGGGAGGAATGCTCAAGTAGCTTATGAGTGGTGGATGGTGCAGGTCGGGAGAAAGGTAGACGAAAGGCGCTCTGGATGATTGAAACCAAGACCGATGAAGGTTACTTAGGAGAAGGTCTAAAATACGATCTGAGGAATTGCGAGTTACATTTAATTGCAGTAAATCACAGGGGGTGATTTCGGGTCCTGGGTTCGGGTCTCATCGTGAACGAATTCGGTTTCGGTGTTTTTCGAACTCACGTCCCAAGTGACAGACTATGATCTCACTCAGATTTTTAACGCTTACCTATGTATGGGGATAAGAACCACTGGTGAGTGTGCTTAGGCCTGTTCGGTACCGAGATTTCAGTACCGGGTTTCGGTTTTTTTCAATACCCGGTACCACAAGCGGTTTCCCTGACTCAGGTGTTTTTTTTTCAACCATAAGCCGGTTTTTTGAGTACCGGGTTAAAAACCGACTCAGGTTTTTTTCAGTACCGACGGTTTTTTTCAACCATAAGCCGGTTTTTTGAGTACCGGGTCAAAAATCGGTACCAAAAAACCTGAAAAAAACCGGCTCATGGTTGAAATGAATCGTTTTTTTAACTCGGTACCAAAAAACCGACTCGTCGGTCGGTTTTTTTTAACTCGGTACCAAAAAACCGGGATATCGGTACTTTAGAATATCGGGTCCGGTACCAAGTGAACACCGGTTTCGTACCGGGATCCCGGTTTTTGGAACAGGCCTAAGTGTGCTGTTGATCTCAAAACCCCTATTCACCAGATCGGAGTAGTAACTAAAATTGCTATCATAAACCGCCAGTGAAGTGTTGCAAGGAACGTATATATATACAAGAGAAATTAATTGTTTTGGATGAGGATGGAGTCACTGAAATAAAGACGCAATCGAAAGGGAACAAGTTTTTGCTAGAGATAAGAAGCGAATTAATAAAGTTACGCACCGCTATTAAGACTCCTTCGCCACACGACTTTCCAACGATGTCATAATATAACGGTAAATTATGTACCGGTCCAATATTTCCTCACAGGCAATTGAAGAGTTCATCCAAGTCTCTGTTAGCCATATATGAAGTCGTGTGAGGCACTTAAGGTAGATAAGATTTAGATCACTGAGATTGGTCCTTACCCCACGAACATTTTGATAGTACAGGAGTAAGTTTAGTATCTTTTCCGTGTTTTTAGAGCTGGCCGCGCTTTTTAAAATTTTGGTTTGTAAAGTTTTTTAAAATAATACCTGCAAGCCAAAAGGATGGCTCACAAGGCTCATTCAAATCAGACAGAGTAGTTATTTCGAAAGACGAAACGATCCTGTTAGGAAGTTGTTGCACACCAAAATCGGAGGCTAAAAGCCCAGTCTGTTGATAATAGGCGTGTTTTTCTGTACTCCGGTGTAGGTTAGTTTAGTGTAACTACATGAGATTACAACAACAACATAATCCAGATAAACCCAATAATTTATCGGGAGAATCCACTCTGACTATAGTTAACGCGGAAGAATTGTTACAGATGTGACAACCATGGGCGCTCTATCACGAATAAGTTCATGACAAGATTAGCTGATACCACAACCATTAGGTAGACGCCACGAGTCGAAGGTTTAATGTCGCGATAAAGAGACCCCACGATCATTTGTTGTTTGTGTAGGCCATGTTAATTTACTGATTATTGCTTTATCACAACTTACGAATTGCTTTTTTTGGGCTTATTTACCCAAGTCATCACCATTTAAAAAAAAAAATACATAATATAGTGCCTGACATTATATTCGGGTGGACACGAAGTTGAGTAAACTCTTGGCTGGCACGGAAGTTCGCGCGATGATTCCGTGACACGTAAACTAATGGCTTTCGCACTAGGTTGTTGAAGCGTATTCGGCGCAGTCTTCGAGAACCAAATTTGGCGATGAACATCTCTGAGGGGGAGGAGCGGCGCATGGACTAGGCAAATTCACTTAATAGGAATGTACCGAGTATCAATCGGCTGGAATAACCTGAAGCTGATGCGGCTTCCAGAGATCAGGTAGCATTTGGACAGACTGGGAAAGAGCAGCAAATGATGTCCAAGCAGTTTGAAGCTTGTTCAAAGGAGACGCAGACGATTGTTGTTGACGTAACTGCTTCGGACATAAGTTCGACGAGTAAATTCGAGAAGGTTACGATACCGAAAGTTGTTAATGAAGAGGTAGTGAGGTGTGAAAAAGTTGAGGATCACTCGAAGTCGACGGCAGCAGCGTAAGATAGGCTGCCGATGAAATTGAATCATTCGGCGGAATTGGCAGTTGAAGTGGTGGTTGAATTACCGGTGGACCCGAGGTACCCTAAGGCTCAAGTACTTGAGAAGGGTCTAACCGACTGCTTGAGAGAGTGGTGGACTGCTGGACGCCACTAATATTCACCGTTTAGGGAGGAGATTCAAGAGTGCTATCATCCAGGGCTGGCTCTATAGTCATTACTGAATATTCAGTGTTGTAAAATAGATGTTACAGGAGAGGATGTGCTAGGTGCAACATCCGAAAGTTAAGATTTTTTATCACAAGTAAAGACAAAAAGTCCCCAAATATCAAATGCCTGCTTCCGCTCGTCACCATGTGGGAGTAAAGGTCGCACTGCCAAGGCAGGACAGTTATATTACGTGAGTTGCAAGTAACCACAAAGAATTACCATGTATTGAATTGTAACAAGAATTTACCCACTGGATTACTGCAATAAAGATAATAATAATAATAATAATAAAACTGTTGTACGCCTGTCATATTTCTGAAGACTATGAATTCCGCCCTAATTTATTTTTACAAAGTATCTTTCCTTTTTGCTTTGGGGAACCAAAATCTGCACAAAATGAAAATGTTCCTCGAGATTTTTTGCAGTTTTCGCTTTATATTGACTTTCAAGACAGCGCTTTAAGCCAACACTGTTGAAAACACTCTTTTGATCCTACTACAACAGTTAGCATTGAATTATCCCTTTTTGGTAATGATCATACCACTAAATATATTCATTGCCAGTGAAAACGGCCACAAAGCATCGTCCATTCGTACTCTTAATTTGACTGAAACTATGTATCCTACATCTTGAAGTTATTCAAAATGAAAATGCTCTATTGTATATTCTGCATTTACCGAAGAGATTCTATGTTGGTTCACACATTGTATTTGCTCCGATTTTATGTTTTTTCCTTTTGTTCTTCAGCTCAACACATATACTATACACTTGACTCAAGATTCGTCCCGAGAATAACGGCCGAAATATTACGTCTTGAAAAGGACTCACATATTCCCTGTAGGAGTTGCAGACCTAATATAAGTTTCGGTGTCCTAGCTACCAAACGAAAATTCTCTAGCAATACCTCTATATACTACATATTTCACAAAGTACAGTCTTCTTGCAACGTTCTATTCCTATACAACAGGGAAAAAAACGGGAACACGAAGAAGGAACATCGACGACGTTGGACAATGGCATAGAATTATAGCAACAGTGAGGCAATAAGTTCAGATAAGGATTCACCATTAATATTAAAGAAGACGAAGAAGACGATGTAATCAGCTTAATGGTGCATTTAGTGAGCTCGATTTCTCTCTTTCTGTTTTTACCCTCCTAGTGTTCTCATACGAATTTTCTCATTTTTCTCACACTGCATAGTAGATATACATATATAAAACACCACACGGCACACGGCTCGGGCGACGTCTATAGCAGAATAGAATCTCTTCTTAGCCATCATGAGGAAGATTACACTTGAACTTGGACATAGCGCATTTATCTCATTCTTTGAATCATCTACTATGAGCAATGTACCTAGCTTCGTCATTCATTATACGTTTCCTTGTACAATTTCGTCTTGTTTTTCTTGCCCTTTAACGTCCTTTTCATTATATAGGCACTATGCGAGCTCTGTGCACACAGCATAGTGTACCGTCTTCTATACATTTATGGGTCAACTCCCATAGAGAAAAAGACTCCTTTTGTGTGAATCAGTACAGTAATTTCCGTTGGGTATAGAACCGAGAAGTAGTCATGTTACCGGAACCTGAAAACCTGATCCTTATTAACGCTGGCAAATGTTTGTCGACTATAGCGGGGTGACGAGATGCGAAAAAAGGAGGCAGAGAGAAAGAGAGAGTGAGAGAGAAAGAAAAGAAAATATTGAGTCCAGCCATTCTCACAACATTGCATTCTCTTTATATAAAATTAAACACAGTGACTGATGGTAATGATTATTGCAAAAATTACGGCATCTCTGCACACTTCGTAAATTAGTAGTGATGATGCAACATTAATTTAATGTGACCTTTTTTTTCATAATATGTAACGGCTACGTGTAGGATATACATTTGGGCTCTTTAAATAAAATGAAAATGAATTTCTTTGTGGATTTATGTGTGTATTGCAAACAGTAAAGTGACATGATATGGGTTTCCAGGATTTTTTTTTTGCGGTGTACTCAAATCAAAATAAAGTATCACGATTAATTTAGTGAATATGTTTGTACATTTTATGAGAATGTACGAACAACCTAAATTGGAAAGTAATGGCAATTCCAGGAATTGTACCCAAAAGGCTTCGTTCAAACGACGAGACGTACAACTTACAAGCCCGAAACAGCCAAATGCATTGCCCGGGCTCTTGAATAGAATGGGGTTGTGGCAGCTCTTGGCTGGTGTAAAAAAGGGTAGCCCCGGGATGATTTACATCGAAGAACAGGCTACCGTAGGAACATTTTTTTTATAAAGACAACTACATCAAAGACATGTAAAATTTGACTGTAAAAAGAGTTCGCCTGGAGTTCGAACACGACAAATTTGAAAAACGCTACGCCACTACTTCCGTTAATAGTTAGAAATTTTCAGCAGCAATATCGGCAAAAATCTTATAAATTTCAGAGTTTTCCCTTTCTGTGAAAAGCTACACATGATTATGTTAGACAGTCTACAAGCTCCTGTGAGGAGGCACCACAACAACAAGACCTCTCTAACCCCCGGAACCTATGGAGGAGGCAGACGTTACACTCACTCCCAATCTTTGGAGTGGGACGACGAAGGACAGCTATGATGCAGATGAATAACCTGAGCATTGGTGTGTTGCAGTGCAATCTGCACCACGCCATACGAGCCTCGTGCGTAGTTTCGGCGCGGTTCATCAGGAAAGGACTCATCATAGCTCTGATCCAGGAACCGTGGCAACATTACCACAAAGAAGTGAGCGATAGCAATGCGAATGTGGTGTATGACAAGGGCTCTACTCGCCCTAGAGCCTGTATCGCAGTTAGCAAACGCATTTATTACCTTTACCTTTCAAAATTTACCAACAGCGACCTAGTGGCCATTGAAATTTGCACCACTAGGGCAACCATATTATAGTCGTGGCATCTGCCTACTTACCTAACGGCACGGATATTCCAGCGGTGAAGCTCCAGAGATTGGTCTTCCACTACAAAGCAAACGGGAAAGAAGGCTTGGCTGTGTTGCCAATGCCCATCACATACTTTGGGGCACTACAGACATAATGAGAAGAGGTGAGTACCTTTTAGAACTAACTACTTCTCGGATCTCTACATCCTCAACAGAGGACATCGTTCGTAACCAGAGTAAGGCAGAAAGTACATATACTTGATATAACTCTGTGTAGTAGCTTAATAGCGAAACGCATTCGTACTTGGCATGTATCGAGCCTTCTTTCTCCGATCATGAACATATACGATTTGACCTAATCTCTGCAGATTCTGCAACAATGGAGCGTAGAGCTCCACAAAATACTAACTGGTCCGGATATATCGAGACACTGAAGGAACATCCACAGCAAATCGAAAAGAAAGTCACAGAGTGGCTCAGTCTCGAAAGACTCGTCGACGAGAGCACCAGGGCAATTGTGTCTTCCTGTTCCTGAAGAAAACTGCCCCCTATGGGTTATTAAAGAAAATATATGTGTTCCGTGGTGGAACTAGGAGCTAGCTCGCCTAAGAAAAAAAGGTGAGGCAGCCCTTTAATAGGTCCAAGCGCAACGAGGACTGGGTCCTGTATCGCTCCACCCTCACGGAATTCAAGAAAAAGAACAGAGACGCCAAAAGGCGAAGCTGGGCAAACTTTTCCGACAGCGTCAACAGTACCACCAAAGCGGCTAGACTGCACAAGTATACTGGCAAAAACGGTTTCAGAGCTATCAACACTCTGTAAGGAGTAAACGGGGACATCACGAGCGATGCCGAATTTACGGGCATACTGCTCTAGCAACACATTTCCCCAGCTGCAGACAAGACTACAACGCGAATGACAACCACGACTGCGCGAATTCGTCCAACAGAGCTAATAGATCTGATTGGGCCGCAGCAAGAGCAGTGGCGGAACAATTTGAATTGGGGCCCTCCCACCAACTTCTTCACTGGGCCCCCTAATATATAAGTCGTAGTATTTTTTTCGATTTTTGGGAAATGTTTCTGTTTAGGTCTTTAGTTTTCAAATTTCTCAGAAGTCGACGTCCTCTTTTTCGATGAAAACCTGGGTTTCGTACAATTTTTATACCACCATATCACGTACGTTCGCACAGCCTGTACCGCAAATTCTCGGTGTGGTAATTTTTCATATCAACAAGGCGATGTTGCTCGTATGCATAAATTTAGCAAAATCTTGTTATATTAAAGCATAATGATACATGCGTGGCACAACCTGAAACAAAAGTGGGCGATTTAAATGATGAAGCCCCACGTTCGTTCAAACTATTGAGAAATTGGTCGTTTAGTGGCGAAAATTCAAAGTTTTCGATAGGTACATCGATAGACAATATACTCCTTCTCGTCACAGTATCGATATCATCGCAAATGCACTAGGCACTAGGTCCACCCTGCGTGCCCAACTAAGGTTTCATTTTATGGTGTAGTTGGATCGATAGTTCCGGCAATGTCCCAAACAATCCGGAATACTGGGGATTTACTGTATATCTTATTCTGGTATTCTATTTATGAGTGGAAGTCGATTCGATAATGTCCAATTACCATACTCGTAGAGATCAACCCTGGGGTATAAGCTTATTGTACTCTTGGACGGTGTAAATTCTCCGAACACCAATCAAATTGTCTTATATTGTTGGCTAACGGATGTGGATTTGTCAATCGGGAATATACTCCAATATTTACGTTGAAATCTGCCCTATTTTCGCCATCTAAAAGGTTTTGTGCTACCTTTACTCTTGAAAGAACACCTCAGTGTGGTACCAGAGAAAGCAATTAGGGCCTTATGGATCTGCGTAAGCTATGCGGATAAGGCATGGAGTAATAAGCCTTACTTAATTCTTTGGATCTATAAGACAATGATTAGACATATTGAAGAATACGGGGCGGTTGTGTGGTGGAGAAGGGCATCCACTACAGACGGTAGGCTGAACCTAGACAAAGTTCAGAGGTTGGTGTGTCTAGCTGTCCTTGAAGCCTTCATTCCCAGCCCCACCGCCGCCCTGGAGGTTCTGTTGAACCTGTCACCATGCCACATGAAAATTGAGGCAAGTAAAGTGATGCGTGCCCACTGAACTCAGTACAGCAAGGATGGATAAGTAGCAGTAGTCTACTAAGTATGCCATCCGACCACCTGGTTGAAATTCTTCGTATTGACATCTCATTTAGCGGAGTGATCTGGGCAAGGGAGGATTGGACTGACAGGTTCAGAACACTCCACCCCAGTACATACTATTATATTTTACACGGACGGTTCAAAAGCCGATACGGTTTGTGGCGCAGGCATTAGTGGCCCAGGTACTAGTCTGTTTAGTTTTAGTCTGTTTATTCCAACCAACCGAGTTTTAAGCAGATGTACACACAATTGAAGTGTGCACAAGAAAATGCCTTGAAAAAGGCTATATAAACAAGAAATAGCAATATTGACTGACAGCCTTGCGAGAATAAACGCTCTGTCGAGCTGTATTGTCACAATGAAGCTTGTTTGGAATTGCCAGGAAATCCTCTAACAGGTAGGCTCCCTTACCCTTTTCTGACTACCTGGGCATTCAGGTGTCGTAGGCAATGAACAGGCAGACGAGCTTGCAAGGAGAGCATGCGCCACCCCCTTCTTTGGCACACCACCGCAGACCACCGGTCGCAGTCTGCCTGCAGTAACTTCGTGCGCGTCTGCGACTCTAAAGGTTTAATTTTGTAGAAATGACTCATGTGATGATAGCTCAGTGATCGTAGTCTAGCATCCGATTCCGGGCCCAATTTGCATATTTTTTGAATGTGACTACATTCCTTGTCTCGACTATAATTATTCATTTTATACAAATTTCAAATTTTGGAGCGTGTCTGCCACCATTTTAGGCCCCCAATTTTTGTCTGCCTTTTGGAGTATACATATATGCGGGGACTCATCCTCTATGAAATGGTATATGAGTCAAAGGCCAGGAAATAGTTGCAAATGTTTGCAACTACATATTAACGACTTTGATAAGTTGTCTGCCACCCCTTTAGCCCCACGGTCCAGGAGGCAGACTACCGTTTTGGGGCATCTCCAATCGTGAAATTTGCGATAATGTGTAACAGAATGGATAGGAAATAGTTGCATTTGAAGTGTCGCTGGCTCTAGGTAGGTCTATGGGTTTATAGGTGGGGAAATGTTAAGGTTTTGGAAAATCAAAGGGAAATTAAGCGGGTAAATAAGGACCACTATTAAAGATTGGCATGTAGAAACGAATTAATTTTAATATATTGGGCTTGTTCTGCTATCCGTTCTCATAGGGATAACTTTTGTGTTTCCGATATTTTCCGCTATGTGTCCGCTATATGGCGGGCTGTAAGATAAGTGTCGCTAGTGTCGATAAGAAGAGAGAGAATTCTTCTTACGAGAGTTCATAGCGTAATGTTCCATATATTGAAAGAGCTAAAAGGAGTTCAAAGTATTTATGAGTCAAATGGAAAACATTTCAAGAAATGGAAACCACCGGTGGAATAATTCAAGGTCTAAAACAAAGGAAACCACCTGGAATTTGGGGTTTCTTGCTTATTTTGGTTATCGAAAATGGTTTAGAACAGTGGTTCTCAACTCGCATATGACTGTGGACCACTTGGCTTGAACATGAATCACTACGGACCATCATATTTTTAACCCTGGAAGGTCATGCTTATTTTTAGTACGGAAAGGTCATGCTTCGTCGTTTTGACGACTCTCAACTTCTACGCTTCATACAAATCACCCTTTCTCAAAATATTTATAAAATTTGACAAATTTTCAATCGTCAGTTTATTTAGAATGGAAAGACATCGATGTTGAGTAATTTTGTACGGAAATTGATTTACAAATTAAATTTTCCTAATTCAATGTTATTTCGCCCGAAATATAAAACACTAAATTTAAAAATGAGATAAATAAAAACTTAACGTTGATACAATTAAAAAAATGTGCTCGAATCGTAAAATACATACTCTAAACGTACTAGGAAACTTGGTTTAATGAATGAAAAGCTCATGTATATACAAAAGGCACAGCGATCCATTTTGGGGTCCCAACACGGGTTTTTTTTTCACTTCACCTATTGCGGTTTTTACAGTGGATTGTAGAATAATTTACAGTAAATTTTGGAATATCTTCTCCCCGAGTTCCCTTGATTAATTCAATGTACGATGTCTAATTTTGACATTGAGTGCCATGGAGGGAGCCGATTTTTATGAGTTCGAAATCTTCCTAAAATGAGGAAGAATTTTGATCCATTTTCCTGATTTATCCTATTTTTGTCCTGGTAAATATTTTTTCCATAATTTTTGAAAAAATAGGTCCCACATTTCAAAAATAAACATATTTGTTATGAGCTAGTTGTATGGACACAGACTTATCGTCGAATCGACAACCATACGTAAGAAATACTGGAGTTCTAAAAGTTACACAAAGTTCATCCTTCGTCGTTTCGACGACACCAATTTCCAAAAATCCAACTTACCCTGCTTACTTCGTCTAGCCGCAATGTACGCGGCAAGTACATCGGGACGGTAAGTGCTGTACGAAAACTCAGCTCCAAATAATGAGAATTGTCACGAAAAATGGAATAAATTTGATGATGCGTAGTCGATTCGACGAAGCATGACCTTCCGGGGTTAATGAAGGGAATTTGGCGATTTTTATTTTACAAGGTTTTATATTTTTTTTATTATTTTTTAACGACAAGAAAGTAGATAACTTATGGCAAAAACGATTGGAAACACCACATTCCTCCACTTTGAACGCCTCGTCGTAATAATTGTAACATAGGCTTTTTAGAAACACGCACAAAAAAGTTCGGCCGAACAACGCGCAAGAAAAAATGCACTGCTTCACGAAAATTACTGGAACATTGTAGACTGAGAACACCGAGCTTTATGCAAATTAACTTAAGGCTTGCACATATCGCATTTTCCGATCGGCCACATACCTAGTAACAAAAGTATTCAGTACTTTATCCATACTATAGGGTGGTCCATCTAACGTTTGCTTTTTGAACTATCGATAATTTTGACTTTGATATTTCGAATGTCATTGTCAATGTGTCAGATATTTAGTAGAAGGTTTGCGGTTTACGAAATGGTTAAGTTTAAGCAAAACTGTCGCATTTGAGGTTCAAAAAATCCGGCGTAACCGTTAATGGTGTCCGCTATCGCGGCATGTTGGAAGACTTTTTCTTTCCCCGAATGGAAGAGGAAGACATAGACGACATATGGTTCCAGCAGGACGGCGCTACGTGCCACACAGCCAACGTCACAATCGATCTTTTGCGCGGTACGTTCGAAAATCGCATAATCAGCCGAAACGGCGATGTCAACTGGCCGCCTCGCAGCTGCGATTTGACCCCGTTGGACTATTTTTTGTGGGGTACCGTCAAGGATAAGTGTTACGCCAACCACCCAGAGACGATTGACGACCTAAAGCACGAGATTGAAGTCGCCATCAGGGCCATTGAGGGCCATACCATCGAAAATGTGCTTAAAAATTGGGTCGACCGAATGGGCTACTGTAAAGCCAGCCGAGGCAGCCATATGAACGAAGTGGTGTTTCATACATAAACCGCAATGTTAAGGCTATCCAATAAAATAAAAACAAATAAAAAATATATACTCGTTGTTTTTTTATAGCGATTTTAAAACGCAAATCTTTCGTGGGCCACCCTATATATACAATTACGCCAGGAAATTCGAACAAAAATTTGGCCAAACTTCGGAAAAATTAGGGGAAAGCTGGATTTTTGCATGAGCCTTCCTTTCGAGGTCCTAAACAAGACCCTAAAAGTCCCCGTCTCTACAAGTGCCGCTAGCGGTGCTACAGAGGGTCAAAGACCCTCGAAAACAGGTTTTTCTGAATATCTCGATAACGGTAGCATATACAAAAAAGTGGTGTATGGCAAATTTGAAGCTCTTCTGCTTTTTCAATAAACGATGGAAATACCGAATACATTCGGGCACTCCTAACGGTGCCAGGAGGTCTAATGGTATTTTTAACAATGTTTCACGAAAATCTCTATAACGGTAACTCATACTAAAAACTTTTGTGTGGAGAATTTATACCCTATGGAGGTTTTAAGAAAGCGGCCAAATTTCATGTCAACAAGTGCAGCCTTAAAAGCGCTATGGGGGTTCAAACCTTAAAAAAATGTGTGTTTTTGGCGCTAAGGAGGGTGAGCGTGCTCTATGTTTTTCTAGGAGAAATTTCTAGCTTCCGTGGCTGTTAGTAAGACGCCCAAAGTCCCCAAATATAGGAGCCCCCTAACGAAGTTATGAGGGTCTAAACATTCAATTAAGCAGTTTTCCGGGAATATCCCTATAACGGTAACGTGCACGGAAAACTGTTATATGAATACATATATGAATTTGTAGCTTGTACAACGCTCAACTAAATATCCGAATTTCAGATCGATGCGTACAATGCTATGGGCGCTATGAGGGTCAGAACCGTACAATAACGGTATTTTTCGGTTTTTAATTAATTTCTTTATAACGGGAACGCATTCGGGAGGGAGCCCTGTAACAATTTGTTGCTTCTGTAACCTCAACTTAAAATGTCAAAACATCTCATCTATGCGGGCACCTCCAAGGAAGCTATGAGGGGTGAAAGTTAAAAAAGCTTCTCGGAAATTTTTTAATAACCTCTTGAGAGAACCAATCTGTGATAAATTTTTAGCTCCTGTGGCTGCTAGTAAGGGGCCAAAATCCCCCACCGATGGAAGCCCCGCTAGGGAAGTTACGAGGGTCCAAACATCCAAAAATGTAGTTTTTTGGGAATATCTCTATAACGGTAATGTACACCGAAAACTGTTATATGTCGAATTTGTAGCTTATACAACGCTTAATTAAATATCTGAATCTCAGATTGATGCCTGCAATACTAAGGGCGCTATGAGGGTCCGAGCCGCACAATAACGGTATTTTTCTTTATTTTCGTGAATTTCTTTATAACGGGAACGCATTCGGGATGAAAGCCCGTAACAATTTGTTGCTTTTGTAACCTCAACTTAAAATGCCAAAACAACACATCTATGCGGGCACCACCAAGGAAGCTTTGAGGAGTCAAAATTAATCAAAAAAACATTTCTCGGAATTTTTTTAATAACGGGAACCTCTAGAGGGAACCCATCTGAGGCAAATTTGTAGTTCGTGTAGCTGTTAGTATGACGTCAAAAGTCCCCAACAATGGGAACCCTCCTAGAGAAGTTATGAGGCCCTGAACATCCAAATAAGCAGTTTTTTGGGAATATCGTGAATTGTTAAAAATACAGTTTGACCTCCTGGCACCGTTAGGAGTGCCCGAACGTATTCGGTATTTCCATCGTTTATTGAAAAAGCACAAGAGCTTCAAATTTGCCAAACACCACTTTTTTGTATACCGTTATCGAGATATTCAGAAAAAACTGTTTTCGAGAGTCTTTGACCCTCTGTAGCACCGCTAGCGGCACTCGTAGAGACGGGGACATTTAGGGTCTTGTTTAGGACTTCGAAAGGAAGGCTCATGCAAAAATTCAGCTGTCCCCTAATTTTTCCGAAGTGAAATGCCAATTTTCCTGGGGTAAATATTTGTCCAAGCTCATGCCTATTATTTCAATTAATCTCATAGTATCTCGCGGACCACTTACGGGTCTCTCACGGAAAACTTTCGGTCGCGCACCACCTGTTGAGAGACAGTGGTTTAGAACGTAGGTTTTATGCGTATTTCCAAGTATTTATAAGAATAACTATTTTCATGTTAATTTAGAGAGATGGGGAAGATAAGTGCTGTTTTATGTGTTGTGAAATGGGCTAGCTTGCCATAAAATTAAACTCGAAAAGAAGACTTTTTAGTATCAATGGATCTGATGCAGCTTATTCCAATCATTGGGCATGCGGAGGCTCAGTGGTAGAGATGTCTCTCTATCTCTGAATTGCCGGAGCCTGGGTTCGAATCCCACTGTGACCATGGATGTTTGTGTTGTCGCCTCTCCAACCCTTACCCTAATTTCACTTCCGCTAAGGCTATGCTTGCATTATATGGTTTTCGCCTAAAGCCTTGACAGAGACATAAAAAAAATCAAAAAAAGTAAAACTCAAATTAGATTTAGGAATCGGGAGGTTTTAATATGAAAGGGACCCTCTTGCTAAGTTAATCGCGAAACCGACTTTGCCAGGATACTCATAAGCGGCCACACTAGAATTTACAGTATTTTTAAGCGATTTTGACTCTGTTTCGCTGAAAATTTTTAGTAAGAAGCCGGGGATTCATATCCTGCATAAAAAAAAATATTTTCCCATTTTGCAATCTCCGGAACGTGGTTATTGAACTATATAATACGGTACGGAGACTTTGAACTGCTGAAGGAAAAATGATGGGGCCATTCATATAATATCAGCTTAAAATACGGGGCGCTATGCTCTATAGTGATTGATGGCTTTTTGTAGAGGTTTTAAGGAACAATAGCACGTTCTGCCGATTAACTTATTCCCACAAATGTGCACTCATATAATATGACCGTAATGCCATAGTTCGTCATTTTTGAATTTCAAGTCAACATAAGTTATGAGTTTTTTTTAAAAATAGATTTAAGATTTATGTTTTTGTATGTACATGAAAAGAAATAAAAGTTTTCAACAGAACCAATTCGTTTAAACGTCTTATCCTTACATCGACATCACGAAGTATAGTTTGTCGATTACATGAACACGTAGTGACTAGTGAAACGGTTGTCAATGCAATACTGAAGCTGAAACTGAATGAAATACTCATATCGAGGAAATACATAATCCTGAAGGAATCTCCTTGTAACGATCTGCACTTACAGTCGAAAATACGATCAAAAAGGTGCAGAATAAGTGTAGTGTATCTGCTTTTGACTATACGAGTACATCTTCAAACGTTCTATTACTTCCTTTTCTCGATACATGGCGAAAAAAAAGGAAAAACGATTCTTCCAACTGAGAAACACGTTTTCCGGCTGTATGTGTACAACATTCTTTGAAAAAGCGCTACGCGAATGACTCAATTCCAAAAATGTACGCGCTGTATAAAGCGATATAAGTGCTTTGAAAACGAACTGAACTATACACATAGTCGCATCTTCTGTACAAAATATGAAATTCTAAAGGAATTTCAATTGAATCCGTATATCCTATGCATAAATATTACAACATGTACCTATTACAAGTATTTCTTTGTCGTAGACTCGAGATTTTTTTCTGTAGAATCCTCGAAACAGAGTTTTCTTGTATTGCCAAAGGTTTGAGAAATATGAAATTCTTTTGCAAAGCCCTCTGTAACACAGAGGAATATTATGTCGAACACAGGATTCCTTTTTTTATTTATAGCAATCAGAAAAAGAATGCATTCTTCTTCTTATATTTACGAATAGTTCAAGGATATTACGAAAATATTTCAGGGGTTTTTGAGAAATTTAAAATGCACATATTCGCCATATTACACACAAAGTTATTTCATATTGGCATACGTCTCTAACGAGTGCGTTTTATACATATATTTCCTTTATCCTATGACCTCTTCATATCTTCCTTGAATTCCACTAAAATATGTAGTACAGTTTTCAACATAGCGTTCCTTCTGTCGGGTGAACTTAATTAATTAAGTCGAAACAATTTGCCCAACATTGTATTTAGCGGCCTTTGTCAGTTGCAAACATTTATTAAATTCTGTTCCGACAACGACTCGAGACGTAACATTGTTCCTGATTGAAGGTGTGGGCCTCTGTACACTTTAACTTATCCCCTAAAAGAATATTCCTCCACTAACAATGACGTCTAACGATACAGTATAGGCGCTGGACCAACTTAGAATGCCGAAAGTTTTCACCTTGACCTCAACAAATTAGAAACTTATACGCTCTATCCTCTTGTAAACGATACATGAATTTTGTGTGCTTGGTGAAACTTTACTTTGACAGCGGCACCGGCAAATGATTAGCAGCCTGGGAATTAGCAGCTATGTATAAGAGTATTTTCGATTCCGTTGAATTGACGACGACAAAGTTTCGGAGAACTTTAAGGCCCCAAGGATTATATCAATGGAAATTGTTCGATTAGTTTGAAGAGCTTCTAGTAGTATCTGAAATCCATTGTGGTTGTTCAGTGAAAATTTCCCGGGAAGAGCTCGGTATAGGAATTCCGGCTTGGCAACTGTTATACCCAGTTGTATGAAATAATGGCTACAGTTGCCGCGGAATTTGCTCGTTTCAATAAATACGTTAATGATGTTACTGAAAAGCCGAACAGTATTCTGCATTTGAAACAAGGGCGTAATTCAATGAGTGGAAGTAGTTTATATGTCTGGGCCAGCGCACAAATAGGAAAACCTATTATTCAAATTCAAATTAAAGTAAATTCACGTTAATGAGAAAATTATCAACATGACATCTCTCATCTGAAGACAAGGACATTATTTGCTTACTAAGATAGTAATGATCCGCTCTGTGCCTCACTTGGTTCAGTCGCACTCTACGGTGCTAGTAGTCTAGAGGTCCATAAATCGAATCTCGGCGTTGTCCAAAATGTCCGTACATGTGCGGATAGCAAATATTTATATAATCCTTGCAACATTATATACACTCCGAAATGATATGCAATGTAACGTTGACTCGAAATTGCCTATAAACGGCTGAGTTAACGCACCATGGCCCCACTTGGGGCTATACGGTACTGAGAAGAAGAAGATAGTAATGCAAGTCTGTACTTGCTAGGTGATTTACAACCTCAATTGGCATTCGTTTTATCTTAGGTGAAAAAAGAGTCCTGGAACATATTTCAAAACAATTTTACAACAAGACACTTTAACCCTTAAATGCATGGGGTCTGAACCCAGTATCGTAACTTACCTCCCCTTATGTAAAATCGGTTGCTGAACACGGAATCAGCCTTTATTTTTCCAGGAAAAAGCCCGTTTTCCCAAAAAAGCGAAAATAGTAGAATTTGGATTGTGTACCAAATATGGTACGCCATGCATTCAGGCCATATGTTGTAAATGAAAGACATTTTTCAAATTTTATTTAATCTGCCTCTTACTTTAATAGGACATTAAAGAAAAGAAATGATATAGTCTAAGGAAATTGGACCAAAATATGGCCATCGAACGGCAAAAATCCTACATCGGAAATTTTTTTTGATTATGGTTGGGGATGGTCCCGAGATGATGGCATAGAAAGTCCCAACCGATCGGGGGTCCGCAACCTTAAAAAAAGAGGGGAAAGGGGGGCCTTTTTTCAGTTTTGTGCGATTATTTCAAAAACGGTAAGAGATAAACTAGAATATTTTCATTTTAGACCTTTTTTAAAAGCTCCATAACTTTTGAAAGAATGTTAGTTCAGCCGTAAAAATTTGTACAAGTATTAACAACAAGTTTAAGATAATTTCAACGTTAACGCTGGGTCGCTCCGGTTAATGACGCCTATTATCCCCCCATTTAAATTTGTCAAAACCGCATGTCCATAACTCCCCCCAAAATTGGAGCAGAGTGCTAAATTTTGGTTTGTTGCGATTGGAGGTCATAGTCACCCCACCCACCAAAAATCAGCTCATTCGGATAAAAACTAAGGGTACCTCCCATACAAAGTGACCCATGACCACTTTGTTCTACAGTTTATAAAATGAGTAGTACGTAGAACAAACTCCTGATGGGTCACTTTGCATGGGAGATACCCTTAGTTTTTATCCGAATGAGCTGATTTTTGGTGGGTGGGGTGACTATGACCTCCAATCGCAACAAACTAAAATTTAGCACTCTGCTCCAATTTTGGGGGGAGTTATGGATATGCCGCTTTGAAAAATTTAAATGGGGGGATAATGGAGGTCCTTGACCGGAGTGAATCAATGTTTACGTTAAAATTATCTTAAACTTGTTGTGAATACTTGTACAAAATTTTACGGCAGAACAAGCGTTCTTTCAAAAGTTATGGAGCTTTTAAAAAAGGTCTATAATGAAAATATTCTAATTTATGTTCTATTCTAACGCCGATCTATTCAATTAAACTCTAATGTGTTATATATCATTGCAAAGATAATTCTAGGTAGTTTTTTTCGTCCTCAGACGATTTTTCTGTATCTCTTACTGTTTTTGAAATAATCGCAAAAAACCGAAAAAATACCCCCCTTTTTTTAAGGTTGCGGACCCCCGATCGGTTGGGACTTTTAATGCCATAATCTGGGGACCATTCCCAACCATAATCAAAAAAAATTTCCGATGTAGGATTTTTGCCGACCAAATATGCCATTTTTCTTAGACTAATAATGATTTATTGAGAGTTTTGATCGAAATTATAGTGGAAACTCGATATAATGAACTCTTCTTCATTAAAGGAAAGGTGGTCATTTCTGTAGAAAATCGCGAATATCCAGTTTTTTTAAAAGGGGGCTCGGGTAGGTGCGTGGTTAGTTTCCTATTCCTTATTGAAATTTGTATCCTGGAAGTTTATCGAAAGTGGAGTAGGTCGTACTACCCGTACATTCCTTCCAACCCTAAATTTAGCCATATCTTTTGATAGAATGTCGCGAAAAACTTCAAATGTGTGTCAAGAGGTAGCTGTTGGATGTCCTTATAAAATATTAATGGTGCGCCAGATCCGACTCATATACCCCTTCCTCCCCTGCAAAAAACATGGAATTCATTATTTTGGGTGTTGCGTGCCGTCTATGTACATAGCTCTGTACGGGTCCAGGGTATGCACTAATCATACTATTAGCGATTAGAACTCAGTCTCGTTATATAATAACTCGTTTATATATATGTAATAGTTCGTTATAAACATGTTCAACTGTAAAATGTATATCTGGAGACTTCTTTTGACTTATCATAGCTCATGGGATTCCTTTCTTGAAAAGTATATGGTTTGGATTGACTTTGCTAGGATATGAATAAGGAAAAGAACTGCTGCCTGATGTATAGCCCAAATTTGTGGAGGCCCCATAGGACTTGTCCATAAGAATTCATCTCAGTACCGTATAGCCCCATGTGGGGCCATGGTGCGTTAATTCAGCCGTTTGTAGGCAATTTCGAGTCACCGTTACATTGCATAATATTTTGGAGTGTATATAATGTTGCAAGCACTATATATTTCCTATCCGCACATGTACGGAAATTTAGGATCACGCCGAGATTCGATCTCCGGACCTCTTGATTACTAGCATCGTAGAGTGCGACTCCCCTAAGTGATCCAAAGAGCGTGTCAATAAGAATTACATGTACTTTTTTATTTATCGAATGTGGTACTCCACATAGTCTTCCATATGCATTATGGTTGACCCTAGAAGCACATTTTCTGAAGATCCGGACCGTGGAGTTCCAAGACAATACTTGTCATAATCAAACGTTTTAAGTCCTGGTCAAAGTCCAAGTATCTTACTAAGATGGTAAGTAAGCTTGGTTTTTCAATGCCGTGTCCTTAGGACAAAACAAAAGATGTGAACATATTTTTCAGTATACTTGACAGCTAAAAAGACTGGTATTATAAGAGCAGCTACAGCAACGCTAATCCCTGACCGGTGTGCTATACAAAACAAAATGACAAAAACGATCCTTCTAAATCAACTATGACAGCTCCGTTTCCTTGGATCCTGAACAGGACTAATTAGCCTAGCTTTCATAAAAAATGGCAGTAAATGTTCTGGAAAAATGGATCGGTGACATAATTTGTATGAAAATTGAGGTTATTTGGACCTGCTCTGGGCCCAATAAAACGCACCATTATGTTGAAAAAGCTGATAATTAAAATTGTATAAACATACCCTACCCTATCCAAGGCTAAAGGAGAATAATTTCATCAACTACGAACGATCAGATTGTATGTATAGATATTTCTGAATACGCCCCAATGCATGGTGTACCATATATGGTACGTTGCAAAATTGGTGCAAACAATACCTTTGGTCACTTTTTTTGGTCAAAATCTCAAAAGAATCTCAAGAATACATTCCAATTTACTCACCAGTATTTTTCCTTTTCCAAATAACGTTAAATTTCGCCAATTTTTTTACCTCTACAGAATAGCTTTTAAAATTCCACACAAAATAACGTTCGTCCACTTTGATGACGCACAGACAATTCAAGGAAAGCTTCGGGAAGCCAGAATTGAATTTATGTGAAAGATTGTTTTGTCTACTTTGGGAAAAAGTAAAAAAAAAATCGAAAATTGAATAATCGCTAGACTTTTACAGGAATCTAGCCATGTACCATATATGGTACGCTATGCATTTAAGGGTTAACGCCACAGGTAGAGATATCATGAGTACACGCCTATAATCGCTACGCGATATGGTTACTAGTTTTTACGAAAAGATTCTGGAAGTACCTACATATCGCCTTGCGCACTAAGTCTCCAAATGCGCAGCGAAAAAAGCTGGGCGGGTGTAGGAATTAGACCTAAAATTATGCATTAAGAACGGGATGTTGGAACCAGCGCCCAGCAGTGGCGTAGATAAGGGGGGATCAATGGGATCAATCCCCCCCCTTCGGTCTCACATTTTTAGGGCTTTTTAGAAAATATTTTTTTTTCAAAAAACCCTTATGAAATCGATTTTGTCCGTCCGTCTGTCCGTCTGTCCGCCTGTTCACTAAATAACTCGCGAACGGCTCAACCGATTGTCATGAAATTTGGTAGCAATGTGTAGAATGGTTACAGTCTTTGGCACAAATACCTTAGAAGTTGGTAGGAAGAAGATAACAGGGTGTCCGGAACGTTTGAAAAAGTCGACTTTTTTTAGTTTTTATTGGTGATTGACGCATGGGTGTTTAGATCAAAGATCTAAACGATTACATCTCATATCAGTTAAGATTTTTCAGTTTGGAGTAATGGTAAAAAAGTTATTGGCGTTTAAAGTTAAACTTCCTATTCGACCTCCGTTTTTCTAAACCGTTATAGGGATCGATATGAAACTTTGCACAAATATTGGTCAGTATGGCCTTATATACATACGTTAAATATTAAGACTGTTGACTTTTGCTAAGGAAAAATAAATAACAGTAAATTTGTAAAATTTCAATTTGTTCGTGTGTAGCCCATCTTAGGTTTTCAAATATGAAAATTCTGCTAAGGGTTTTCAGAAAATTACTTGGGGAATATGTCTACGAATTTTCATTCGAATAACTGTATCCAAACCGGAAATATAGCTAAGTAAGTATTTAGTAATGACCTTTCACAATGCAAGGGAAGCCTCTTAAGCATTTCTTCAATGCATATCTTTTAACTTGATGAAACAATGAACATTAAATTTGGTAAAAATGCATGGAATGGTAATAGTGTTTGCCACAAATATTTTTGAAGTTTGTGGGACCAAGATACACGGTGTCCCTGAATAGCTGCAAAGGAATACTTGTTTAATACTAATAGGAAAGCTTGCGTGGGCTCTTTATGTCAGGGGACACAATGGAATCATTTCACATAAGTTGCTTTTCCTTGATTACAAAAAAACAGTAACAGTAGATTTACAGCTAATAATTCAGTTTATATATAAAGCCAAGCCATCCTTACGTTTGCCTTAGTTTCTTTTTGCTCAAAGGCCATCAGAAATCTTAAATCGAAAAATGCCTGTAGATTCGCCTTGGAGTACTTTTATATCAACTGGGTAAATAGTAAATCAGCGCCGCTAGCGCCTTTCATTCTGTTCCACCTTTAATTAGAGCAATCCAAAAATAGATTTACAGGAAGCATTTCATTAATGCTGTGCACAATTCTTATCTATTGCTTATAAAATATAGGTACAAAAAATATTCAGTATGCATTAAAATTCTAAAAAACCCTCGTATTGCGGGCGCAGCCCTCTGTACGCCGGTATTTTTATACCCTTCGCTTATTAAGCGTAAAGGGTATATTAACTTTGTCATGAAGTTTGTAACGCATTGAAGGAAGCATCTCCGACCATATAAAATCTGTATATATATGATCAGCGTGACGAGCTGAGTCGATTGGACGATGTCCGTCTGTCCGTCTGTCCGTCTGTCTGTCTGTCTGTCTGTTGCGACGCGTTTTGCTCGGCCAGTTTAAAAGCTATGGCGCTGAAATTTTGCACACATGCTTCTTTTTGTTGCAGGCAGTTTGTATGTTTGAATCGCTAAAATCCGACAAGGGGGTCGTGGGGCTGCCATACAAACCTACCCCCCAAATTTAGGTTCTTCTTAGAAAAACTTTTTTATTTATGCACCAATTTCAATTAAATTTCAGACAAATGTGTTTTAATTGGTAACACATAATATATGTAAAAATCGACCAAATCGGACAATGGGGTCGTGGGGCTGCCATACACACCTAGTCCCCCAAATTATGTTCTTCTAAGAAAAACTTTTTTAATTTTCTCATCGATTTCAATCAAATTTCGCACAAATGTGTTTCTAGTAATACCACAAAACATGTAAAAATAGACCAAATCGGACCATGGGGTCATGGGGCTGTCATAGAAACCTAGCTCCCCAAATTAAGTTCTTCTAAGATTTTTTTTTATTTATACACCAATTTCAACCAAACTTCACACAAATGTGTTTCTATTGATGACACAAAACATATGTATAAATAGATGGAGTCGGACCATGTGGTCATGGGGCTACCATACAAACCTAGCCCCCCAAATCAAATTTTTCTATGAAAAACGTTTTTATTTGCACACCAATTTCAATCAAACCTCAGAAAATTATATTTCTATTGATACCACATAACAAACGTGAAATCGGACTATGGGGCGTGGGGCTGCCATACAAACTTGACCCCCAAAATTAGGTTCTTCTAAAAAATACTTTTCTATTTGGACACAAATTTTAACTAAGCCTCATGGAAATGTATTTTTAGTGATGGTACAAAACATATGCAAAAATAAATTATATCGGACCATGGGGTCATGGTGCTGGCATATAAACCCAACCCCCAAATTAGGTTCTTCGAAGAAAACCTTTTTGATTTGTCCACCAATCTGAACCAAATGGGTTTTAATTGATGCCACAAACATACGTAAAAATTGATGGGAAGGCCATAGGGCTGCCCTACAACCTCCTTCCTCCTCTTTTTGGTTCTTATAAGAAACCCACGTCCCGCTTCGCCCAATAAATCTTCGCCACGGCACTTATGAGAAAATTCAAAAGCATGGAAGCGGGGAGGGCTGAACACTAGTCATAGGTACGCCCGAAAAAACTTTTAGACCGAGAGGGAGCGAAGGGTATCCAAATTTCGGCCGCGCCCGAAATTAGCCTCGGTCTCGTTTTTTATTTTATAAAATATAGGTACAAAAAATATTCACTATGCATCAAAATTCTAAAAAACCCTCGTATTGCGGGCGCCGGTATTTTTTATTATTACTTTAGGTATATGTAAAACAAAGCAAAAGTAACATTGGATCTGGAGTTTCACACAGGCAAGCTCTACTGAAGTAACCTAGAAGTGCTGCTAGAAAAATTAAATGTAAGCACTGATTGAAAATTTGTAGCCGGAAAATCTTAATGTTCGGCTCAAAAATTAAAAAAAATAATGTGGAACACGGAGTGCTCTTCCACAGAAGCGCAATTTCCAATAGGGAAATATACTTAAAGAGTGGAAAGCTAATGCAAATAAAGAGAAAACGCTGCCAAAATGCTTCCAATTTTTCAGCATCCTTTATTGATTGATTTTATCAACATTATTTTTTCTTTTTTTAAGTTAAAAATGAACTATCAAAGCTATAATCAGGAATATTTTTTTTACCAAAATCTTTTATAAAAAAAATTGTAGAAACTTCTAAAATTGAAAGATAGTCTTATGCAGTAATTCGAAAACAAATTAACAATCAAACAAACGGTAACGGAGTTCCGCGGTACCCTAGCGTTCCGTGAAAATCTCTCAGGGATTTCGCGAAGATATCAAAAAATAGGAAAAATGTAGAAAGAGCTTTTGAAAACAAAAAGCAAACAATCCATACGAAAAAATGTTTGTAAGTTTTAAAATGCCACACTTATTCTGCTACACTGCAACAGGAATCAACTTAACTGTAAAATATTTGTAAAGCATCAGAGACTCGCACTCGATGGATTTTCTTTTACAACTTTCTACTAACTGAAATAGAAAAGGAAGTACAAGCATACCTCGACTTAGGATGCTAATTGGTTCCAGGAAAATGCGTCCTAAGTCAAAAATTTTGTATCTCGAATAACCATATCGCACGTAGGTAAGAAGACGGTCACACTCCAAATTCGTCACTTTTCAGTTAATGATACAATTTTATAAGGACAAGAGGTATTTAAAGTATAGATTATGTTCACCTCAACAGCAACTAATTTGCTGAATATTCTTCAAATCTTTCTTTGGTGGTTTCTTATTCATAACTGGGGGAATGCTAGGGCCTATTTTCTTTTTATTCTTAAACTTATTGAAGCACTGGTGATGGAAACTTATCTGCATATTATTTGTTAAGCTGATCGTTTTATATTTGAAAAATAAATTGTCATCGGTGGTTCGGAGCAAGGACACAAAATTGAGCAATTCAGTTAGAATCTCTACTCAAAGTCCACGCTCCTGTGAGAGATTAGGCCCAACTGGTGAACACAATTTCTCTTTTGCTGAAGTTTAGAACAAACGTTCAGTTAAAATCAAAGATACGGATAAGTGAAATACAACCTCGTACTAATCGATGGATGGAAAAAGGGATTCAAATTCATAGCCATAGTAAGCTCTATGGATTCCGGTAGCGACAGTTGTCTTTTTGACTGCATTTTAATTGGCAAGCAGAGGACAATTGAACATTGTAAAGCAATTGTATGTACAGTGAAAGCTCCGACGTCCTTTCAATATTCATTCGAATGCATTTCTTCCTTCGCGTAACACCATACTGAAAAGCAACGTGGTTTCAATAGGGAATATCCAGATCCAATCTTTCCCCTGACTTAACCAGGTCTGAATTTATTTTATTCGGTTCTTGAAATATTTATGAAAATTAACTACGCACAACTGAAAAAGTTCACGTTCGAACAGTGAAAGTCCAAAACGTTTCCGATTCGTTTTTAAATAAAAGCCCTAATCCTTTACATATTCGTTGAACTCTACTTGGAGGTCCTCAACGAAACTAGCCTAATTGCCATTGTCAAAAGAAAATTCTTCAAACAACGGCCCAATAAGTAATAAGAAGCTGTCTGGATCAGGAAAGAAAAAGTGTAAGAACAGAAGAGCTAATTATGTCTAAAGTTAACAGGTATGTTTTGAAAAAAAAAGCGAAAATTTGTGTGAATACTGTGAATTCACTCACCGTACTAAAATAGCCAAAATTATCGAAGCAACCTTTTCAGGACTCTGTTTTTATCGTATGGCAAAATTTGCTCCAAAAAACTGCTAATTTAGTGCAATAAATACAGAACTCAACATTTGATAATCGTAAAAGTATAAGTAATCTTGGAAAATTACCCCCCCCCCCCTCTTCGAAAAGCTATCTAAGCCACTGGCGCCCAGCACTTGTGCCGTCCCGGGCAGGAGGGTAAATTATCACCCCTTAGGTACTATACCAGCCAGATTGATAGTATACATAGAATGTGAATGTCGTTTTTATTGTAAGGCCAATTCTTGGTCGTTGTAACAGCATAAGTAGCATCGAAAGGATACATCGCAGACAGTGGCGTAACGTTTCTAAAAAATCTTGTGTTCGAGAGCGAAGTGGGGGCCCCCACACAATATAATTAATCATTAAACAAAATTGTTGAAACTGATTACTACACACTGTAGTTTAGTTGGACCTAAGATCAAGAAAATATACCAGGATAGAGCACTACCGTACAAATGGAGTATCGAAAAGGTATCCTCTTTCGGTTCTCCTTCTCTTTCTATCCGAACATATGTTTTTTTAGTCTAGTTGTCATCCCAGTACATTGGTTGTGTTGCATTTTAGTCTCGCACAAAGGAGTAGGGTAAAAGTATGATTGAAGGGGCTCATTTTGTATGAAATTATGAATATGAAAGATTGCGTTGAAGCAATTTTTCTTTGTTACCCATTTTTTGGTCTATGACTCTATCCATAATTTTCTTGATCTTAGAGTTGGTGAAATTTTAAAATTTCAAGTGAATCCAGAACTATATTGATAGGGGGAGGGTATTTACACTATCGACAAGATTTATTAAAACCTAAAACGATTCAAACGAGTAAATGGGTTTAGCTGAATTTATTTAGTTCAAAACCAGGATTTGTTTGTAGACGGCTGTCTTGCTTGAAATAGCTATGATATGCAGCAAAACAGTGACGAAAGCAGCGCCAATGCATTTTAAATGGGTGATGTCATGTTGCTGTTCAACAGCGACAGAAAAAGCTCTGGTAAAACGCGATTCACACTTGACAAAGAGATCTGGGTTTTAGTTATTCAAATTCTGACACTATCGTCCTAATTTAGTTACACAATTTGACAGTACAGTAGAGTTATTCTAAAATTATATTCTGACCATTTGATGCATTTAATGCATGATTAATACGTTTTTTGTTTGCAACAAGAACTGCAATCTAACTTTAAGAAAATCCACGTCGCAGATTTGTGTTGGTAAAAAAAGTGAAAAATTACACTTACAGGTTGATTACATAGACAGGATGATTAAACGAGCCGATTGTGGAAACGAAGGCCTCTACTTTAAACGTGACATTTATTTTCAAAGATGTGTATTGCATACACTTTACCACGATATAGATTTGGTTGAGATTTTGGTTGAAATCGCCTTAATTTCACTGAAAATGTATGTGAAATCCATTGCATTTTTTCGGAAATGATCTTCATTTTAATTTATTGTGAACAATTATTTAAAAATTTTAACGCTGTATTTGTAACAATATTCAGAGAGTAGAGAACCGGAGCGGCCCAGGACACAACACCATAGATGACAAAAAAATAAAATTTTTATTTTCATTGAACTCAATACGAAACATGAAAAAATTACAATGGAACATGAGTGAAAATGCTGCTATACATTTCTAAGAATTAGAATCTTTAAGTCCTTGTAAAAAATAACGCAAATTTTGGTGAGAATACAAAATACAACATAACAATAATTTGGAAGCAATTGCATTTTTACTTTAATTACTTTAGAGTGAAATTACTAATTTGCGCTTAAAAACATATGAGTGCTTTCAATCGATCTTCTTGCAGTGGTATAAAGGCTTTCGGCGAAAATTTAGCTGGGCTTCTACGGTTTTATAAGAAATCTCGTACTTTTGAAACCTCTCAGTCTTTAGTATAAATTAATAACATAAAAATAAATAAAATAAAAATGGCGCAATAATTAAATTATATTTTTCTGGTATTATTTTGAAATTTGGTGTATCTTGTGCGGAATGAGAGGCCAATATTAGACAATCAATTAATTAGCAATCGAATATTTTTTTCCCTCGGGGCTTCACAAAAGTTAATGCCATGGTAAAACAAATGCAGTTCTTCAGCGCAACAGTAAAATGTTCCTCGAAGTTACCGCTTCAAATTGCTTCGTAAGAAAAAAAAAAGTTTCGCCGTAGAGCACCAACTGCAACATCCATCGCAAATTAAGCTTCAATATTCCAGTGACACAGAAATCCATAAAAAGTTATTTTTAAATCACTGTTCGAAATTTGCCATTGGGGGCCTGTGTTCGAGCGCACACATGGAACACCGTTCGTTACGCCACTGATCGCAGAACTGACTGCCGTAGGGGATTTTGTAAAACGCAACACAAAAATCCATGGCCAATGTGGGATTGGAACCAATGCTTCAGTAATTCAGAGAATATTATAATCGCTCCCACTGAGAGAGAAAGGCCAAATAGTATGTGTTCCGCTTATATTCAGACTCGCGCAATGCACCACAGTTCAGTTTTTGACATTCAGCGAAAACAATGCAGTTGCACTTCATTTCACAAGGAAAAGATGTTATCGACAATCAATCAGGCCACGAGTGCACATTTATCTTAAATTTTGGGAATAAAAGGCATGTCTGCATAACATATTTTTTCACGGCAGATATAAATGCAAGTTTTTCGCTCGGTGAACATGGTACTCGTTAACCTTTTGAAGTTTTTTTTTCCGATGGAGGGAGGGATTTTCTCACTGGTTTCAACGTGCGTGGCTCATTATCATAAATTGGTCATCCGGAGAATTCTTAGGCAAATCCACGGATTTAATATGCATTTAATTGGATTGAAATCCATATCTGCTTGTGGATGAGCTCATTTGACAGCGCTTGAATTAATTGATTCAATAAAAACGAGACCGAGTTCTAATCGTGCGAATAGCACGACGAGTGTATACCCTATACCCATGTACAAACCTAGAAGGCATGCAAAACCCAACATTTTCATTTTCATATTTTTTGTAGGGGAGGGAGGGTATAGATGGGTCGGACCTGAAACATCCTTAACGTCTTATTAAGGCATCCAACAGCTACAATTTGATACTAAGTTCTTCGCGACATTCTATCAAAAGATATGTCCGAATATAACTTTGTTGGGGAGGTAGGGGTAGGGGTAGCAGCACCTACTCCGCTCTCCATCAACTTCAAGCATATGTCACAAATAGACATTGATCAAAATTTCAGGTCGCTAGCGATATTCTGTCGAAAGTTATGGACGAATTAAAATATCAAGGAGGGGTAATTTGTATGGGAGGTAGAGGAACCCCTGATCCGATTTGGCTTATTTTCAATGCCATCCAAGGTTTAATCAAAATAAACATCTAACCAAAATTTCAAACCGCTAGCTTCATTATTTCGGGAGTTATCGTGCGAACTGACAGACACACGGACGGACAGACAGACAGACGGACATGTCTTATTCGAATCAGGGACCGACACTGATCATTAATTATATTTTTTGCCATACCTGCGGTGGCTCCTTAGAGGTGTTACATAATATCGGGTAACAAAAACAATATACCCTATACCATCTTATGGGGTATAGGGTATAAAAAGAATACATCGATTGGTCGTGTATGTGCCGTTTTAGAGAATTGGGTCAGACCTACATAAATTGAGGGAACCTAGCCATATCTCGATATTACCATGTTTAGGAAGAAATTATGGAGGACTAAAAAAAAAATTGTGATGAAAATGGTGTATATATATATGATCAGCATGACGAGATGAGTCGATTGGACGATGTCCGTCTGTCTGTCTGTCTGTCGTCTGTCCGTCTGTTGCAGCGCGTTTTTCTCGGCTACTATAAAAGCTACGGAGCTGAAATTTTGCACACGTGCTTATTATTGTTGCAGGCTGTTTGTATGTTTGAATCACCGAAATTGGATCACTGGGTCATGGGACTGCCATACAAACCTAACCCCCAAATTAGGTTCTTCTAAGAAAAACTTTTTTATTTGTGCACTAATTTCAACCACATCCCACACAAAGGCGTTTCTCTTGATGACACAAAACATATCTATGAATGGATCAATCGGATAATGTGCAGCAATTTCAACCAAATTTCACACAAATGTGTTTCTCTGGACGACACAATACATATCTAAGAATTGAGCAAATCTGACCAAGGATTCATGGGGTGGCCATAAAAACCCAATCCCCATTTTGGTTCTTCTAAGGAAATTTTTTGCAACAATTTCACAAAACCTTGAATTAATGTGTCTTTACTAAAGCAAGAAAAAAGTTCAAAACGAATGGAATCGTACTGTGGGGTCATGCTCCCGCAACCCCAATAAAATTATCTGAGTAAATATTTTTATTTGCCCACTTATTTTAACTAAGCCCAAAACTTTTGTCAAGACGGAAGAAAAAGAATGAGGAGGGGGATTAAATACAAGTCATAGGTACGCCCGAAAAACCTTTTAGCCCATGGAGAGCGAAGGGTATCGAAATTTCGGCCGCGCCCGAAATTAGCCTCACCCCCGGGGGTTGGCGAGCGTAGCGAGCAGAGGGCGAAGCCCCCTAGTTTTAAATCTTTTTTGTGCTGAGTGTTTACGCGAATCCGAAATTGGCAGTGAATGTGAATCAACATTTTAGACTTTATCTTTCGGAAATCAGATTGGGACATATCGCATACGTGCTAATTTCGTTATTTATTTGAAAATTAAATCGCTCTTCAATTTGGTAATTCCTCGAAAGTTACAGTTGTCAAACTTTCGAGGAATTACCAAATTGAAGAGCGATTTAATTTTCAAATAAATAACGAAATTAGCACGTATGCGATATGTCCCAATCTGATTTCCGAAAGATAAAGTCTAAAATTTGGTCATGGAGCTGCTCCTGAAATTTAGGTTCTTCTAAAAAAAACTTGTTTTTTAAGTACCAATATTAACCAAACTGTATCCAAATTTGTTCCTAGTAGGTTAAGTTAGGTGCAGGGGCCACTAGATTGACATCAAGCGCACTTACACCTAACGATTGGTGAATTGTGATACCCCAAGGGAGAAGAAAAGTATACGTACTAAGTCCTGCTGTAAAACCAGCCCGTTCTGGTCATATACTTATTGAGCAATATTGGGCTCATATCCCGAAGATCGTTTATATTATAGAAAAACCTAGAACCAAGAATACGTCTTCGTACTTCGGCCAGGGCCGGACACTGACAGAGAAAGTGGTGCAAGCTTTCTTCCTCTTCTTCGTCACCACAACTTTCGCCCTAGTCATTATGGGGAATGCGGAGTCTCCTTGAATGCTCTCCAATAGGACAGTGGCCCGATAAAGCACCGAGCACCGCACCAATGTGTTTCTTGTCCAGTCAGTGACAATAATATGATTGATCGGGCCGAGTCAAGCCGTGGCCAAATCAACCTAGTCGTCGCACAAGTGCTGCCGTGAGTCCATCTGGCACTAGCCCTGAGCAAAACAGCCGCTTCTACTGCCACTCTGCAGGAGGAAATCGGCGTTTTTAGATTACTATGATGGTCCTTTTAATTCATATTTGTCGCATTACGGGCGAGGCGATCCGCATTACAGTTCCCCGCGAATGCACTATGACTATAGGTATCCAACAGAGGGTAATATTGAAAAAAAAAACACCCATCCCATCTCTGTAAGAGCCGAGCGGCAGGTTTCGACAGCTTTAGATGTTGTCAGGACCGAATCGAGAGATCGAATTGCAGCCTGGCTGTCAGTGTAAATAGTGAAATCCCTCGCAGTGACGACATGATTACCTAACCATGTTAAGGATTCCATAATCGCCGAATTCTCCGCTTGCAGGACGCTACAGTAATTAGGCAGACGAAATGACAGGTTAACATCAAGAACATCGGAGTGGATACCAATACCCACTCTTTCGTGTGACTTGGAGCCATCAGTGTAGATAGCAAATGGCTCACCGTCCCAAGGCATGTTGTTATCCCAATAATCCCTCAACGGAATCAAACTGTAATGGTTCTTACCAAAAGCGTATTTAGGAGTAGTATAGTCAGTCCAGCGCCCGCTCTAAGGGGGGCAAGCCGGGCGGTCGCCCGGGGCGCTTAATTTTAGGGGCGGCTTTTTGGATAAAGCAAAATGGAAATGGAAATGGAAAAGCTGAAAATTAAATTCAATTTCAACTTCGACTTAGTAAAAAGGAAACCATGGGGACTACAGATGGAATAAAAAGGGGCGAAATAAAATAAGAAATAAGGTTTTGTTTAAGTATTTACTTATCACATCACAATAATTTCTGAATTTATCAACGGTATCATTAGTTCTCTTTTGAAAGTTGTGTTTTGAAGATGCAAGACCCTCCCTAAGCTTCCTCTTCTTTCCATCAGAATTAAGGATTTATTTGGTTGATCTCTAATTCCTGTCAAAAAGGAAATGGCTTCTTGACTTTGATTTTTTGTTGAATTTTGATCCTTCAGCAACGGTTGATTTGAACATTTAAATTTTTCATTCTGTGACTTTATGAGAAGTTTGAAAATCAACATTCGTTGTTAAAAAAGAATAAATATTTTTTTTTCTTAAATAAATGCTGACAGTTACAATTGTGTACTCAAGTAAAAGTTTGCAGTAAGTTAATTTAATTTAAAAGATTGTTCTCACAAAATTGTTCTATCTTAGAATGTAAAATATTACTTTTGGCGTGCCGTTGGAAAGCAATCTCAATAAAAAACAACTTTGCAGGTTCATTATAGTTAAAAGTACCGTTAGGAAATTGTTTTTAAAATATTCAATTAAAAATCAAAATTTTGAATTTCACGTTAATAGAAAAGTATTTGAAGCCGAAAAAATGGTTTATGCGAAATTTCAAGTAAATTCAAAACCTGTTTTGAAATTTTGTAACTATGTATACCAATTTTAATGATGGCGATTTTGCTCAATCAAATTGAAACGTCGATTCTATCAGTATTGCTCGATTGTGCATTTAAAACTGGACGCTATGAAGAAGAAAAACACACCCTTCAAACCGACGGGGCATTCGGTAGCTCAATGGCAGAGATGTCTATCTCTGAGTTGCCGGTGCGTGGGTTCGAATCCCACTGTGACCCATGGATGTTTGTGTTGTCCATAAAATGCTCCTACGGCAGCCGGTTCTTCGATGTAAATCTTCCCGGAGCTACCCGTTGCTAAAAACGGCCAAGAGCTGCCAAAAAAAAATCTCTTGAATCGATACAACAACAACAACAACAACGCTCCTCCCAAGGTATTATTGCATCGCTATTTCTTTATATTTATAATATAAAGATTGAAGAATGCTCAGGACCGAGGAAGTGGAAAGCACTCAGATATTAGTGCGAAGGAAAAAGTTGAGAATGAATGAAGGTCAATCAAAGAAATTCGCCCTGGAGCATTAATGGTACGAACGGCCAAATGTCAACAGCCCACCTACGGCAAATGTGTAAGTCCACTGCTCTTGCGTCATTCTGAAATCCGGCAGACTTTCGTGTGATATCTGTATATTTTTTTTTGTCAGAGATGGATAATATCTGGCTCGCGAAATTCAACATTCGAATTTCGAAATTTTAAACAAACTCTCTAGAAGGCTGAACTCAGGTGAATTGCGCTTAAGATTATGAATGATGACGGAACAGGTTTCCACTTCATATACTATCAGGGCCTTCTCAACGGGTACACATTCTATTCTCTAAATTACTAGCGTTGGTTCGAATACCACTGTGATTGAATTTTCGTGTTGATATGTTATCCTACGGCAGCCATCGTAGAACTGATGTGTTACAACGACCAAGTGCTGCCAAAGTTACTCGATTTAAGACTAAAATTCCATTAAATTGCTTCTACAACAACAACGACATGTACTATCTATATCAATCTGCCTGGTACAGTACCTAAGGGGCGGTATTTTGTCCTCTCGCCCGGGGCGGCGTAATTGCTAGAGCGGGCGCTGAGTCAGTCTCCAAAGGTAGGTTAAAATTACTTAGTATAAGCGAATGCCCATAATCAAGCGTTCGCCACTGATTAGGTTCACGCACACATAAAGCGGTGTTAGCAGCCAGCTTTCGACCGAACAAATCCAGTGGTAGCAGGTCAAGTAGCGTATCCAGTCCGGCTGACGGGGTGGTACGAAAGGATCCAGTTATGACAAGAGAAGCCATTCTTTATACCTTCGCCAGCAAGTTATTATAGGCTGTTGCTGAGTGCCGTCCATACCATACACATACACCGTATAATATAATAGAACGGACAACAGCAGTGTAGATCCAATGTAAAGCTTTTGGCTGCAAGCCCCAGGTTTTCCTACGGCTTTCCTACATGTATAGAGTGCTTAGTAAAGCCTCAAAACATATCTGCAAATGGATGGATTCTGAACATTGCGTCATAGGGCTGTCATACAAACCAAACCCCAAATATTAGGTTCTTAAAAGAAACACTTTTTTCTTTTTTGAATCTTAACCAAAATCCAAGTGTGATCCTGGATTAGCTTCAACGCATCCAGGAACAGATGAAATCGGAACACGTCATAGATATTACATCTGGAGGAGAAGGTTCCCAAGTTTGTTTCCCATTCTAGTCAGTCGCCATTATGCTCTGGTGTAGAGAGCAGCGGGCCTTCGCTATCGAGAGCTTCTTTTCTAACGGTCGCTCACTAATGACATGATCGCGGATTTTTTTGAACGAACGTTAGGGACGTGTGGTATCAGTCGCAGATGGAGCCATAGCAAACACTGCACGAGGCTGAATAAATTTGTTGCGATTGCGACAACTCTTCCTAATCTTTGAGAGAGGCGATTTCCCATGACCGGCACACTCTCGAGATTTGTTCCATGCGATCTTTTTTACGTGGTTATTTGAAATCGCTTATGTCGATCGACCAAGGACCATAGCTCACCTAAAACCCTTTCATTCGCGACGCCCCATTGCTAACATACCGATTGAAATGCTGCAAAGAGTGGAGACGAACTTCAAAAATCGACTTAATCAGTGTATGCACAAAGGGGGTCGCCATTTAACCGATGTCATTTTCATGACTGTATGAAAAAAGTCCGCAACTCAGTGGGACATTTTCATGTTTTCAACAAATGCTAATGTACAGTACTGATGCAACCTCGAAATGATTTATACATTATTTCGTGACGATTTTCTTTTAGAATTTGACTCTTTTTTGGTCGTTTAACAAAAGTTGAACGTGAGTTGAACCTAAGTTGAAAGTTACACTTTTTGGGTCGTTCAACAAAAGTTGAACGAAAGTTGACCGAAAGTTGAACGTGAGTTGAACCTAAGTTGAATTCAAGTTGAATTCGAGTTGAATTCGAGTTGAACCCAAGTTGAACCCAAGTTGAACCCAAGTTGAACTCAAGTTGAACGTAAATTGAACCCAAGCCCAACCTCTGTTGAACCTTGAATGGCACCCAACACTCACAGGGTACCACCTAGCCCAACTTCCGTTGAACCTTGAATGGCACCCAAAACTCACAGGGTACTGTAACGCCAAAAACGTAACGCTTTTTCGTTATGATTTTCGTGACGCTTTTCGAATTTATGTGCCAGAGTCAAGACATAAAAATGTCAGAAAACTTGGAATATTGTATTCTCAAATAGAAAGAATTAAAACAATGTTCTTATCACAGAATAATAAAGAAAAATACGACTAGGAATTGGCATGGCTGACACGGTTATCACACTACGAATTCAGTTGTCGTTGAAACGTTGACAACTACACACCGTAGTCGCCAACACAACATGCTCTACTATAGGAGTTAGGGCAAATCCAGAAAGAGAAACCCATGACTGGCCAAATTATTAACCATGGCCTTATAATTAGACGTCCATAATCTCCATATCAACACAAATAAATTCCAAATATGCCAAAAGCTTATCCAAATCTCTAAAAGCCCTATGATATCTATTCAATATGAAAATCGCCTATTAACATCGATTCATTCTGGATTACGACCGTATTAAAAAATTTCCGTCATTCCGTTTGTTTGTTGCTATCACCATGTCAACATTTTTGTAACGCTAGAATGCATTGTCGTACACATCCCATTCTCTCGGTATTTTTCATTTTATACGTGTTTACAACCCACAATCACCGTCCCGACATCGAGGCTATCGGAAGTCGGCGATACATATGAAATGAATGCATGATGTAAAAAGGATAATGTGCAAATGAGAGAAACACTCGTACCTACGCTTTATCCATAGCTATTGTTCCAGTTATTGTGAATTTCTGAAATGGTTTTAAAATCTGCTCTCTCTCTTTTTTAACTCTCTTCTCTATACGGAATCGCACTGATTATAACGGTACTATGTGTGCTTTTGACATGAACAATGAAGTTAGTGGAGCGCATATGTATGTATTACAAAGAAGCATATTAAAGGCTCTAAACTCAAAGTATAATTTCAGATCTTGCGGTGATGATTTTGTGGGGAAATTCTCATTTGCTTTTGGGTCATGCATGATGATGGCTGTGTGTGTTTTCTCAAAAGCCCATGCTTATGTTCGCGGTTTTCATTGTGTATGAATCGACTTAATGAATTACGGTCAAATTCAAATGGTGGTAGAACTAGTGAAAGTTTACTTTTCCCAATATAATGTAGGTCGACTAACTTAAGAATTCGTGAGTGAGCCACCCCATTCTTAAAGTCTGCATACATTATTCAATCGATTCAACAATCAAAGCTCATACACTGAAAAAATCATTTGCTTAAAACAAGAAAAAATACAATAAAAAACAGCCAAGGAAATTTTTCTTGATTTAAGATGTATTTTCTTGTTCCAAGAAAAGTTTTTCTGGTTTTATGTGTTTTTTCTTGTTCCAAGAAAAGTTTTTGCTTAAAATATTAAAATAAGCATTATTTTAAGGAAAAACTATTCTTGGAACACTATCTTAAATACATCTTAAATCGGGAAAAATTATTCCTTGGCTGTTTTGTATTGTATTTTTTCTTGTTTTAAGCCAATGGTTTTGTTCAGTGTATCTGTGAAAAAGCACGTTTTCTGTGGAGAAAGATCATTTTGTCTAGTGAATTCGATAGTGGAACTTAAAAAATGAGCTTTCTGGATAATGTATGCTGCTCAGTAGCATTAAACTCACACATAGGTTTAAAGTCGCCATAGACTTAGTGATTAATTGAACAATCAAAGCTTATTTCTGCGGAGAAAGCACATTTTCTGTGGAGAAAGCTCATTTTCTCTTGCGAACTCGGTAGTAGAACCTAAATAATAAGCTTTCTCCACATAAATGAGCTTTGGTTGTTCAATCGATCGGATAATGTATGCTGCTCATTAATCTAACTCAGCAGCATTAAACTCACACATAGCCTTAAGGTCGCCATAGACTTTGTGATTAATTGAACAATCAAACCTCATTTCTGCGGAGAAACCACATTGTCTGTGGAGAAAGCTCATTTTCTCTGCGTACTCGGTAGTGGAACCTAAATACGAAGCTTTCTCCACATAAATGAGCATTGGTTGTTCAATGGATTGGATAATGTATGCTGCTCATTAAGCTAACTCAGCAGGATTAAACTCAAACATAGGCTTTAAGGTCGCCATAGACTTAGTGATTAATTTAACAATCAAAGCTCATTTCTGCGGAGAAACCACATTTTCTGTGGAGAAAGCACATTTTCTCTAGCGAATTCATTAGTAAAACCTAAAAAATGAATTTTCTCCACCGAAATTAGCTTTGATTGTTCAACCGATTGGATAATGTATGCCGCTCATTAAGCTAACTCAGCAGCATTAAACTCAAACATAGGCTTTAAGGTCGCCATAGACTTAGTGATTAATTGACAATGAAAGCTCATTTCTGTGGAGAAAGCACATTTTCTGTGAAGCAAGCTCATTTTCTCTTGCGAATTCGGTAGTGGAACCTAAATAATAAGCTTTCTCCACAGAAATGAGCTTTGATTGTTCAATCGATTGGATAATGTATGCCACTCATTAAGCTCAGCAGCATTAATCTCACACAGAGGCTTTAAGGTCGCCATATACTTAGTGATTAATTGAACAATCAAAGCTCATTTGTGCGGAGAAACCACATTTTCTATGGAGAAAGCTCATTTTATCGTGCGAATTCGGTAGTGGAACCTAAAAAATGAGCTTTCTCCCCAGAAATGGGCTTTTGTTTTTCAATCGATGGGAAGGGCCGCATAGACTCAGCGATTTATCGGCCAATCAAAGCTCATTTTTGTGGAAAAAGCACATTTTCAGTGGAAAAAGCTCATTTCACTTGCGAATTCGGTAGTGGAACCTAAAAAATATGCTTTCTCCACAGAAATGAGCTTTGATTGACCGATAAATCGCTGAGTCTATTGGGCCCTTTAGAGATACTCCGATGGCTATAGCGTCACCTGAATGAGCTTTCTGGAAAAATCACAGCATATTTGTACCAACAAGCAAGGGACTGAGCTTTCCGAAATGCCGCAGCAGCCATCAGCGTACAGCAATTAGCCGTCCAAAGAGCCGAAGTTAAAAGTGTAAAGTGTTACCCCTCTTCTATGAGCTATAAAAGCGTGATAATCGAAGAGTTTTGATATCTAGTGAGCCCATTAGCAGATCACTCTGAAATTTGGCACACTTGCAGAGAACCTTGACGGCTACACAATTTCCCATGGAATAGACAGCTAAACGGAAAGGTAAATCAGCTGTCATCCCATACAAACTGCACGGTCCGATTTTAAAAAGCGGTGGTCCCTATCTGTCAAGTGTTATTGTTAAGTTTTTACGAGGTAAGTGGGGGGAAAGATAATTGCTGGAGAAAGTCAGGAAATGTATCTATAAAATGTAATAGTCATATCGCAGTTTAAGTGCGACATCAAAGTAAAAAATACGAATGGTCCCTACCTGTCAGATCCAGTCTGATTTGAAAAATTGACCCAATAGTCGTTTCTACGGGCCTTTCCTTTAGTTTTTTATTTAATGCAATTTCCTAATATTGCAACGTTCGAAACTTACAGCCATCCTAATTAGATTTCCCGCATTTTCAGATAATTTCAAACTCCGTTCGCTACGTCCGTATTTCAAGTTGAATTTTTCTGATAAGGATGCCAAAGGACATGTTTTTAATATAAACATACGCGTGGGCTTTGTTAAATCAACCACATCTACGCATTGTTCATAAATACTCACATACAAGTGCTCCTTGTTCATTGTTGTGCCTGCGTATCTCTCTGTATGCACACGCAACACAAACAAAAAAAGAAAAAGAAAATCTAATTTCCGATACAGATAAAATCATTTCAAAAGCAATTTCGCTTTTCATATTCGCGACTGACTTAATGCCAATGGGGGCGCTGAATTTTCAGCGATACGATGAGCAATTTTCATTCTGCCGCCATTCGACACATGACTGAGTCTTTGTTGTGTGCCTGATGCCTATAATGTTTGTACAATGTATGAGTCGAGTGTGCTGGAATTGTTATCATCATGATCATGACAAAAGATAATTTTGTTTTCGGTTCTGATGTCTCTGGGTGAAAATATACGCTGATACACGCTCTTTGTCCTGGCCGATTAAATGCTGTGGTTCCGGTAATCCGGAAAGAATATGTTTCATCATCTCGCGCGTATAACCTACAAAGGACACCAAAAACGCATTTCACAGGATGTTTTTAGTCGCCTGACGATTAACAAATATGCGGGAGCAGTTTTTAATATTTTTGTTCGTTATTTTGGTGAATATGTTTAGATTTTTGATGTGCTGATGGGTTTTTTTTCAGTTAGGTTAAATTTCTCCGAGAAAAACTGTCATATTCAAGCCTCAAAGATCACATCATCAATGTGGCACGATAGCCCGACCGACGTCGGACTTTGGCCGCCAAAGAATATGCCAACTTTTAATAAAATGGGACGTCTGGTCAGTCAACCAAAGATCTAAGTTAGAGTCAACCAAAGATCCGACAAAAAGTGCAAATTTTGACCCCAGCACTTGTTTACGGATCTAAATTTTCGAAAATTTTGCAATTGTACGTTTTCAAATCGAATATTTCGAAAATTTGTGTTTTCAGACCCGATGAAGAGTTTATTCCGGGGCAAATTTCCCTGTAAAGTAGAGAGTCCTATAGCTATCACCGTTTGGAAGTTAGAATAAGGTGATCGAGTACACGATGCGTACATACTTTTTTTTTTTAAAGAAGAGGGGTTTGTCAGTTCATCAGACCGCCATTAAAACACTCTCCTCATACAAAATTTCGTCAAGATTGGTCGAAGAACTTACCACTGGTACTGTGGCGGAACATCTTCATTCGGGGTTTTCCCGCCAACTACCAGCGTTGTCACTCGTGTTACAATTGTAACATTTGTTACACCCTGAATAATTCTGTTACAGACAGCATGGGAGAACGGGTTACCGAATTGTAGGTTTTTGTTGACTAGGGACTTAAAAAATTGCATGAAATCCATTTTTCAGTAATCCTCTTTATATTTTCTATTACAATTGGCACTGATTGTGCATGAACGCCCATCGAAAATGTGATCCATTTTGCAGTTTGTTCACATGGATTTGATTCAAGAACAGTCCTTCTAAATGGAATCCTACAAAAAGTTTGATAATTAATTACAACGTTCGGTAATGGTAACCAAAATTCGTCGTTTTGTATTGTACTGGCACTCTCTAGTAAAATACATTGGGCAGATTGCGCAAAGCCAAATTTTCTAATGTTTTTTGTTCATTTCTTTTTTCACAGAAATCGTCGAGAGTTCTCCTGCATCGTTTCCAATAATGTCGCTCCTATATCAAAAAATGTGCGACCTGCACACTTTTTGATATAGGACCGACATAATCGCAATCACAATTGACCGTGGAAAAATTGAATTATGCTGGGCAAATTTCGCATTTGGAATCCATTGGCCATCGAGTGCACCTGGACCGTGTATATGTACCTAATTTGCGCCGAGTTTCCGTCGGTTCAGTGAAACAATATTTCCAGAGTCTCAGCTCTTTTCTGTACTGGGCAAGGACGTAGCCAGGCTTTTGTTTCGGGAGGGGTCCAAATTACTCCGTACTACCAACATTTTCGGTTTAAAGCCTAGTACTGACATCGAGAGTGAAATTTTTGTCCGCTGCGATTTTTTCAATGAAAATGTATTCTTACTGTCGTGGAATATGTGGGGAATGCTGGGGAATTCCATAAGCTACAATCTGAAAACAGTTCCACACGCAGAAAAAAAAATCTTCAATCTAACAGTTTTCATATGTAAATTTGAGAAAAAACGTATATAGAATTTAGTCAAAATAACTTGCATTTCATTTGTAAGACGCAAAAATGTTTAATTTTACATTGGCATAAAATGTTATATGTACATGTTCTAGCTGTATTCTCAAAATGTTTGTAATTTGAATTAAAATTATTGCAATGTCATATTGAAAAGCTGCTTTACGTTTAATTAAAAAAAAACTTTTTTTTATTTTTTTTTATTTTTTTTATTTTTCTTTTATTTTTTTTTAACTATTTATTTTTTTACAATATTTTAAAAACTTTATTTTCTCACTTTGCTTCTACTGGGAATCGAACCGGGTACCTATCGTTTCGTAGTCCTACTTCCTACCACCTAAACTATCTGAGATTACTAGCACTGAGCAACAAAGCGGCGGGCTTATGTACATGTGACGGACACAGCCTTCAAAATGAAACAACTTTAAAACAAAGTTGAACATATTTAAATCGAGGTTTCAGTCAATTTTGAATAGATCATTAAACTATTTGTTTTAAAATGATTTAATGGCAAATACTGTAGAGTGAGATATTGAAATATTTTGTATTTCAGTATTACATATGAGCATATGACTGCGGAATATCAATGAAAACTTTTCGTGTGTTGAAATAAAAAATGCATACGATTTAGTCTAAAAGAAAATATGTTCGAACAACGTATTATATTATTTAGAAATAAATTAAGTTTGTCAAAGTTACATGTTTCTTGCAATGTTGAAATGAAAAACGTAAATTTTTAGTTTGAAATACGTTTTTTTTCTCAGTGCATAATTTTTCTCGGCCATTTTATGATTTTTTTCCGATTCCCCGGTTATTTCATCGTGAAATGCCAAATGACCGGGGAATCGAAAAATAATACATAAAATGGCCGATGAGAATTATGGAACTGGTCTCGGATTGTAGCTTATGGAATTCCCCACCGTTTGAGAAATATTCCACGACAGTAAGTATGCATTTTTATTGATCATCGTAGCAAGAAGATTTTCACTCTCGAACTTAATTCAGCCCTTAATATTTTATTTATTAGGCTAAGGCCAGGGGCGGCCTTAGCTTTTGCGCGGGCCCGGGCGACTGATTTTTGGATAAAATAGTAATAAATAGCGACATTGACGTTACTTTTAAAGTCCAATGAATTCCCCTAAAAGCCTCAATCTTCCTATATTCATGTTGAGATACCAATTGAGAAAGGACATAAAATCCACATTTATTTTCAATGTCCTAAAGTCTAACTCTGGACTCTTGCGTGCATGCTAATTAACTTATGATCATTACGGGGTATCTTTCTGTAAGTGTGCAGTCATGATTGTCACTCAACAACAGTTGCACAAAATTATGAAATGTCGGAATCCAGTTCAGCGTCCTTTAGAGTTCTAGCTCTCCGTTTTCGAAAGGGGGGGGGGGCAACCACCAAACAATAAGGCGTCATATTTCTGGAAATTTCCAAAATAGGATGAAGCCCAAGTGCCGATGTAGAGCATGCTGCGTCGCGCATTTGCTGAAATTGCTGGATACTAGTTACTTTAAAAACTTGAAGTGTTGGTAGCTCACACAATTTCATATACAATACAATATTTACCGCGAATTGTTAACATTTTTAGGGGCTACTCCCTAGCTCGCATGCAGGTCCAAAGGTCCTCCGGCCCATCAGCCTTTCATCGACTTTGCTGAAACTACTAGAGAGATTAATTGATATTCATCTACGGACGACCATTCCATCGAACCTATTATCCATGTCACAACATGCATACTGGAAAGGGAGGTCGGTTGACACAGCTTTACACTCGCTGGTCAGTTATATTGAAGAATCCCTTCATCATAAGGAATACACGATGGTGGTGTTCCTAGATATTGAGGGGGCTTTTAACAATATAAAACCCAGTGCGATGTTTCTAGAGATACCCCACAAGGAGGGGTTCTCTCTCCTTTACTCTGGAATATAGCCATAAATCAATTGCTTCTGAACTTGGAAGAAATCGGATGCAAAGTCACTGCTTACGCTGATGACGTTGCTATTGCTGTTAGGGGGAAGTTCCCTGACTTTCTTAGTGGGTTATTAGACAATGCCCTGACTATCCTAACGGATTGGGCAAATCTGAGTGGCGTGGGAAGTAATCCATCTAAAGCGGAATTAGTCCTCTTTATGAGAAGACGGACTATTCCTTCTATTAACCTCCCTAGACTGGGAGGCGTTCAACTTGAGTTTTCTGACACGGCGAAGTTTCTGGGTCTGATTTTAGATAAGAAATTAAAAAGGAAGCCCAACATCGAAGAAAGGGTGAATAAAGCTACTATAACACTGTATTCGTGCAGGAGAGCTATCGGGAAGACCTGGGGGCTTACAGCCAAAGGTCGTATATTGGATGTATACCGTTATTGTGCGGACTATATTGCTTTACGGAGTTAGTGTGTTGCGAAAGGCACTGAGCACCACTACCTGCTGGCCAAAGTTCAAAGGTTAGCTTCTCTTCTCATAACAGGAGCTTTTCGGATGACACCTTCATTCGGATTAGATATGGTGCTCGGACTGCTCCCATTGGACGTTTTTAGTCAACGGATGGCTGCATACACGGCCTACGTGAAACTGGCCTATGGCGAGCGCTGGATTATGGACACTCGTCGATACTTCGGAACTTTAACCTGCCCCCATCGACGGATTACATTGTTCCCAATCACTTTTTTGGTAGGAACCATTGCAGCTTGATCCCGTCAAAGGAATCTTGGGATACTAACAGGCGGCTGGTCAGTGGATCCATTACAATATATACTGATGCCTCCAAGACGGATGCGGGAGTTGGTATGGGAATTCACTCGGATGAATTGGATATCAATTTGTCTTACCGCCTTCCCAATTTCTGTAGCATCCTCCAAGCGGAGGTAACAGTGATATTCGAAGCCCTAACCTGGTTGGGCTGCCACGTCGTCACTGGTAAAGACGTCGTTGTATTTACCGATAGTCAGCCTGCAATTCGATCACTTGATTCAGTGCTAACCACATCAAGAACTATTGAGAATTGCTGCGCATTACTTAGAGAGATGGGTCGCTTCTTCAACATTACTCTATGCTGGATACCGGGCCATAGTGGCTTTGTAGGCAATCGCTACGCAGATGACTTGGCACGATATGCGCCAGCAGGTAACGCTGAAGATAACCGCGCCAACTTGAAAATACCTATTATCAACTGTGCAGTGATAATAGATGATGCTGCAGAGCACAGGACCAACGCAAGGTGGATTAATGGCTGGACTTGCGCAACGACAAGAATGATCTGGCCAAAACGGGACAACGTCCGTTCTAAGATGCTACTGTCGCTAGATAGAAAGCATATTCGCAACGTGGTATGGGTAGTAACGGGGCATTGCCCTATTGGAGAACACGCAAGAAGACTCCGAATTCCCCACAACGACTTTTGCAGAAGTTGTGATGACGAAGAAGAGGAAGAGAGTGTGCACCACCTATTTGTCACTGTCCCGCCCTGTCCGAGAAACGGAGGCGTTTTCTGGGCGCAAGGTATTTTTATGATACCGATGACCTTCGTGATGTGAGCCCGATACTGCTCAATAGATATATAGTTAGTACGGGCTGGTTTCCTGTCATAACCGATTAGTAGAGGCATGATTCTCTCGGTGGTATCACAATGGACCAAATTCTGGTCTAAGTGCGCTGGGTATAGACCTAGCGGCCCCTGAACCTAACCTAACCTAGGGGCTACTCCACAGTAAAAAAATCAGTCCATTAAACTAGAAAGGCCGGCTTCGAGGTCACTGATATTTTGTATGTTCTCACCAAATTTCAGTTGAAGAATATGCTCACATCAAAAGAGCTAAATTATTTTGAATTCAAGAATGTCAAAGGCTTAAAGCGTAATGGCTCGACTTTCATAGCACTTAAATAAATTATATTTTACACGAATCCTGTTGAAGAAATTTATTTGAAATAATTTTATTTTTATTTATAACTTTTTGTCCAGCTGTGGTGCGAGGCACTTGTCAGTGCAAGGCCCTGGGCTATTGTTCGATACGCCACCCATTGAAGCCGCTACTACCTAAGACCCAGTTACCGTCTTATTCCGCAAAAAAAATCCTTTTTTGGGGTTAGTTCCCGAGGGTTTATTGTCAAAATTGAACAAAATTCCATAACTAATAAAAAACGAATTAGCATTTGTTCCTGCATACAAAACCCTTTCGTTCCTTCTCAGGCTGAATCACGCTCATTAGAGGGTTTTAGCATATCGTTCAAAATATTACGATAGGGCGAATAGGCTTTGAAATTTTCTATGAAAAATTCTCTTGTCTATCGTACGCAAAACAGTATACCAACATTTTTTATGCCCCAAGTAGGCATAGATGTATTTTCGTGAATTTGGCTGACTATAAACAGCTGGAATTTTGGGTTCATGATATTTAATTTTTCGGCTATGCCTACTTCGAACATACAAACATGATGTATACTGTTTTGCGTACGATAGGCAAACGAATTTTTCATAGAAAATAGAGAGTTTTAGCATATCGTATGGAATAAAACGACATAATTTGACATTCCATATAAAAATTGGCTTGCTTACCGTATACGAAACAAAATATCTCAATTTTGCATGTCCTAAGTAGGCGAAGGTGTAAAAAACGACAAATTATTTCGCCAATTTCGACTATTCGACCAGAGCATCAAATATACGGAAATACACCCATGCCTACTTGGGGCATGCAAAATTAAGATATTTTGTTTCGTGTACGGTAAGCAAGCGAATTTTTATATGGAATGTCAATTTGTGTCGTTTTATTCCATACGATATACTAAAACTCTCTAATGTCAAGGCCTATTCGTCCTATCGTAATATTCTGAACGATATGCTAAAACTCTGTATTGATTATTGCACATATGACTCGTTCGAAAAAAAAAACAAATCAATTTAATTGCCAAATATATTGGCATTTGTTGAATGAACAATGATACCCAGACACACAGTCTGATGAAAACTGATGAATTAATATATGTACCTAGGTGCCATTTTCTCAAGTTCAATTTGATTTTTTAAAACATTTCGAGAGGGGTCCGGACCCCATGGACTCCTCCCCTAGCTATGTCCCTGGTATTGGGCTGGACAGTTCAAATCAGGACTTAGTCTGAGGTTCTCGTAGCAGCATTCTTCGTTTCTGACTATCTTAAGAACTAATCTAATCAGTTTTTGGAACACTAACCTTCTATACAAAGCTCCCATCAGATTACTTGTGGGCATGTAATTGACTTCCGTTATCATCTCAATAGGCTATCGGTCGACTTTGCTTAGATGAGAGCTATTGGCTTTATACATTACTTATTAAAATACTAGGTCCCACTTGTACCAGCTTATTAAAGGATTGATGAACTTACGTGAAAACAGACTAAGTCGACAAAAAAATTAATCAAGACCATTATGTATTTCATAACTCTTCGCTAACAAATTTTATGGCACATTTACTGCTCACTTACTGTCTCACTCTACGATGCTAGTAATCTAGGGGTCCGGAGATCGAATCTCGGCGTGGTCCAAAATTTCGGTACATGTGCGGATAGGAAATATAGTACATGCAACATTAATATATAGTAGTCTGGCTGGTCTAGCGGTTAGTGCGCGCACCTTCGGTGCACAGGCTCATGAGTTCGAATCTCACCGTGTTCAATGGTGTTTTTCGAACTCACGAGCTTGTGACGGACTATGATCTCACTCAGATGTTAAACGAGTACCCATTTATGGGGATAAATAACACTGCTGAGCGTGATGCTGATCTCATTACCTCAACAAAGAGCAGATAAGATCTTGGAAATAGGATGTCACTAACACATCCTGCGGCCTTAGTCCAATGCTGGATTGTCGCGCCTGTTATTTTTAACATTAATATACACTCCCAAATGATGATATGCAATGTAAGGTTGACTCGAAATTGCCTATAAACGGCTGAGTTAACGCACCATAGCCCCACATGGGGCTATACGGTACTGGAAGAAGATTATGTATTTCATAACTCTTCGCCAATTAATTTATATTTACTGCTTAGATTTTTCGTTGACTCTAATCTGCCTTCAAAATTTGTTACACTTAACTCAGAAATATTACAATTTTGTGATAAAATTGTCCAACTCGGAAAATTGAAAACGGCAGCCCTGCCCCTACGCCGAGAGAAAAGCTGAGTGCAATAAAATCAAAACACGCTTGATTCAAATCAACTCTTTTTAACCCTAGAGTACTAACGTTCGCCTGTGAGGCGGAGAATAATCGGTTATTATCGAGATCTCCCGAGATGTTGCTTCTATGAAAACCATCTTTTATGCCAACTCAGTCACTTGTTGTGTGAGCATGTGTGCAGAAGTGGAGTAGGATAGCATTTAGCGTTTTCGAATTATTCGCATTATAGGTGCCTGTCAGGCGAACGTTAGTGTTAACGTTAGTAGTTTTTCATATTATGCTGTACGTTATTTTTTTTAATTTTATTGTTTTCGTGTAAAATTGTAGCGGGATGGCGTCCGAAGATCAAATTCTCCAGTGGTTGAAAGATTTATTGTCAGATGAGAGTGATTTTGAAGACATATTGTATGGAACACCAATCGTCAAACTGTTTGCAATGCGATAAAATGTACCTTAAAAAACCTCCAAACTCAATTTAGTCTGCAAGGTGAACCTGAATGCCCAAGGAAATAATTTTTGTTTTATTTTAAAGACCATTTAAATACCTTCAAAATGATGTTAAATTTAAACCAAAATCAATTAATGTATTTATTTATTTTTATATTTAAATAGTGATCCCTATTATCTCCATTATCTTTATGTACTCATTCAACGCTCTAAAAAATATATTATCTTCATTATATGAATGAATTTTTATTTATTGTTTTTTTTAACTGGACTGTTTTCTTTTGACTTCAAAAAATTTCTGTACCAAAAATATTTTCCAACTCTAAAAAAAAAATGATTCTTTAAAAAAGTTGCCTCAGGAGCGAACGTTAGTAATAATGTAAGAAAAATACACGTTAGTACTCTAGGGTTTAAACATGATTTTGACGCTGAAGTGAACTTAAAATACCTTTGCTAAGAGCTGCTTTGACTCTTAGCACGCTTATATTGAGAATAGCGTCCTTCGCTCTCCTCGGGCTAAAAGTTTTTTCGGGCGTACCTACGACTTGTATTTAATCCCCCCTCTTCTCCTTGCGTCTTCACAAAAATTCCGGTGTGTCGACAAAACAATATTTATGTGGGGTTTGGTTGTAATAAGTGGGCAAATAAAAATATTTACTCAGAAAATTTTATTGGGGGATCCGAGAACATGGCCCCATAGTACAATTCCATCTGTTTTGACCTTATTTGTTGCTTTGATAAAGATACATTTATTCAAGGTTTTGTGAAATTGCTGTAAAAAAAAGTTTCTTAGAAGAACCAAAATGGAGGGTTAGGTTTATATGGCACCCCCATGAACCCACGGTCTGATTTGATCCATTCTCGCATCTGTTTTGTGTAATCAATAGCAATACATTTGTTTGAAATTGGTGCACAAATCAAAAGGTTTTTCTTACAACAACCTAATTTGGGGGGTGGGTTTGTATGGCAGCCCCATGATCCCATTGTCCGATTTTACAGATTCAAACATACAAACTGCCTGCAGCAAAAAGAAGCATTTGTGCAAAATTTTAGCTGCATAGCTTTTAAATTGGCCGAGTAGAACGCCTCGCAACAGACAGACAGACGGACAGACTGACATCGCCCAATCGACTCCCCAAGACATGCTGATCATATAATGTATACTTTTTATAATGGTCGGAGATGCTTCCTTCAATGCCGTTCAAACTTGATGACAAAGTTAATATACCTTTCGCTCTATGAGCGAAGGGTATAAAAAGCTCAGCCCAGCATTGCTCTCTCAAAATCTATAGTTGCTGGCAACATTTAATTTACCTCATCACGCTCCTAAAAATAGAATATAATACCTACAGTAGGAGTCGACCCCGAGAACCTATGATTTGAAGACGAGCGCAGGAGCCAGACTATATGTGATAAAGTTTGAAACTTGCTAGACAATTGAAAAAACGATACGTTATTAATTTAACTCTATTCCTTGTTTCAGCTTTAAATGTAAGTGTGCTTTAATTTAAATTCTTCATTTTTAAGGACGTTTATTCTTAATTATTAAATTCATATTCAATTTATCAATATTGGCAAGACTCCATTCAAATCAAATGTGGCCTTAGCACGTGATCGTGTATATACCGCACTTAGTGTAGTACTACTCGCGGACTATTTTGTTCGTGTTTGACAGTTCATGACAATAAAAAAATAAAAATAAGTAGATCGGAATTAAGTCTGGTATAAACAGGGCGTAGAGCGTTATCTTAAGGGACCTGGTGAACGAGGAAAAATAAATGTAGCATTTGTTTTGACTTTGAAAGTGTATATCTTTGTCTACAAAAAAAAGTATCTACCTCGGAGTATTAGAGAGTTTTAGCAAGTCTTTGGAAATAGTACGACATAATTTGACATTCCATATACAAATTCGCTTGCTTACCGTATACGAAACAGTATAACATAATTTTGCATGTCCTAAATAGGCATGGGTGATAATCACGACAAATGATTTCGCTTCTGGGCTTCTGGGTCCCTGAGGCCCACCCGCGACGCGGGTCTGCGGGCCCTTATGCGCCGCCCCTGCACTGGTAATAAGGTTGCCTTTTTTAACCAGGTAAGAGGTGTCGTGGGAAACGCAGCAGCAGATGATCTAAAAAAAAAATATTGCTGCCGATGGAGACATCGAGCTCACCACGCACCGTTTATCTAATTTATATGTCCTTCTCGTGAAATTAAACTCATTCCGGCCCCACACTGTCCGAGGTTTGCCAAACCGTGCGGAACGAGAGAACAAGTTTTGGGCTACACACGCTTGAAAGAAACAGAGACGTAGGGGATTCAACAAACAAATATCGCCTATCGCCTCTGTCTCTGCCAGGCTGTCTTATGTACCGCACAGTACCGGACAGTATGCTTGCGCCTTATACAGCTTCTTCTATTGACCATGGTTTCCCGAATTATGGAAAATTTATGATTTCTCACCCTAATATCTGACATGTGTAACGCAAAAGACTTATGCTTTCTATGTAGCTATGTGTAATTCGGTGTAATTTATAAAATACTCATTAGCTGCGTTTAATTGGTTCCAGAATAGGACAGAATAAGGACCTCTAGGACATTTTTTTTTCAAATTTCTTTTTGCTTTTAAATCAGGTTATTCAGTCCAGTTCTGTAGCTAAAGCAGCGCAGCTTCTATAATAATTCTGTGTTTTACAAAGTTCTATAAAATTGGGAATAATGTGTGTTTATTTCACACGGTAGAACCACGTCTGCGATCATGATAATGTTTATGTATTATTTATCCCTTTATGGATCACAGAAAAAAACCAAGTTTATTAAAACAAAATCTTTTATTTTAATTAACTTTTATTAGAATGCATTTCGGGTCGATATCGACTCATCATCAGCAAACGCGTTTAAAAAACTGAAGAGAAAATTTTTTTTTCAAGTTGACAAAATTATTTTATAAAAACCTAAATGAACATTTTTAACTGTTGGCTGATTTGTTAGCATTAACATATGTATAAAGGACTAATTGCATTTTTTGAAAATAGATAACTGTTAATGTAATTAACGTAATTGATGCATATGATGCGATTGAAAAATGCATTATGTATTGTACTGATTTAAATTATTTTACAAAATTGAAAAAGTGTAGATGATATACACTGCGTTTCACTTGAATAGCACACTCTATACATTAAATTTACTTTCCTAATATCTTTGAAAAAATGAAGACAACAGATATTTTGTATTTTTTATTTGTCATTTGATTAATTAGCTTTAATTTGAAATAAAAAAAAAATCGAATTTTCGCAACATGTAATCTTAGAGAAAAAAAAATGTAAGACACCAATGAAAAAACACATAAATTCTGTTTCACTTGAATAGCACACTTTTTTTAAAACTTATTTTAATTAACTTTTTATGCAGTGAGGATAACTTATTATTGTTCAGAATACAAGCTGAAATCAATTTGAGTTAAAATCAGCAATTTTAGTAATGGGTTGAGCCTCCCCCATTTGAAATAAGCTCCTAGATCCTATTAGGCAAAGAATCGTACAAAATTTGGATGTAAGCAAGGGATATTGTAGCCCATGACTGCTGAATGGCTTCAATTAGTCGTCTTTGTTGAAAACTGTTTACCAGACTCATAAACTTTTCTGACCAGCCTTCCCCAAACATTTTCTATTATGTTTAGATCTGGCGAGTATGGTGGCCAGTTCAAAAGAGTAACATTTTTGGACTCGATAAACTACTTTACGGCACGGGCAGTGTGTATTGGTGCATTCTCGTGTTGGAAAGTTCACGGCAATGGTCCAAAGAGCCTTTCGAATGTCGCAAAAGCCTTTTCTAAAACACCTTGATACGACTTAGCATTCATAGTGGTGTCTAAGAATTGGAGCTCACAAGTGCCGTAGTAGGATATGGCTCCCCAAACCATAACGCCGCCAACTCGACTGTGCAAACGATCCAACTGGTGAGTCTCCTTCCTTAAATCATAAAAATAACAGTTATATCCGTCGGGCCCTTCCAAATTAATCTCTTCTCATCAGAAAAAACAACGCGATACCACTCTTTGGTCCATGACATGTTGGTACGACAAAAAGTCAACCGAGCTTGTTTACGAGCGGGGTTAAGTGGTGTTTTTTTTTTAATTTTAGACGCTTAAGGTGTTTAGCTTTTGAATTAGCACGCCATGTAGTTGTTTTACTCGCACTGTGACCAACTTTTAACCGAATTTTGTCCACAGAATCATGTGAATTCGATGCTTCACGCAAAATAGATCGCTTATCTGCATTAGAGAGTACACTTACTCGACCTTTCATATTTTTTCATAATTTTCACCATTTTTAATAAAATGGTTAATGACGTTTCTGCTTTTTTTAGTTTTTTTCCGATATTAGTTACTGAAAAGTCACAATCCCTTTAGGTTTTTATTTTAACTTGTTCTTCGCTTGTTAAAGCTTTACCACGTCCCAACATTTTTTAAAATCAATGAATCGTATTTAAAATACTCAAAACGACTATAGATTGTGATATTGCGACCACGTGCACCCGTATGTGAAGCTTAAACCCAACTGTGCTATTCTAGTGAAACAAAAAATCTGCTCTCTTTTGAAGCAATTGGTGAAAAAAAGGTAACGGTAAATTTCAAGAGCACAATTTTTCTTTCGGGGAGCCCACACAAAGAAGACAAAAAAAAAAAACATTAGCAAAGTCATAAGAATATTGATATATGTAATGTAAATTACAATGAAAAAACGGAATGTGCTATTCAAGTGAAACGCAGTGTATTTCCGTGGTCGGTGTTCATTCGATTTCTACATTTTGAAATTAGCATCGCCTCATATGCATCGCGTGTCCTATGGTCGGTGATGTGCTTTAATAATTTGATTCCGCCGATTTGATGGGGTGGCTCATCGCTGTTAGCAAATTTGTGTAAGGCCACTGCAGATTTTTCTGTTGCAAAATTCTTCACCGCATTTAGATGTTCAGTATATCTTGTTTTGATTTTTCGCTTTGTTTGTCCTATGTACTTGGCATCGCAACTGTTGCATTGGATTTCGTAAATGCCACTCTTTTCCTCGTTTGGTGTTTTGTCCTTTGATGATCCGAGCAAACTTTTCAATTTCATACTATTCTTGTATATTACTTGCATTCCTTCTTTTTTGTATGTGTTTTTGAGGGATCCTAATATTTTTGGCGCATATGTTAGAGAAACACGATGTACGTTTTTTGCCAATTCATTTTTGTTTTGAGCATACAATGTAGTGAGTTGGTTTCTGTATGCTAGTCTTGAGTGTTTTTTCACTAAACGCTCTATCAAGGATTTCTTGTAATCATTAACGTTGGCTAAGTGCAGGATGTGATTATATTCCTTCATATAATCTGCGGCGGATAGTGGGAGATTGCACATACGATGAATGAATGAATGAAAGGCGGCTATCTTATGTTGATGTGCGCAGTATGAGTCATTCGGGATAAGTCTGTCGGATGTTGTAGATTTCCGATAAACTGAGACTTGTAAAGGACCTTGGTTGCCTCTAGTGAGAGTGAGATCGAGGAAATTTAACTTGCCAGACTGTTCAACCTCATGAGTGAATTGTATTGAGGGATGTTTATTGTTCAATGCATCGAAAATCGGTGCTATACATTCTTCCTTGACTATGCAAAAACATCATCGACATATCGATACCAAACTCGTGGTAAAATGCCGATTTTTTGCATCTCCATTTCAAAATGTTCATTTAGGTTTTTATAAAATAATTTTGTCAACTTGAAAAAAAATTTTCTCTTCAGTTTTTTAAACGCGTTTGCTGATGATGAGTCGATATCGACCCGAAATGCATTCTAATAAAAGTTAATTAAAATAAAAGATTTTGTTTTAATAAACTTGGTTTTTTTCTGTGATCCATAAAGGGATAAATAATACATAAACATTCTATAAAATTGTTTCCGGTCAAGTAAAATAGCTTTGAACAAGCAAAATGTTTCAATTTTGCGTTTTTGAATATGAAACTGAGCCCTTCACTTCTAACTGAAAGCAATATGCACTTGACCCGAATTGAAAATTCAATAGATAAAAATTTCCACTTACCTGTTGTTCCCGTGGACGAATTATTGTGTGCCGATGAATTCAAATTACGCGGTAGCGTCATACAATCCCCGCCACCTCCAACATTGGACAGTGCTCCGCCACCACCGCCACCCGTTCCACTTCGACTGTAACTCAACGATGTTGTATGATGCATCGAACTGGGTTTCGGCAACGTCATAACACCCGCATTATTATAACCAGAGTTTGAATTCACTGATCCGCCAACACTTGTACCACCACCAACACCACCTCCACTATTTCCACCACTGTTTGCATTATTCCGCCCAAAAGTCTGCGTATTCTTCATAGGAATATGCTCGCGAGGCTGTTTCCCCGTATTGTTCCCGCCACCACCACCACCTCCTCCACCGCCCACTCCACTACCCGCATAGGACACATTATCCGCAAGCGGCACTTTTGTCTGCATACCACATCCTGTGTTGATTTGCATTGCATTTGAGCAGATATGCGGCGATTTAACATCACCCGATAGTAGGATCGTGCCGGCATCGTGGTTCTCCACGTCCACAATCACATTAGCACTCTGCGAATGACCTAAATGATAGTGGGCGTGTTTTATAGGGTCGAAAGGAACTTGTTGATGCATACCGCGCTGCTGATATTGTTTTTGCAGGCTCTTCACCTCAAGTCGGGTTTTATCGCGTTGATAGTAGACGCCGGCAAATATGAGCACATTCAGTATGAGCAGACTGCATCCAATGGCAATGGTAACACTCAATGCTGTCGAATAGGCTGCATATCCGGCCGCCTCAAAACCGGATAACGTATCCGTTGTGGCATTCACAATGGTCGTAGGTGCAAAGGCACTGAAATTTCCACTCAACGGTATGCACGTTGTTAGCGATGACGGTTCGACTGTGGTGATTCCTGAAAAAAAGTGAAGAGAAATAAAAAACAAATGAAAACTTTTCTCCTGTATTTGCGGAAATTCCTAAAACTAAAACTAAATGGAACTCTGTAAACTTTCCTGTGAACACACACAATATTGGACAAAATGCGGAATACATATTCGGAACACTCTATGGAGCCTATCCCATCCGGACTCTTAATTCCATTCAGTCAAACTCAACATTTAGCTGGAATGGAAACAGTTAAAAGCCAACTAAATGGTGAACGGATAAAGGATATACATATCCAAGCATCGCAATGAGTATACTGTTGAACTATATGTGAAAACGTTATTTATTCGTAACGAAAATCCGGTGGAATATTCTAACAGGGATTTCCATTTTGCGAAAAGCCGAAGTGAGTGAACAGTTGAAAGGATATGGGATATGCACATGCAATTATTGTGTTGAGGATTTTCGAGGATTTCAATTGCGGAATTGAGAGCAATGCTTCAATTTTGATTTTATTTTTGAAAAAAGCGTATAGGCGTAAATGTGAATGCAAGAGTCTAGGCATTATCCAGTTTAACTGAACTTTTGTGGGTTATAAATATGTGTACAAATTTCAATGGAAGTCATAGTCCTTTTAGTGGTAGCGTAAGTGTGTATTATTTTAAGGAATCAAGTGTACCGAAAACAATGGACGCCATTCGCTTTTGCGATTTTAAGAGCATGTTGCTGTAATGGCAGGAATTTTGATAAAATGTATAAATTTCAATCAGGTTTTGGGCATTTGGGTCTGTCTTTATTCCCGTCACTATGTGAAAGGGTATATTAGCTTTGTCATGAAGTTTGCGACGCGATCAGTGTGACGAGAGAAATCGATTGAGCCACGTCCGTCTTTCTGTCCGTCTGATGAAACGCAAACTAGTCCCTCAGTTTTAGGCTGAAATGTTGTATACAAGTTTCTTTTTAGTGTATGCTGTATATATGTTGGAACGAACGGAATCGGACCATGGGGTCATGGGGCTGCCATACAAACCAATCCCAGATAATTAGGTTCTTCTAAACAAAAACTTTTCTCTCTATGTACCAATCTCAACCAAACTCCACCCGAATGTGTTCCTAGTAAAGCCTCAAAACATATCTAGGAAAGGATGGAATCGGAACATTACCTCATAGGGCTGCCATACAAACAAACCTTTGAAAATTAAGTTCTGCTAAGAAAAACTTTTTCCTCTTGAATCCAACCTTTACCAAACTTTACCTAAATGTGTTCCTAGCAAAGCCTTAAAACATAACTAGGAACCGATGAAATCGGAACACTACGTCATAGGGCTGTCGTACAAACCAACTTCTGGAAATTAGGTTCTTCAAAGAAAAACTTTTTTCTTTAAGAACCAATCTTAACGAAACTTCACCCAAATGTGTTCCTAGTAAAGGCCTGGATAGACCTCGGGCGGAATGAGAATGAAATTTTAGTCCGCTGCGATTTTCTCAATGAAAATGCATACATACTGTCGTGGAATATGTGGTAAATGCTGGGGAATTCCATAAACTAAAATCCGAGAATGGTTTCACAATTTGTCTCTGCCATTTTATGTGTTATTTTTCGATTCCCCGGTCATTAGATGATTTCCACGATAAACTCGTCGTGGACAGTGAATCGGTTTGACGTTTGCAAAACTCACCACGCCCGACGGAGAATATGCTACAGAGTCGACTCATTTTCGCGTTGAAAATGCATTCGGACAAGGAGGAAATTATTTTTTTTTGTTATTTTTAAGATGATTTAGGACGTAAAACGCATTTGTAGCAATTTTCGAAGCTACAATTTTAAATTCACCACGGGTTTTATGCCGGTTCATTACCGTTTCATTTTCATTCCGCTCCAACTCTATCCGTGGCCTAAAGCATTAAAACATATCTAGGAATGGATGGAATTGGAACGTTACCTCATAGGGTTGCCATACAAACAAACCTTTGAAAATTAAATTCTGCTAAGAACAACTTTTTCCTTTTGAATCCGACCTTAACCAAACTTTACCCAAACGTGTTCCTAGCAAAGCCTCAAAACATATCTAGGAACCGATGAAATCGGAACACTACGTCATAGGGCTGTCGTACAAACAAACTTCTGGAAATTAGGTTCTTCTAAAGCCTCGTCTCCATTGTAAACATTTGTTGACGAACAGTTGCAAAAAAGTTCAAAATATTGTCTGCGAACAGTTGCGCAACATTTTACTGAACTTTTTCTGAACAGTTGCTATACACGTTCCCATGTTGTTTATGAACAGTTGCGGAGCAAGAATCTATATTGTTCGTGAACAGTTGCGCGTCATTTTCGAATATTTAATTTATTATTTGACAGTTCTAATTTTCCGTGTAATTTGTGCAATTTCTTGTAGTTTGTAACTAGCTCGATTAATTTGCCGATTGAAATCAATGTTTTTATTTTAGTGACTTTACGCGTTTATCGTCGTTTAACAAATCTTTAGAGATTTACAAAAGTTGAGTTGGCAGTGTTCATATCAAACGCTCCAGAGAAGAATATTTTCGGTGCTGCACAAAATGAAACGTCGCTAGCGCTTTGGCGCCCACCGTTGTCGTTTCCGAGGACTCAAAAGATCTTGAAGTAATCGATAAAGTGTATTTCGACACTGAAATCGGCGACAAGCGGACTTCCGTGTCGGACGTATTGAAACTGAAAGGTAGGCGTATTGTACCAAGAACCGTGAAGAACTTGAAGTTTTTAAGCGCAATGAAGATTAAGGAGATCGATAGTGAAACATTGCCAGTGGCCGAGCCACTCTTTGTTACCACAGCCGTTCCTGTTGATCCAAGAAGAGGAGTTCAAGGGGAGATTATCGTTAGATTTGAGTTTTTTTATTTGTAACAATCGTAACAAATATATGAACTCATAAAAATAAATGGAATTTTAATGCATTTAAATTAGAAAGTAGTTAAGAAAAGTAAATCTTGTTTATAGGACGCATATACATACAAATCCTATCCCTTTATACGACGTCCTATACGACAAGCGGACTGGTATATTGTCTTCCCTCACTTTACTCGGATAATGCGTTTAATAAGGTTATGTGGAGAAACACGCGGAAATCGGTCCAATCCGATCAAACTATGCAGTTACATACTACATAGCAAAGTGTTCACAGTTTTGCAAAAACTGAAAAACATAGAAATTGGCCAGTCTTTGTTTCTTCTGCCTTACGGGTTGTTGTATTTTACTATCTTTAATGTGTTACAAAGGAAGTACCATTCCATAAGCGTAGTCATAGGCTAGCGAATATTAACACAAGTTCAAACCTAAATATTTTCTAACATATTTGGTTCTTTCTAAAAATGACTTAACATTTTTTGATTTTAGATAAAATTTTATCAAATAGCATCACTAAAACTCCTAATTTCTCGATAAAATTCTTTCAATTCGCGTAATGTTCCCCGTATTTTCCATTTGAATGGAAAACATCGAACATCAAAAAATTACTTACAAAAATCAGTGAACATCTCAGCAACAAGCTCGAAACGAACTTGAGCTGTTCGCGAACACTGTTCAGGATCAGTGTTGCGATACAACTGTTTACAATGTGGACGTGAAACAATTGCTCAAAAATATGTGCAACAGCTCAGAAACATTTGTTTACAGTGTGGACGTGAAACTATTGTTCAGGAACTGTTCGCGAACAATTGGGGAGCACTGAAACATCATGTTCGTATACAGTTGCGCCACAATTGTTTACAATGGAGACGAGGCTTAAGAAAAACTTTTTTCTTTAAGAACCAATCTTAACCAAACTTCACCCAAATGTGTTCCTAGTAAAGCATTAAAACATATCTTGGAATGGATGGAATCGAAATATTATGTAATAGGGCTGTCATACAAACTAACCCCCAAATATATGTTTCTTGTAAGAGAAACTTTTTTTCTTTTTGAATCTTAACCAAAATTCATCCAATTCATCCTGGACTAGCCTCAACGCATCTAGGAACAGATGGAATCGGAAAACGTCGTAGGGCTGCCGTAGAAATGGTTAACACAAAAGAAGCTTTAGTTTCATTCAAATGTGACGGGTATTCAAATTTCGGCCGCGCCCGAAATTAGCCTCGGTCTCGTTTTAATTCCACTTGTGTTCAAGTTGAGTGTAACCTTAGAGCACGTATTAATAGAAGGAGAGGGCGAAAGTCACGAATTCCATACAAAGTGACAGCTCAAAAATGTGCCGAGTATCTAATATATGGGAGAGCAAGCATCTAACAGTAAAGTAGTAAATCTGTCAAAAATTCCTGTGCGTTTGGTTGAATTCTTCTTCTTCTTCATTCTCTTTGTGTTTAATAGTGGGTTGTCAAAGCATGTAACTTTGTTTGAATTGAGATGTACTGTTACTCTACTTGTTTCAAATCGCTTTGTTTCACCAGTGTTGTTGTTGTATTTTTCTCTCCCATGAATTTGCGCTTTCGGCACACTTTTTAAGTGACATTTCCTCTCCTTCTATTAATACCTGCTCTAAGAGTGTAACTACCACTCACATGACTGGACAATTCATATTTTTACGCAATAAACTTCAAATAAATATCCGCGAATAGATATACTCATTCGCAGAAAAAAGGAAGAAACAGATCTTTCAGATGGCCGATTAGGGACTTTCATTGACAGAGGAGTTAAACGTATGGAAGGAGGAAAGTATCTTAATTTTTGGAAAATGCAACTTCTTTATTGATGCAAATAGCGTTCAGATTTTGTAACGGGGCTCAAATGTTCAACACGAATACATACCGCCCATTCATTCGGAACGGAACGTAAGGCAACGGGAAGGAACGGAACTTATCTGTTTCGCCCTGATTTCAGTTATTACCTTCTGCATCAAATGCATTAGACCGACTAAAGCTTTTGTCAAATTATGCGGGAACTCCACGCACAAAAAAAAATTTTTACACCCAAAGGTTCATGCAATATTGAATATATATGTCCGCGGTGTTATGTTACATGACGATCTTACATCGTTCACAGACGGCACCACATCTAAAGTTACTTCTTCTAATGTAAATTATTTTTTTGATGAACGCCCCTGATTCTCGGGTTCAATTTACAGCTGACTCCACCATGATGATGTCTTTTCGCTGGACCTCCTTCCACTCGACCAAATTGCGCATATTTATGTCAGATTCTTAGTGAATAAACTCAAAACACCTCTTCCATCCCATGGGCCTTTTCGCTATTGCTTGGCAGGGAGGGCAGTGGCTATTGTGGAGGAAGTTTTCCAAATTACGTTTTCTTATTGAAAGAAAAACGTAATTTATGTCCTCAGAAGAGATTAAATGACCAAGAAATTTAATTGGTTGCTTGAAAAACGAACATTTTTCAACGTTGATTATTTATTAGACCAAATTCGACCAGTCGTTCGAATACAATAGACAAATGTCGAATGTGTTCTGCTTCTGTTTTTGAAGCTATGAGAATATCTTTAAGATACGAAAAACAAAAATCTAAGTTTCTAAGTACCTCGTGAATGAAACGTTGAAAGGTCTGAGCAGCATTACAAAGACCGAAGGTCATCCGAGTGAATTCAAATAAACCAAATGGTGTACAGATGGCCGTTTTCGGAATATATCCGCAGCATCCAGTGGAACTTGATGGTAAGCCTTTACCAGACAAATGCGAAGTTTTTAAAAACATCAAATTGCCTAACACAATCCAAGAACTTAGACGTTTTCTGGGTATGATAAATTTTTATCGGCGTTTTTTACCCCAAGCCGCACATCATCAAGCTATTTTGAATGAATATCTTAGTGGTTCTCGTAAATCGGATAAGAGAAAAATGGCTTGGACTCCTCAAGCAATTGAAGCTTTTGAATTTACTAAACAACAATTGTTTGAAGCTTCTTTTCTCGTCTTTCCTATTTCTGATGCTCCATTAGCTATTTTTGTTGATGCATAAAATATTATTTGTTGATGGTGCTTGGCAACCGTTAGGTTTCTTTTCAAGAAAACTCAACAAAGCACAACAAAACTATAGTACTTCTACAGAGGACTTCTTGCTATATATCTGGCTATCAAATTCTTTAGGTATTTTGTTGAAGGTATATCTTTTACAATTTTCACAGATCATAAACCATTTACTTTCGCTTTGCAACAAAATCCGGAAAAAGCTTATCCTAGACAACTTAGATATCTTTCTTATATAAGTGAATTTACTTCAGACATTCGTTATGTAGCTGGTCGTGATAATGTTACTGCTGATACTTTATCTCGTCTTGAGGAAATTAAAATTCCCAGTAACATAGATTTTAAAGCTGTGGTTATTTCACAATTATCAGATCCCGATCTCAAGGAACTTTTAAATAATTCGAAATATTCGTTCAAACAAATTTCTTTTCCGGGTACTGATTATCAAATTTATTTTGAAATTACAGATAACAATGTTAGACCATTTGTTCCTGAGATTTTTCGGAAATTATTTTTTTTTGGCTGTACATAATTTAGCACATCCTAGTATTCGTTCCACTAAACGCTTAATTACCAGTAAGTATTTCTGGCCATCCATGAATAAAGATGTCCTCATGTGGTCACGCCAATGTTTATCTTGTCAAAAATCAAAAATTTCTAGACATGTCAAGGCACTACCTGATAACTTTGCTTAATTTTCGGAACGTTTTCAAATTATTCATATTGATATCATATATCCTTTGCCTACTTCTCAAGGTTTCTCGGTTTGTCTGACTATCATCGATCGTTTCACTCGTTGGCCTGAGGCAATTCCAGTTTCTGGCATTACGGCTCAGTCGTGTGCAGAAGCTTTGGTCAAAGAATGGATTTTTCGTTATGGCGTACCTCATACCATTGTGACCGATCAAGGCAGACAGTTTGAAGTTATTTGCGGAATTAGGACGTTTGTTGGCAGTGGCGGATTTACACATTTGCCGCTAGTAGCATGTTGACATTTTGCCGCCCCTACCAATCTCTATGAGAGGGGTGTCAAACTCAAAGCCTGGCCTGGGCCAAATATCATATCTTTCAGTTTAAGCCACAGGATCAAAAATGCGGAAACGTCTACGGAAATTAACGAGTATTTTCAAAATTTGATTACACCAATTATTGTATTAATTCTGGTTCCCAAACTTCGTGGGTGCGAGCATTAACTAATTGTTGAAATCCTGACTTATCGTTCCATTCCATACACCAACTACGGTGCATGTCTGTAGTTTTTTGGCATGACAATTTACCAGCTCTATGGGAACTACGCGGAACTTTGTCTGTTGGAGGTCCCAATACTTAAAATCGGGATTCGAACCTCCGACCTTCTGTCACAAGGTCAGCAACTCTACCTACTGAGCTATAGACGCTTGGAGGTCTCAATGCAAGGATTCCGATGTGACATATCCAAAATTGAATAACTCGATATTTCTCCCGCAGGGGGCTCTTCTCCCCCAACAGACAAACGTAGTTCCCATAGAGCTGGTAAGTTGCCAAAAATACTACAGACATGCACCGCAGCTGGTGTATGGAATGGAACGATAAGTCAGGATTTCAACAATTAGTGATTACACCAATATTTTTAAAATATGCCTGTAAATCTGAGTCACTATCAACATAGGGATCCTGGAAAAATGCATTATTTTCGAAAATATACTTTAAAGGAGTTTACAAATTTTTCAGAAGAAATTAAAAGCTTACAATTTGTTTACGTAAATTAACCTTGGACAGAAAGGTGGTTTTAAATAGGCAAAAATTAGTTTGTGATATGGTGTGAAAAAAACGCGTGCATCAGTAAAGCTTGATAAACTAAATGAGATGTGAATGAAATTTTAATGTGTACAAAGTTTACTATTTCCTCATCAAATATAGGCATTCAGGTCTTTTTTAAATAAATATTAATTGAAGATACTCTCGTCCCATAATCTGAGAGGTTGCAAACGAATAATATTGCAAACGTCGCAAATGACTATGGGGTTGAGTAGAGCCACTACTATTTTTCGGAAACGAATCTTAGGACAAAACTATTTAACGTAGGAGATTAATATTTTCCTGCACAAAAAGGCATATTTTAAGCTAATATGTTCAGAGTGGTCGGAAACCCATTGATTTCAATCCAGTTTGGGACCTAGATTTTACACATTTTCATAAAAAAAAGGTTTGAATGTTGGCCCAAATCACATGTTTTCGTGCACATGGACAGTACAATTTTTAGACTTGAGCTCAACAACCCATTTCTTTCATTTTGGCGCATTTTTGCTGATGATTTTGTGTTTTTTTATTAGGTCGAGTACAGGACAGAACAGCTCACCTTCCATACAAATTGACAATAACAACTCCAACTGCAATTACAAAACTTCAAATCCGGTTTTGAAACTACTTGAAATTTCGCATAAAATGTTTGTTTTATTCAATTTCAAATACTTTTCTATGAACGTCACTTCTAAAATACAGTTTGTTCATTGTTTGATCCAGTCACAAGATAATGCAGGAAAAATTGCTTCAGACGCTGCCCTGGTATTGTCAAACGCCCGTACTAAATATTAGATTCGCTATTTTCCGGTTTGGATAAAGTTATTCGAATGAAAATTTGCACGCATATTCCTTATGTCATTTCCTAAAAACCCTCATCAAAATTTTCATATGTGCAGACCTAAGAGGGACTACACACGCACAAATTGAAATTTCACCAATTTACTGTTATTTACTTTTTCTTAGAAAAAGTAGACAAACTTACCGTCGATTAGTCGTATATATTTATCCAGAATTTAAGCTTAAAGCATACTTGTAGCATGGTCGTTTACACTGGCTGTAACATGCTTTAAGCTTGTCGATTGGATAAAATGTATGAGTACGGACCTTAGTATTTAACGTATATCAGCTCATACTAACAATGTGCAAAGTTTCATATGCCATAACTGTTTAGAAAAACCGAGGTGATAACGTAACCATACCTTCAAGCACCGTTACCGTTACTTTAAACTGGAAAAAAATAACTGATATAAAATGTTCTCATCAAGTCCTTTCATTTGATTACTATCCATACGTCCATCTCCGATAAGAAACAACTGTTACCATTCTACACATTTCTACCAAATTTTAAGTGAACTGACGGATGGACAGACGGAGGACAAAATCGATTTCATAAGAGTTTTTCGAAAAAAAAATTCAAAAAAAACCCTACAAAAGAGCTTGGTTGCGAATTTCAGCCTACAAGCAATTGGCTTTAAGAGGGCTTTTGGCTTTTCGTCTTTAATAATAAATCGTTCCTAGTGTTTGAAGCTCTGCCATCTCTCTCTGTACAGTAACCCCTTGTGGGGCATGGTGCGCTCACTCAGCCGTTTATATGCTATCTCGAGTCAACGTTACATTGCATATATAATTTCGGAGTGTATATAATGTTGCAAGCACTATATATTTCCTGGACCATGCCGAGATTCGATATCCGGACCTCTAGATTACTAGCATCGTAGAGTGCGACTGAACCAATTGAGCCACAGAGCGTGTCAAAGCTCTAAGATAACGATGACAAATAGTAGTTCTTCACTTATGCGTCTCACTAAGGTACAAACACACTTCACGAGAAGAATAAGTGCTATATGGCATGGCGTTGAAATTTGTTATTTGCTCTAAATTTGCTGCCCCCGTAAAATCTGCCGCCCTAGGCTCCAGTCTACTCAGCCTACTGGTAAATCCGCCACTGTTTGTTGGGATTTAACAGAAATCGCTCCACTGCATATCATCCACAATCTAATGGTATGATTGAGCGTTGGCACTGATCTCGTAAAGCTGCTATTATGGCTTATGCCAACCCTTCGTGGACTAAAGTATTATCTCTTGTTCTATTAGGTCTTAGGTCTATGTACAAGGAGGATCTATCTCCATCGGCAGTACAGCTAGTATTTGGTCAAAATCCTCGTCTTCCTAGTGGTTTTTGTTAGGACAGATGCTGTTCGTTCGTCTTTACAAACACCTTATGAAGGCCCATTTCTAATTGTTAAGCGTGAAAAACATTTTTACACTTTAAAAATAAAAAATCACGATATCAATGTTTCTCTCAACAGGCTTAAACCTTGTTATCTTGCTAGGGATGATAGTTCTAAAAATACAAATCAACAGCAATCAAATAACATCGTTGTATCTAAATCTGTTCGTCCTATTATGAAGCGCGTATCATTTAATTTGAAACAAAATACTGAACACATTATTCCTTCTCGTTTAATAAAAACCCATTCTGGTAGATTAACTTCTGTTCCAAATTCATATCGCGAAATTACGTTTTCTTATTGAAAGAAAAACACTTGCAAAATTAAAATAAAAAATCTATCAGTTCTAGACATAAAATTAAAAATTAAAAATTCATTAGGAGAGAAAAAGTCATAAAGAAGACATTGTTTTAAAATAAAAACTAAAACTGTCGCAGTATTTAATAATATTTAATAAAATAATTGTATAAATTATTATAAAAATAATAATAAAATAAATAATAATAATTTAGAAAAACAATTATAACAAATATTTTTAACCCTCGGATGGTTCAGGTAAATTTTACATACGTGAATGGTTCAGTGGGGTCTGACAGACCCTAAGGCAAAAATCGCTCTAATACTTAACTTTTGCGTTTTTGGCACGTGTCGTAGAAGGCGACTAAAAAGGGACCAAGGTGGATCAGCATGCGCTGAGGGATGCCAAGGTGGATCAGCATGCGCTGAGGGATGCATGGTCAAGAGGGTGCTTGGCCGCTAGTATGCGAAGGTCGCAGGCAACCATGACATCTGAAGCCTGAGGCACATTTTAACATCAACAAGACCTCCCATAGGTTAGTGTGTGTGTGTGTGTATGGGTTGCCGTGTCTGGAGATAGCCGGCGGACGTAAAAGGAAAGTCCATAAATTTGTTTATTTCCACACACTAGTGCCAAAATACACAACCTTTCTCCAAAAGGTGTAAAAGAATGGAAGGCCTTATGGAAATTGACGCAGATACAAGCACTACCCCGCTGGGCACTACTTCTGCTATGCGGTTGAGTGATCCCGGGGCGAACCTAGTTCGCGCCAGAGCTCGACGGTTCCCGGGGGCGAGCAATATAAGGCAGTCCAATTACATTGTGGAGAAGCTGAGGGTTGCAAGCTGGAATGTCGGTTCCATGACGTCAAAGAGCGAGGAGATTGAGGATATCATGAAGCGGAGGAGGATAGACATTATGTGCGTGCAAGAGACGAAGTGGCGAAATACCCATATCGACAGAGCCCGGTTTCTTACGAATTCCATGAAGTACAAATTGTATTACTATGGAGTTACAAACCAAAGAAACGGAGTTGGCATTATTCTGGCGTCGTCTTTACTTGGCAGTATAATAAGTGTCGCGAAGAGAAGTGACCGCTTGATCAGCATCAAATTGGTTATCTGCGGAAGAGTGTGGAACGTAATAAGCGCCTACGCTCCCCAAGTGGGACTGCCACCAGAAGAAAAAGAGGCATTTTGGAACGACGTTGACACCCTGATTCAGACCATTCCAGATACCGAATTGGTGTTCTTGGGAGGAGATTTAAATGGCCATGTGGGTGAATCAAATTATGATTACGAGGATTGCCATGGTGGAAAGGATAGCCCTTCAACGGTCAGAAATGACGAAGGTGAAGCTATTCTGACCATGTGTTTGGTCATCCTAAATACATGGTTTGTGAAAAACGAGAGACACCTGATCACCTACAGTAGTGGACACGGAGATAGGAAACACGAAACGCAGATCGATTACCACCTCTGCTTCGATTTTATGAGAAGGTGGGTAAAAGACTGCAAGGTGATCTTGCGTGAATCTGTCGTCAGCCAACATCGTTTGCTCCTGTCGGAATTTATTTTGAAAGCAGGAGTAGCAAGAAATAGAAGAACTCCCAAGCCAGTCGAAAAAATCAAGTGGCACAATCTCACAAACGACAACTTTGAACCTGTAGTGACTCCATTCATTGATAAAATGACGGAGTGGTTTCAAAACAACACCAACTGCCCCGAGCACAGTCCAACACAAATGTGGAATAGTTTCGCTGAAATGTCAGTAAGTGAGGCGGAAAAGGCACTTGGAGTTTCGAAAGGTCCACTCCACACGAAGAAAGAAACATGGTGGTGGAACACCGAAACTAAGGAAGCAGTGCAAGCCAAATCGAACGCATTTAATGCATGGACGAAATGTGAGTCAAGCAGTGAAATCGGACGGGTTCAACTTCGCGAAAATTATATGCAATGCCGGAAAAACGTAAAGCGATTGGCAGCAGCTGAGAAATTCTACCAAGAATTAGAAACTCAGACTGCGACCGAACTGCGCGAGAGACCTAAGCACGACGCCAGGATATTTGGGGTCGCAGCCCAAAGCAGAAGGAACGCTCGGGAAATACAGGCGCCAAAGTACGTGGAGGACGCGCAAGGAATGTTGCTGATTGACGATACGGCAATTTGTAGCAGGATGCGAGAGTATTTTGACGAACTTCTAAATGAAGAATTTCCTCGAGCAGCTTTTCGAGATGTTGAGCCGAATACCACAAATATTGAAGATATCTCAGAGGAAGAGGTGATGGAGGCAATGCATCAGATGAAACGCGGAAAGGCAGTCGGACCGGACAAAATCCCCGCGGAATTTTGGTTGAAAATGGAAAATGTCGGGCTTAGTTGGCTCACAGTTCTCTTCAACAAAATTTAAAGGCGGGCAACCGATGCCTGATGCTTTCAGGGAAAGTTTTCTTCTTCCTTTCTATAAGAACAAGGGAGACTCACGCAAACTTAACAACTATAGGGCTATAAAGTTAACACCTCATACACTGAAGATCTACGAGCGAATTGTCTGCAACCGATTGAGAAAGATTGTGCGGTTGAATGACAATCAATGCGGCTTTGTTGAAGGTCGATCTACAGTCGATGCGATTCAGTGCATTCGTATTGCAATGGAAAAGTATAGAGCAGCACGAAAGGACTTGCACTTTGTGTTCATCGATTTGGAAAAGGCATTCGATAGAGTACCTCGTGATCTGATATGGTTGGCCTTGAGAGCACTTAATGTCCCTGAGGCATATGTCAGGATGATACGAGACATGTATGATGGAGCTACGACTAAGGTTAGATGCACAGCCGGTGGATCAGAAGAATTTCCGGTGAATGTCGGAGTACACCAGGGCAGTGTATTGAGTCCGTTGCTATTCAACATCATCATGTGCTACTTATTAACACGTATCTCCGACGGCCTAGAAATATCTCTTCTTTTTGCCGATGATATAGTCCTCAGTAGCCCAAACATCGTTGCCTTGCAAGCTGCACTTACAAAATGGTGTGACATTCTGGAGGAGCATGGACTGAGGGTAAGTATAACAAAGACTGAGTTCTTATGCTCCCCATTCTCAGACCCAGATGCACCGATACCAGAAATGTACGTCAAAGGAGAGCAGCTTAAGTCTTGTACCAAGTTCAAGTACCTTGGCTCGATGGTGAACAACGAAGCTACATGCGATGATGACATCAAACATCGCACAAAGGTTGGGTGGATGACGTGGCGAGAAAACTCTGGAGTTTTCTGCGATAAGAAAATGCCACTGAAGCTAAAGGGCAAGTTGAACAAAACGCTTGTACGTCCCGCACTCATGTATGGATCAGAATGCTGGACCTTGTATGAAGGTTACGCGAAACAAATGTCAGCGACTGAAATGAAAATGTTACGCATGTCAGTTGGTGTTACGAAAAGGGACCACATCAAGACTAGCTACATCCGAGGCAGCTTGTCCATAGACCAACCAATCACCGAAAAGCTCGAAGACCGACAAATGGATTGGTATTGCCATGTTCAACGGCGTCCGCCTGAGAACCCAGCAAAGAAAGCGATATCAATGGAAGTTCCACTTGATGAACCCAAGGCCAAAAGCAGACCGAAGAACATGTGTAAAATGAAAAAGCAACAACAACGCATTGGTCTCGGCCATGACACGATCCAAGATAGAGCTGCCTGTAGAAATATGCTGAGATATTAGTGCCAAAACGGGCGATGTGCCTACACTGCAGGTCGAGCAACGCAAAACCATGGAGCGGTATAAAGAACGAGGCAAGGAAGAAGAAGAAGGCACATTTGTTTGAACTAGAAGTAACTGTGAAGCCTTTTGATTAAGTGGTATATAAAAAAAGTGGAATTCAAGCAAGCTGATCAATGCACAAAATGTCTTCAATATATTGCGCTGTGCTTTGGCGAATATTGCCCGTTGATTTCCTCCTTCTTAAAAGAGGTTCGATCCTCATAAATGAAAACCAGGTAAAAAACGGCATAATTTTCAATGAATTGAGTAAAAAATTTAAAGCCCCCTAATTCGAAACACCCTAAATTTTCCATTTCTTTCAAAATTAACATATCTAATTTCCAAAATGTAATCTAATTACAAAGCTTCAACACTTCCCGACTATTATTATTACATTTTATCGTTTTCCAAATAACATACTTTGAAAATTTCCCACAAAACGAAAAATGTACTTTTGTAAAAAAGACATACGTAAATGGTTCGTGGGGTCTCACAGACCCCAGAGCACTTTCAAAGTGCTATAACTTATTAACAAAATCACAAATTCATGCTTAAATGAACGTATGTGACACATTCTTAAATTACATATGCATCAAAATACCATTCAACAAGTTTTTCTGTGAAAATTTTAAGATTTAAATTTCTCCACTGAACCATCCGAGGGTTAACACTATAATAAGCCATATTTTGCGGACTTACGCCTAGCATCCTTACGCAGCTCCGTGTGAATTTTACGGACCACTCTACTGACTGCCACCCAAGCAGTGGCGGATTAACCACCTGGCAGAAGGTGGCAAATGCCACGGGCACCGCGCTTTAAGGGGCCCCGCGTTTTTCTGAAACAAAAATTATAACAACCAAGATGCCAACGAAATTCTAAAATGCAGTTCCTTCTAAATTGTTAGAACAAGTTATCGTTGAACAATTTACGCTAGGATGTTCCAAAAATTATAGCAAGGTTTATATTGCATGAAAATGCAGAAATGTTTCTTTCTAATTCATGAATTCCCGTAACCCTACGTCCATAGTGTTTCAGATTCACATTCTAGTGGGACATACGATTTTTGAAGTTAATTTTGCGAAATGTATTTGCGCTCATCCATAGAATTTATTAATGACAATTATATCTCTCATTCACAGTGGCCTACTGCTGAAAACGGGGACAAAATTACCTGTTTAAAAATGATTCAAAATTGTTGACCAAAAATATTGTTTTTCATTTAAGTGTGTAGGTTATTCAAGATTTTTTATTTTAATTAGTAAATCCGATTAACGCTAATGTCTTAACGTAAATTTGGCCTTCTGGTATGCCCAACATGAGTATCTTTATTATGGGCCCTTTTTAGTTAGATGTTTAGTTTTAACCTTTTAGGAACCTGAGTAACCCTGAAAAGGGGCAATTCACTTGAAAGCTATATTTAGAGGCAACACTTTTATTTTCCCATATTTTATCACTTTTCGGAAAAAGGCGAATGATAAAATTTTCATAGATCGTCCAAAAAAGGACTTCTTAAATAAATTCTTCTTTGTCGAATAAACAGAATTTGTTAAGAGAACAATTAAAAATCTTGACAAACCTTCCTTCTTCAAATCTTGAAAAACATTTTTATGAAAGAATTTTGTATCGTTTTCAAAACAGATAATTTGTCCCCCTTTTTCATAATGCTTTAAGAGGTACGCCACTGTGCATGAGGGATATACTTGTTATTTCTATATTCTATTCATATGTGCAAATGTATTGCCCATCAAAAATTTCAGTAATCGAATCGAACTTGAACCACTGTGCGTGGTTATCTGTTTCAGTGCGTCTTGGCAGCAAAACTTCCGCTAAAATTTTGCTTACGTCGTCGTCGTCGTCGTCGTTGTCGACGTAAACGATTCATGACGGTTTTTTATTTTGTGTTTGGTAGAGTATACTCTGTACATCCTTCTTCTGGATTTTGTGTTTTCTAGGGAAAGCGGGGGCGTTCTGCCAGCAAAAACACGGCTGTAACAAAAACCATTAAAACCTATCTTCTGAGTAGATCTAGCATTACATAATGGATTCTCAAGTAAAATGTGACCGATGAGCGTCTACTGCACGATGAACGTGTGTATGTAAGTATGCGTTTCAGCAATGTGTATGTGTGTGTAAAAGAAAACTATACAAAACCGCAAAAACCCAAAGTGATAACAACGAAAAACTTTTACTACACATCGAATAAGGACGCTGGCCTGGCTGACTATGGCTGGATATGTTCTCCAACCATAGCATAGTGGTGGAGAGAGGTAAAGATAAAGTTTTTGCCTTGTTCGCTTTTTTTGTCCTGATGGGTTGATGTCGGCTCCTGCTTATTCTTTTTTTTTTTTTTTGTGTTCAGTACTTTTGGACTGACTCGGAATGTAAATTGTTTCTTTGCCGCCATCGAGTCAGAGTTAATGCATAGTGAAATGTGCATCGGATGAGAAGGGATAAGTTCGACAGCGACATGGTGAACAAGGGTAGCTCGTAACTGTAAGCATAAGAGAAGTTGGTTGTATGCAGGGCGCCATAGGTTGGGGTAGGCCTGTTCCTAACACCGGTACACCGGTTTAAAACCGGTGTTTACTTAGTACCGGTACCAATATTTCGATGTACCGATATCCCGGTTTTTTCAACCATGGGCCGGTCCCGGTTTTTTTTCTCCAACACCGGTGCACCGGTTCTTTCATCCGGTTTTTTCAACCATGAGCCGGTCCCGGTGCACCGGTTCTTTCATCCGGTCTTTTCAACCATGAGCCGGTTCCGGTGCACCGGTTCTTTCATCCGGTTTTTTTAACCATGAGCCTGTCCCGGTGCACCGGTTCTTTCATCCGGTTTTTTCAACCATGAGCCGGTCCCGGTGCACCGGTTCTTTCATCCGGTTATTTTCAACCATCAGCCGGTCCCGGTGCACCGTTTTTTTTACATTGTGTAGCACCTATTCAGTACCGTGTTTTTTTGATAGTCTGTTCAGCATCAGGTTTTTAAGCACAGGTGTTTTCAAGTTGTCTTATTGTTGGGTTGTTGGGTAGATGCTACCCAGCAACGATCTATTCGAGTTTTTGTTGTAGCGTAGCACTTTTTAGTACGGTGTTTTTATTCGATAGCCATGATTCAATATTTATGTATATGATTTTTTAGCTGCTATGAAATTCATATAAGGTAATTGTCGCGATGAGAAAAAAATGATAAAGAATTTCTAATGTTGAGAAAATTATAAAGAAGTAAATTACACATTCTAAAAGACTTAGTGGAGAGTTTTAGCATATCTTTGAAAATATAATGTTCGGGGTTATACAGGGTGTCCCACCGCTGGTTATCCATAGACCTATGGTAGACTCTACAGGATATTTTAGGAAAAATATCACCAAAATTATTTCTCTAGCTTTTACCGTTACGGAGTAATCGCATTTTTTGTGATTCTTGTAAAGAACGACGACGTTTTTCGAAAAAGTCCTATTTTCCAGATTCCAGTTTACCCAAATCAATGTTTTTTTTATATTCTTCTGAAAGTACACAAAATTTCCAATAAAAGGACATATCGAACGATGCGAAGAGTTTCCTATCTATTCCTATCCTATAATTTGCAGATATTTCAGTTTCAACTTTTAATGTTAAAATTAAACCCAAATTTCGTAACGGTACATTGGAGTGGCAAATCTGCAAAGCTCACAAAAGTTGGCCAATTTCCTAAGCTTTCGAATGGCATATAAGAATAAAGCACAGAGTCATCCATTCCCCCCCCCCTTAAGGTCGCGGTCTTCCAATCAATGGGAATTTTTTCCCAGAATCGGGGGTCAACCCCAACCAACCTGCCAAAATCCAGTGATGTGTGATTTTTGCCAACCAAATATCGTATTCTTCTTTGACTATATAACTCCGAACGTTATATTTTCAATGAGATGCTAAAACTCTCCATTAAATCTTTTAGAATGTGTAATTTACATCTTTATAATTTTCTCAACATTAGAAATTCTATATAATTTTTTTCTCATCGCGACAATTACCTTATATAAGCTTCATGGCAGCTAAAAATCATATACATAAATATTGAATCATGGCTATCCAATAAAAACACCGTACTAAGTGCTACGCTACAACAAAAGCTCGAATAAATCGTTGCTGGGTAGCACCTACCCAACAACTCAACAACAAGACAACTTGAAAACACCGGTGCTTAAAAACCTGATGGTGAACACGGCACTGAACAGGTGCACTGGGATCCGCCAATTGTTGAAAAAACCGGATAAAAGAACCGGTGCACCGGGACCGGCTCATGGTTGAAAAAAACCGGATGAAAAACCGGTGCACCGGGACCGGCTCATGGTTGAAAAAACCGGATGAAAGAACCGGTGCACCGGGACCGGCTCATGGTTGAAAAAACCGGATGAAAGAACCGGTGCACCGGGACCGGCTCATGGTTGAAAAAACCGGATGAAAGAACCGGTGCACCGGGACCGGCTCATGGTTGAAAAAACCGGATTAAAGAGCCGGTACTGAAAAAAAACCGGCTCATGGTTGAAAAAACCGGGTGTTAAAAAAAAACCGGCGGGTGCCGGTGCACCGGGTATAGTACCGGGTACTGAGGAAAACCGGTATCCGATACTGAAATCTGAGTACCGAACAGGCCTAGGTTGGGGCTACTCTGTTTCCAGTATTTGTTACAATTTGGAAGCAGATACTTTATAAATTGAGAAGGTTTAGTTGTTTCGTTGCAAGCGTCCATTATGTGATGGCTAATATTGACATATTGAGAGAACTAATTTTAATAATTGCTGGAGAGAGTTTGTGGGTAACGAATAATCTGTCTAATGTGGTACTTTACTTAATGTAGGGAGGGGATGGTGCAAAGAGTACAGAAAGCCAGCCCGCTGAAATCCGCAAATTTGTTCAGGAGGTATAGACAAAAGCATTATGATTTTTTTTTCCGATTTTCCAGATGGAGAAGTTTACTGAAATACGCTAATCCTTTTAAGAGATGACTTCATAATTTGGTGGGTGACCGTTTTTCAGATGCGTGAAGAGTTATTCTTATTGCTGGCAGGGAGGACCTAATCGCCGAAATCAACAACGTGGGCCCAATTTCACCTCAAGAGCATAGCTGGTATCGTTTGACGTTAAAGTGCTCTTTCCCATCATCCCGATAATGGATGCTCTCAGCCACCCGGAAGAATGGCTGCTTTCGAAGGACCCTTCGTCGCCTGCCTGGAAGGGAGAAGTTAATCTGCTCATGAGACTCGCCAAGGTGTGCATGACAAAGAACTACCTCACCTTCCGGGGCAGGTTCTACAAGGGCACCAAAGGGGTAGCCATGGGGAATCCACTCTCTCCGTTCCGAAGTGAGATATTTATGAACAGTCTGGAGGAAAGGAATCAATTGCCGAGATTCTGTGTAAGATACGTGGACAACGTGCTGGCAATCATCGACAAGGAAGAGACTGAGGGGATCATGAACAAGGTGAACAAGAACATACAATTCACGGTGAAAAGAGAGGACAATGTGGAGCATCCGTTTCCAAAACATACACAGTGCACTATCCCCTCTCATCAGGAAGAAAAAGACTAGGATGGAGGAAGGACCAATGAGGACGCTACAACGGAACGAGGAGCCGATGAGGAGGATTGGAATAATACATTCGCAAATATCAAGGCGGCTACGAAAATCAATGACGTATAGGACAGACAAAACGACTTGTATAGCAGTTAGAAGGAGCGAACACGCAAGGTAGGCAGATGTCGCTAAAAAGAAAAATAAGAACCCCGGCTCGTTAAAATCGATGGTAGCACGACACATGGTGGAGATAGGACACGCAATCACATGGGAAAACGTAAACATCATTCATGCAGGAGTCAATCCGCGGAAACTCGAAGCATTAGAAAGCCTTACCATCCTTAAGGAACCGGAACACCGCAGGATGAATCACGACACCGGCGATGTGCAATCAAGATTGTTGAGAAAGCTGTCCGAGCCAGGTATCTGACCCTTCGGTTAAAAGTTGGAGCGCAATCATTATCGCTAATCCCCTCAAGAGATATAGACGAATTGGAGAAAATGAAGTACCCTAGTTATTTCGCAGATGTGTCAAGAGCTACTTTGTTATTGGGGGTGTAAGCTATTAAGAGGGGTTTCTGAAATCCGTTCCTGGAATATATAGGCAACTGGACCGTGGATTCAGTAGAATTTAAAATACGGTAACCCAATCAAGAAATATAGCTATAGTGATGGAATTTCCGAAATCCGATAAACCGTAGCAGGAATAGACAAAGGAATGTGAGCAGCAATTGTCCTCATAATTTTGAATTTTGAATTCCTTCAAGTGATGTTGGAGACACAATCTGGTTGGAAAATTCAGAAAAATTCACTCATTTTGAAGTTTCCCCATTTTTGAATGTTTATTTCGCTATTTAGGGCAGATTTCAATTATGTGGTGAACATTTATTAACAATATGGCAGCTGGCAGCCTTCAAAATTTTTCTCACTGTAAATTAGCCGTATGTTTCTTCTGCTCGTCTTCGTTAATCTGCTAATCATTTTTCAGAGGTATCCGGAGGATTAAAAAGGGGTACTTTGTAAATTTTCCTCATGTTTCAATAGTTGCTAGAGATCAATCTGGAAGGGCAAATTTATTGGAACCCGCTTATCTGTTCAGGAGATATAGACAAAGACATGTGAAAAACAGTTGCCTTCAAAGGGTGGTAAAAATTTGCTGAAATTAAAGGATAAGCCCAGAGAATAACAAAAAGAGCTTCGCTTTGGTTATTCATTGAGGAACGTTTGGAAATTTTAGTAGATTTCCAGATATTCCAGTTGAAAACCAATCCACTAGGTGTCCAATTTACTGAGCTACGTCAATCTGATCAAGAGACAAAAGTAAGTGAAACTGAATTGACACCGTAATGTTTCTTATGGCCAGTTCTCCAGATGTGTCATAAGCTATTGGAGGTGGTGGTTGTTGTTGTTGTTGTTGTAGCGGCTCAAGAGAGGGGGAGGGGAAACTTGTATCATCATTCATAAATCGTAGGCATCCTCTCCTCAAGGTCAAGACCTAAGAAGATCGCAACTTCGATGGGGTTCTCCCATAGTGCGATAGGTGTTAGATGCGTAGGTGCGGCAGTGCAGTCAAATATATGATCCACGTCGTGTGGGCTGGCTCCACATGCTGGACAAATATTTCCAATGCTGTTGTCAATGCGTGACCAAAACGAATTTAGTCTGGAGCAAAATCCAGAACGAAGCTGAGCCAAGGTGGTACGTGTGGCTCTCGGTAGTTGTTGTTCGTCGGCTGAGATGTCGGGTGGTCGAGCGCAAAGGACGCGGTTTACGGATAGCCTATTTTTGGCTTTGGTTACCTCGCTGGTGTGTAGTTGATTTAGGGCCGCCTTGTATATGTTGGAGTTGTCGAGAGGAACTCGTTTAAACCTTTGGACTTCCCTTTCCATGTCCCTTAACGAACGTCTTACATGACGTGGTGGTGGGGTTTTGTCCATGAGGTCATGATTTGGGTGTAGGCTTCGATGACAGCCAACAAGATATTGCTTAGCCAGGAGATCATTGTGTGCCTTGAGGTCTAGCAGCTTAGTTTCTTGGTGCAGGTGGTCTTGAGATGACATGCGAACGCAACCAGTAATGGTACTCATGGCTGCATTTTGGCATGTTTGAATCCGTTTCCAGTTGGTTTTGCATAGGTTATTTGTCCATATCGGTGCTGCATAATTTACCACAGAACGACTGACGGCTTTGTAGGTGGTGAGTAAAGTCTCCTTATCAGTGCCCCATTTGCTGCCAGCAAGGGACTTCAAGATCTTGTTTCTGCCCTTCATTTTGTCACTAATGTTGTCGGCATGGGTGTTGAATAGGCCGTGATTATCAATTGTGACGCCAAGAATTTAGGGGTGACGGATAGTGGGAACTTTAGTGTCATTTACTCTGATGTTAAGCCGTTGGTTGAATTCTTTGTTGTATGTGGTAAAGAGGGTGGCCGAAGATTTGGGCGCTGATAGCATTAGGTTCTTGTTGTTGAAGAAAAGGTTGAGCTCTTCCAAGTAACCGTTGATGAGATCGCACATGTCATGAATGTCGTTGCCAGATGTCGTCATGGTGCAGTCGTCAGCATAGGATACAATGTCGATTCCTTCAGGTGGGGTGGGAAGCCCTGACATGTATATGAGGTGGTGGTCATTAGAGGGGTCAGTGTCGATATCCCCATTGATTGCTATTATGCCATTGAGGCTATTTAGCAGGAGAGGGCGGAGTAGAACGTTTGAAAGAAAACGAGACCAAGGCTAATTTCGGGCGCAGCCAAAATTTGGATTCCCTTCACTTTCCTCACACTTATAGTTTTTCCGGCGTACCTATGATTTGTGTTTAACTCCCCCGCCACCCCCTCCCCACTTTTTCCTTCCGTTTTCACATAAGTTTCATTACCTCGATAAAACTTATTTGTGTGAGGTTTGGTTAAAATAACTGCACAAAAAAAATCTTCCAAAACTTGTTGGAAGGGGGTCGTTTAAAAGATATTGATAAAAGCTGAGGCAAATGAACTACCTCCTCATTTTTTTCCGGACAATTCAAATATTTCATGAGCGATTCGAGGCGGTGGTCATTGAAAGAGTGAGTGAGGTGGAGATAATTTATTGAAGTACGCTCATTCGATCAACAGATACACAAATTAAGAAAATAAACGGCCTTTACAATTTTTCTCCAAGCCAATGTTACAGATGTTTCAAAAGGTATTGTGCTGGGAAGTCATGCTAATGAGGGCAGAAAATCCGCTTATCTGTTCAAAAGTACATATCGTAAAATATTGTCTCCATAAACAAAGTTCGGGGTAGAAACCAATCGCGCTAATTCGTTCCAGATAGGTACTCGTAAGTGGGCAAACGCATGTGAAGAAGATCTGTTTTCATAACTTTGCTCATCACGAGTTTTTTGCGTGTTTTAGCAGTTATTCTGCTGTTCGGGTTAAAGATCAATTTGGTGGAAATTTACCAAAATCCACTAAACCATTCCAAAAATGTGGCCAAAGGATGAGGAAAGGAGCTGTTTTGAACATTTTTTCCATTGTGAATTTTACAATTCTGTTATTTAGAGTAGGAACCGATTCGATGTAACAAGTTTACCGGAATCCACTTATCAGGGGATAAATGCAAAAATATGTGAAAAAAACATTGTGTGCATTGTGAATTTTCTGCATGTTTGGATACTTATTATGCTATTCGGGAAAGATTCTAATCCGGTGATGTAAATCCGCGAATTCATTCAGGAGATATAGACAAATGTATTTAAAGAAATGTTTACATAATTTTGATCATTGTGAATTTTTTGTTTGTTTCAATATTCGAGGTATAGACCAATTCGATGGAATTAATTTGCTGAAATCCGGCAAATCATTCAAGACATACAGAAAGAAATATGTGAAAGAGAACTATTCTTTTAATTATGCTTATTGTGAATTTGTTTGCGTATTTCAATAGTTACTCTGCCATTAATGGAGGAAACCACTTCGGCGGGAAAATCTTTCAATAATCCGTTAGACGTTAAAAAATATAGGGAAAAGTTTTTACCATAATAGTAATTGTGAATTGTTGCCTATTCAAATTGTCTGCATATTTCAATGGTTATACTACTATACCGGCCGGTGGGGTCAACTTACTGAAATCTGGTAATTCGTTCAAGAAGTACCTATGTGAAAAAGAATTGTCTTCATATTTGTGCCAATTGTGAATTTTCCATAATGTCCCTAAAGCTGTTGTAATACTTGGGGTAGACCCCAATCCTGTGGAGCAAATTTACTGAAATCTGCTGTTGTGTTCAAGAAATAAAAGCAGAAATAGGAAAAGAAACACATTGTGAATTTTTCACGACATTCTTTTATATCAGTGGTTCCCAACTCGCAAATGACTGCGGACCACTTTGCTTAAACATGGATCGCTACGGACCACCATATTTTTTAATGATGGGAATTTTGCGATTTTTATTTTACAATGTATATTATACTCCTACTACGATCTTAATGTAAAAATGTATATGAGTGAAGAGTTTACCGTAGTAACTTCGAAAATTCAAGTATAGGGACAGGCAGTAACATCGGCATTTCCTTGGGTTCTTCAGAACAGGACAGACACCTTTGAGAGTTAAGGGTGCCTGACTTTGGCAGATAATAATTCATTGGATGCGGTTTTAACGGATTAATTTTTTAACCTTTTTTAACGAAGGATTGAGGTGGTTTATTATATGGTTTGTCTTCAAATGGTACTGTAGCAAAATTTGCACACTGTGATGCCAATGTGCCAGTTTATTAAAGTAAAGTAAAGGCCACCCCATAGTATCTCGCGAACTACTTACGGATTTCTCACGGACAAACTTAGATCCGCGGACCTCCTGTTGGGAAACAGTGTCTTTTACACATATATACATATAGATAAAATAATAATAAGTATTAAAACTGCAACTAAAAAATGAAGAAATGTCGAACAATTATGAAAAAATAGTTCACGTTTGGAAAGTCAACTACAGGACACATTTCGGAGATTTATGTTTCCAGTGGCAACTATTTAGCAGAAACAACTTTCGATTTTAAAAAAAATCTGAGGTTATTGTATGCATTGGATTTCAAAAGCTTTCAGTAAAAAAATGCATGTGCCAGAGGGTCATCTACCTTACGTTAACAATAAATATTCATTTCAAAACCCTAGCCATAACTATATAAATGTACATATAGTTACCGCTAAGCCCTCCCATGTCATGGGCATTACCGGATGTCCTTTTGAGTGCATCCTCCAATATGGTGAGACGGGACAACGAATCAGGTTTCACCAGGCCATCATACATATCTCCATCATCGTGATTTTTAAATAAATTATGACGAGCAATCACGTCCTCCATGCCGGCACGATGCAATTCCGGTATGAGTCGCAACCAGATCGATAGCTGATGGGCGCGGAAGTGATTTTTAATGCGTGGCTTCATCCCTGAAACGATTCCAACGAAATATGAAAGATTTACAAATAAAATCAAGAAAATCCAACAACTAACAAAAATTGAACGGATTTTTCCACTTCAATTCCTATAAAGTAAAAAAAGGAGCAAAAAAAATCGCTATACAAATTGTGATTGTTTTTGACCATCATCCGGTAGGACACAACAACAACAACAACCATTCTTCCACACCGTCCAACCTCAATCACAATCAATATTTTCCGGGTCATTAATTCACCGTTCCATTGCATATTTCTGGAGGGAAAGCAAAAATGAATATTGTCCTCGTTGCCGTAGAGTGTAGAATTTGTTGCTGCTATCGCATACGTTTCTGGCTTTACAACAACAATAATAATAATTGCAGCAATCACACTTTCCGCCATTTCATTCGAATGCGGTTGGATTGCAATAATTTTCCCCAGAATGCACACGAACCAAAAAAGGAAAATTCTCATATACAAGATTGGATGTTGTCATAGTTGCCAAAGTATCCTCTTTTGTTTTTCGACCAATTAATTTTATTGCAATGCTTTATTGACATACCGATTTCCAGATATTTCTGATGTAATGAATCATACTCGTCCCATGTTATGCTACGAAAGCGACTTCGCTCCTTGGACGCCGGAAACATGGAGTCCTGTCGATGGGGTTCGTTTGGATTTCTGTAAAATAAAAGATGGATCTGTAGTTTGAAATTGAAATGTAAGCAATTTTTGGGAAAATTTAATTGGTGTTCAATGTTTATGTGTATACATATGCGGCAATATTGAGTTGAGAAATGGTATTGGATCGGCAAAAAAGGGTATTCGGGACAAACATTTGTCTTATGAACTATTCATTAAAAAAAAACTTCTTCAGAGCTATTTTATGTGGACTGGACTCAACCAAGTGAGGTCTGTCTCGCACTCTACGATGCCAGTAATCTAGAGGTGCGGAGATCGAATCTCGGCGTGGTCCGTACATGTGCGGATAGGAAATTATATTGTGCTTGTAACATTATACAGGGTGTCCGGAAACTGCCGCATAAACGCACCGGATTATGATTCCTCAGTTGATTTCCAGCAAAACAGTTGTAGGGAACACACCCCCTCAGCTTAACCCTTTAACTGACACAGGCATTTAAAGATTTTTGAAAAAATAATTTTCTTTCACTACTTAAAGCCTAATATCTCCAAAGCTAGGTAGAATAGTGAAATGACATGATTATTACAGCCAATTAATTTACCTGTAAAATAAAACTAACCACACTAAGATCAGATAATAGGTTTGGTTTTTCCAGAGCTTCAAAGTCAAATTTGTGTGATTTGACCCAAAAACAATATTCTTTTCCATCTCAATTTTCTCCAACTTCTGTCAAGGTGAGGTGCTTGTACGATTCTTTTAAAAATTGGCGCATGGTCATCACTTTGATCTAGCTCCATTACTTCTAACAGTTTTTATACGTTAAGTGTAGGAAACTAGGGTTAATTTTAGCTCGAAATCAATACAATTCAATTCAACTGCCCCTAAAGATCTGCAATTGGTAAAATCTATTCAAAGTATGTCGAAATCGAAACTTAATTCCTGCGCCTGAGTGCTGTATTTACATCTGCAGCGTCTCAGGTTACTTAACGTGATAGGTGACAGAAAACGTTTAACCCAACCACTAAAGCAGCATCTTCGAGGCATGCCCATGATGGCCTTTACTCAACCATTAAACCCTATCAAGGGTTAGCCATGTGCCGACAACTCATCCTAAGAAAAACTTCAAGTCAAGAAACCTGAAATAAAAGCCTCGGATTTGACGGATACAAAACAACGACGACCCCGCAAAAGAACAACTGATTACTCTTTCGGATCCTGGAATGTACGCTCCCTAAATAGACCGGGGGCCTGCCCTCCTGGATCAGGTAGAACAATGCAAGCTGAGCATAGTTGCAATCCAGGAAACTAAATGGCTAAAAAGCGAGACTAACGACCTCAATTTGCACACTTTTTTTACGAGTGGTAAAGAGGAGGGCAACAAGGAGTTTGGAGTAGCTGTCATCGTGAGTAAGTAGCTCAAGGACCAGGATCGGCTTCAAACCCATCAACGAGCGGCTATGTGCGATTCGCATTAAGACCGGTTTCGCTAATCTCTGGCTCATTAATGCGCATGCCCCTACAGAAGTAAAAGAAGACGCGATTAAGGACGAGTTCTACAACGACCTAGAAACACTCTTCGATTCACTTCCATCAAACCACGTCAAGCTGCTCCTAGGAGACTTTAACGCCAAAGTCGGAAACGAAAGCTGCCATAGGGGAACTACTGGCGGTCATAGCCTCCACGACGAAAATAACAACAACGGTTAGCGACTTATCGACTTCGCCAGCGGCAGAAACCTGGTCATAAGCTCTACATGCTTCCCTCATCGACGAATCCATAAGCAGACCTGGAAGTCTCCAGATGAATACACCGTGAAACAGATCGACCACGTACTGATCTCCGAGAAATGGGCTTCTAATGTCCTAGATGTTCGATCCTATCGAGGAGCCAACTGCGACACCGATCACTATTTGGTGAAGACGACCTACAGGTGCAGAATCTCTTCGGTGCACCTAACGAGAATCAACCCTGCCAAGATCTTCGAGGTTGACAATTTGATTGATGATGCCACGGCGGCTGCGTATACTACAGCACTTGAGGAAAAACTGTCGCCCATGCTTGATAACATCAATAATCTAGGCATCCATGAGTTCTAGGAGGAGCTCAAAGACAGCATCAAGGGGGTCGCAGTAGAGCTCGTGGGCTATAAAGTCCGGCGCAGACGAGAAGACTGGTTCGACGACGAATGCAGGGCCTCGATTGAGGCGAAAAATGAAGCCTATCGCCAATACACACAACGCGCATCCCGAGCCAAGAAAGAGAGATACAACGAAATCCGGCGAGTATCTAATAGGTTAATTAGACGTAAGAAACGCAAACATTTTGACGAGCAGTTACAGCAAATAAACCAAAGATTAGCCAGTAAGAACACTAGACAGGCGTACAAACTTATTAATAATGTTAAGAACGGATATCAACCCAGGACAAGCCTATGTAAGGACAAGGATGGTAACATCATCAGCGATATCGAAAGCGTCCACAAACGATGGGCCTCGCATTTTGAAGAGCTCCTCAATGCATCATCAACATCCCCCGCGGAGCTAGCTCTTGAGCAGTTAGCCGAACCAGGCCCTCCCGTTCTACCCCCAACAGTAGAGGAGGTGAGTCTTGCCATACAGTCGCTCCAAAATAATAAAGCGCCCGGCGCTGACGAGATCCCAGCAGAACTGCTGAAGCATGGTGGAACGTGCCTGACCAACGCTGTAAATGTGCTACTGCTGAAAATATGGAACGGCAAGGTAATCCCCGAAGATTGGCGCAAAAGCATAATCTGCCCAATCCACAAAAAGGGTGACAAGCTGAAGTGTGAGAATTACAGAGGCATATCATTAGTTTGTACGGCCTATAAGATTTTATCAAAAATTCTTGAAAAGAGAATCAATCCGTACGCAGAACAAATCATTGGCGAGTATCAAGGCGGCTTCAGACCTGGTCGTTCAACGACCGATCAGCTTTACACAGTGAAACTACTACTCCAAAAGTGCTGGGAATACAACATCGACGTATACCAAATCTTTTTCGACTTCAAGCAGGCATAAGACAGTATCGATCGAAGTGTACTGTACAACATTATGCTGAATTTTGGTATACCGGCAAAGTTAGTGCGACTCACAAGGTTGACGATGACTAATACCGTCTCGCAGGTCAAAGTGCAGAACCGACTCACTGACCTATTTGAAACTCGTACTGGACTCAAGCAGGGCGACGGGCTGGCGCCGACGCTCTTCAACCTGGCTTTCGAGTATGTAATTCGAGCCATAAATATGGACAACAGCGGAACGCTACTCATGAAGTCGACTCAATTAGTGGCGTACGCCGACAATATCAACATCATGTCTCGAAGGTTGGATGATGCAGAAAGCCTCCTGCATAACCTCAATAACGCCGCAAAGGAAGTTGGACTACATATCAACGAAAGCAAAACAAAGGCCATGATGCAATCGAAAACAAGGACGCCAGCAAATTCAAGCATCACAGTGGGGGACCTTAATATAGAATACGTAGACACTTTCACTTACCTGGGTTGCAATTTGTCAAAAGACGCCAACGAAACCGACGAAATTAAGCGACGGATACAACTAGCCAATAAGACATATTTCTCGGTCCTCCCTATAATTAATTCGAAACTTGCGCACAGGAACACGAAGCTCCGCGTGTACAAAACGATCATCCGACCCGTGCTATGTTATGGCTGCGAAACATGGACCCTTACCCAAGCCTCCGAAATTTTGCTAGACCGATTCGAACGAAAGGACCTTCGGCGAATTTTCGGGGCCGTTCGTGAGCGAGACCAATGGCGTATTCGATACAACCATGAGTTGTATCAATTGCACGATGAGCTGGAAGTATCGAAAATCGTGAAGTTTCAACGTCTGCAATGGGCGGGGCATGTACATACAACGGATGGACGACAATCGCATGCCAAAGAAAGTTATGAACGCACAACGAATTGACGGAGCGAGGTTGCGTGGACGACCGAGGGCTCGCTGGGAGAACTCCGTAGGTGAAGACGCCCACCAGTTGCTGGGCTTCCGAAACTGGAGGACAAGGTCACGTAACCGCGACAATTGGAGGTTAACGATTCAGGCGGCCAACGCCCGACGTCGGGCTATCGTGCCACATTGATGATGATAGTAGAGGCTTCCACTACACAAACTAAGAGCACAATAACAGGGTAATCTACTGGAAAAGAGGCTTTAAATGCATTTTTTTTTGCATAAAAGAGCCTCAAAAATGGCCGAAGAATTTTACAATTTTTAACAAAAAATCAAGTTAGCGATAAATTACTTTCTTTTATTGTTTTTAATTTGATTGTATACAGGTACTAGAAGGTCCTGCACAAGGGTGCATTCCCGTAGCTTTTAAAAAAATTGTTTTTTAAGGGGGCCCTATATAATTTTCCGTAAAATTACAAATCCCCGATATCTAAAAAACCTGACGTTTAGTGGAAAAACGGATTGCATTTTTGGAATCAGCGAGGCCGTTTTACTATAAATTAGATGCAAAATTCAAGAAAACAGAAAAAAGTGTCAAAATTGTTCTCCCGTGTAATAGCCTTTGTTTGTCTTTTTTTTGAGTAAAGGGAAAATTTTTAGCAATGTAAATATGAAAAGTGATATACCGTTGCAAAGCCAACATGTTGAAGCTACTTTTATCAACTTTGCAGAGTTGTACGTATAAAGCACCGTTATGAAATTACTATTTCAATTTTCGATGAAAAATCTATTTTAAAATTTCTATTAAGTTTGAGTAACTGTATCTTGAACGTGGCGATAATGTTGGCAACAGGAAAAACTTCAGTTTTTGTAGAATTTTATGTAGTTTCTGAAACTGAAATCAAATCTTGGATTAAGCCATCAGGAGGGCTGCAAATCATGATTTTGTATGACAAGTCACGATTTTCGACGACTGTCACAAAAAGAGCGATAACAAGGTAACGGTAAAAAAAATTCCGAGTGTATTGGTAATTTTCTTGCTGAAACAAGTTGCGCTATTAACCCTTACAGTATTGACCACCCATTGCGGGACACCCTGTATAGAGGCAAAAAAAAAAATTTTTAGAGGCTCCGAATTCGACTGATGGCAACTCGAATATACCAAAGTCCGTATATAAGCGTGAAATTCATAGAGGGTTAAGGGAGTCCATTGCCTTGGTTATGCATTTGGGTTGTTACAATTCCGCTTTGCTGCGCTTTCATTCGTCTTCCTGTTTGTCTCGCGGATAATGATGTAAGCGATCTTATCCGTAATTATTCCCAAAGATTTGAAGATTCCCAAAGGATTTGCCATTTGCAACATTTCCAGTAGCAGGTCTTGGGCGACGTTTAGTATAGTTGATTGAACCATATTCAAATGGCTCAAAGTTGAAAACGCTATAGGTCCCCAGGGACCTAGTTGGTCATCTAAGGGGTAATCCCGAGTTTTAATCAAATATTTGGCAGCGCATCGATATCGAACAACTATAAATAATAATTAGAGAGCACTTTTTCTGCCGTTACTTGCCAAACTCGCAACCAATTCAAGGCATCCGGCAAGTAGATTGACCAATATCAGTTTGGCTCTTCAGCTGTTTTTTTCGGTTGGGGAGGAATCAAACCGTCTGCTCTGACGGACCTTGACCTACAAGGTGTCGTTAACGGGAACAGAACAAAAACAGAGGGAACAGAATCGAAACAATGTTTTGGAGTAGCATCGGGCAATTTAGCTGTGGTGCTTTTTGGCCTATTTTCTTCATTATCACCATCATATCGGCACAGTTTTCTCCAGTTATACTTGCTGTTTCTATGAGCAATAGCAAGCTTCAGCGCCCTTCGAGTATGTTCATAAGAATCTAGTCGAACATCACAAGCTCTCTTTAATCCACTGGCACAGGCGTGTTGTGCTCTCGGGCAATTGCACCTAAGGCCCGCAATTCCCTCAGATCACCAAATGCGTCGTAGGCCGTCCTCAAATGCCTTGCAAACTGCGCGGACTTCTCATTAGCAGAGTCTTCGATTGGAAATTTCAAATTTCTTTGGCCGATATGCTCTGCTGGATTTGCTTGAAGTATGAAGCCTCTTAAAGGTATTTGAATTTTTCTTAGGTACGCCTCTGAGATGTAGGTTATCTTTCTAGGGTTAAAAACAATACCCCGCCCCTTTTTTGTCTCGCGTAAAAACAACTAATTGCGGACTTATAGTTTGTTCATAACAACGTTAAAATTAGCCGTACTGATATGACGGGTTTTTCAATCAGAAGCTAGTTTTTCAAAATGTCAGGTATTGATATTTGATTTTTATGAAGTATGTAGTTTATGAGAACGCTTTAATGCTTTTTATATGGCTTCTTTGGTACTGTTTTTTTATGCTTTTGAACCGAGTTTAAGAACGGTTTTACAGGTTTTTAGGTGTCGATTTTTTTTTGTTTTCAAAACAGTTTTGTTACAACAGTCTGATTTCGTAGGAAAGTTAACCCCCGGGATAAGAATCGTTGAAAATCTTTTTTGAATTAAACTCACTTCATGATTGCATTTGCATCAAACTCTTCAATAAAAACCCTAAGTCTTCCAGATATCCACTTGAATTTCCTATTTCCGACATCTAGGATTCAAAAGGCACAAAACTCCATTTTAAAATGTCACTCACATCGCTTAATCGACAACATAACTCATATTCATCCCGTCGATTCTAGCTATGAGCCGCCGAACAAAAGAATAGGCTATGTCCATACACCATGGTGATCCTTTTTCTCTCCTTGAACCAAACGACAGAAAATATACGCACAGCAGAGCGAACAAATCGAGAGAACCGAAGAATTTAATCAATCCACCATTGCTTCGACGTAAAGTGCCTTCAATTTTCCGGAATTGCCTTTTCGGACCGTACACCCGTACAGTACAGCTATACAGTACACCCCCAATGCACGACCGTACCGTTGTGTGTTGGTGTGCGGTCAAGCATCATAATCTCTATCTGTCTCGATGAATTGAAACATTTTCTTCGATGCTCGTAAATGCATGCGAATTTGCCGTAAACATTTTTCCCATTTTCATTTCGAATCCTATTTCCACTTGCCCGGACATTGTACTCCGACTACAGACGATCCTGACCAAGGATTGTCCAGAGCCTTGCCGTGTACTGGTGTGGTGTGGAATTGTCGTAAAATGCAAAACCAACAGAGCGCGGTGTATAAACTTTAGTATCCCGGCGCGACGACCATAGATTGGCAGCCACCCGTACGGGACGCAAATGGAAAATAGAGCCCGACGAAAAAAAAGGGTCACCAAAACAGCGCCTTTTTTTATCGAGCTCTTATATGGTTTCCTTCGAACATTCCATTTTGACGAAGAACGAGCTTTATTATACGTCGTCCAGTGCCTGCGTCCTCTTACCAGCCAAGTCCTATGGAGTATTGAGCATTGTTGCCGAGCCGAGTGGATTGGCGTTTTCTCGTCCTGTTTATTCGCAGTATGCTGATGTCAACGAAAAAAAAAGTGGTTTAGCGGAATTATTGACAATCGGATATGTGGGACCCGGTTGACATGAATGGTTTGGTAAGTCGTGTTGTTGTTGATTCTTCGACAGGACTCGCAAGTCTATGCTGTGGTGAATATGGCATCCGTATTGTTACGGAAAAGTTTTAGCTAATTAAAATTTTCTATTTTCTCGAATCCATAATTGAGTTTGCGAACTTTTAAACAATATAAACTATTTTCCAGCCACTTGCATTCAGCTACTCAAAAAGTCGTTCATTGTTCGAAATTACCAACAATCTGGAATATACATTTCAATAAATAACCAGACTAGGCCACCGCCACATACCGAGTATAAATGGACAAGACAAAGGGCAATGTAAACAGATACGGCAAGAAGTAAAGAGTCGTGTGTGTCCTGCGACCATATGTGTGTGTGTGTTTGAGAAATAATATTCATACAATACCAAGTTAGGCAAATCGTTCTCTCACTTACCCGGTCCTTGCAAAATTGATCCAATAATTCATAATGGCCTCGGACAGTGCGACCTCAGATTTAGTGTAATTGCTCGGAAAATGGCTGAATCCTTCGACAAGTGGTGCACCGAAAATATAGGGCAAATCCTCGCCATGGACCGTGCCCATTCTTTGCGGATAGTCGCCGTCCTTTGTTTGATAGTCAAACACATAGAAGTAGCACTTGCCTCCAATTTTGCTGCCGTCCGAAGAGCCACCACCGCCACTAGACGAGGATGTTGAGGCGCTACTGCTACCGCTATTGGATGGGGAGGACAACGTATCGCCCGTACGTATAAGTGGTGCAACGTATTGTGCATCGGAGAGGGCTGCAACAGCTGTGTCTCGTGTATTAATGGGATGCTGTGAGGTTCGGTCCCAGTCTGTGTATTCGTTGACAATCTGTAATCGGAAAATAAATTTACGTAGAGAATTAGATTCGTTCGGCAATAAGAGTAGGTACATATGCTAATGTATGGAAATGACATATTGGACTGGTGTAAAGTCAACTAGTGTATCAACATGTACGGCTTATAGAAGATACGAGTATTCAATTGTAACGGGTGGGCCAAATTACAAGTTCGTTTTTAAAAATGCAATAAAATGATCAACATTAATTTTTTTCCATATCTTATGGCTTTATTAGAAAATAAGTAAGCTCCCATTAATGATGGAACATAACTCCATTCAAGTGGCTGCCCCGGCTGGCGTCGCAGTAGCGCATTCTGTCACACCAATTTTCCAAGATGTTGATGGTTTCGGGTCGTAGCTCCCGGATTGCTTGGATGGTATTGGCCTTAAGTGCTTGAATCGTTTTTGGATTGTTGGCATAACATCGGTTTTTCACGGTTCCCCACAAAAAAAAAGTCCAAAGGGGTCAAATCGCATTGACATCGCCGTTCGCCCAGACGGCTGATAACACGATTTGGGAATTTGGTGTGCAAAAGATCGATTGTGGCATGGGCTGTGTGGCATGGCGCGCCATCCTGCATGAACCAGAGGTCGCCCAAATCCATGTTTTCAATTTCAGTAAAAAAAAGTCGGATAACATGGCTCTGTAACTGGCTCTGGGCTAAACTGCACTCACTTTGAAAATAAGTTTTCAATATTTCCCAACGTTGTTCAAGCGTAGAGCGACTCCTTTCGTTCCGCAGAGGTATGATCAGTGGTGGCTCGCCCATATGTGCACAAGTGCACGTGCACCCCTTGACAAAAAATCGTAAGGGCACGTAATTCACTGATTTCTTCAAATCGAAAATGCGTATCCCAAATCGCACATCTAGCCCGCAACACGGCCTTATTCTATTTATTCTATTTTTACCAAGATACACATTCTACCTACTGAATCTATATGCCCATCCCATATCTATGTATGCCGACTGCTCACTGCACATACGACATGGTCACAACACTGCGACCAACAACCTGCAAACACGCTGGGTGCACAATCTTGGAAGAGGAGCACACGCTCAAATTTGGATATCTTAGCGGTTTCCGGGGCAAGGGGGTAGTTGCAAAATTTACACTAGAGCTTGTGCACATAGAGGTTGTGCACAGCGCCTTGTAAATTGTATGAACTAAATTCTAAAAGCAGAGAGATTGTGTCGCATGCTCGCATCCGTCTGTACTGTTGAAATCGCGATGAATGAAATTGCAATGGTCGATTTTTTTAAAGCAAATTTAAAAATTTTCTAATAGAAAATATAATTAAAATAAAAAACTGCGGAAGAACTACACCCTTGATTTCTTTAGTGCAAGTGCAAGAGACGGAAAATAACAATTTCGGCGTGAAATTAAAGCGGAAATTTACGCGGAAAACACGTAGATTTATGGGAATATGTGGAATGTATCGATTTTAATGGATTTTCGTTCTGTCCAATGAGCAGAGTTGTTCTAGTTTCTTACTTTACATTTTTTACGTAGTTTTTTACATGTAAAAAATTCAATTTTTTAAATGGAGAGTTTTTTACATTATGTAAAAAACTGAAATGTAAAAAACTACATCGAATACCTTTTTTTTCACTTTCTGTTATCGGAATCGGATATACAAATTTGTCACCGATTTGGAGTGTGATTGACTATTATTTGTAATTAATGATGCACCAGAAATACATATGACCTAGCATAATGGCTGCGTTTTATTCGATCGAATACAGGACAGGATACAGTTTCAGCTATGCAGCCGGGCAGTACATTTTGATCGTGCATGCGTTCATATGTATATAACAGTACGACTTTATGCCTGCACGCAGTGGCGATCCTAAGTAGGGGCTTTGAGGGTTCAAACCCCCTCCGAAATTTTTTTTACGAAATAAAGTTATAGACATAGTGATTACAAGTGTTCTTCTACATTTTGGAAAGTAGATCGTCTTAATAGAAAAGGAGGACATTTCTCACTACAGTCATTTAAATAGACGAAAAGTGAGAACATTTCGCACCTGGCATTTGATGAATTCCTTAAGCAATCTAACCGACATTGAGCAAGGAAACGTACTGCTAACATGTTTTCTGCTATTCAGAAGATTATTCTAGTATCACAAACAATTTTCAGGTTGATTTTTTGATCCGGCTATGAATCAAAGTGTCTCTAAGTGATCTGGTCACACTTAGCAGCTATATACGTACTCGCGATGAACCTACACGGCCAACATCAACCTCTTCCCTAAAACCCCTCCCGAAATATTTTTCTGCGTACGCCCCTGCCTGCACGGAACGTGAGCAACAGCATAGATCCCAACAAATTACCGGGGTTAAATCGGTTTCAGAAGTTTCCACAATGTTTTCGTTTGCCCTTTCCAGACTCCTTTTTCGGCACCCTCCCGCCTCTTCAGTGTTTGTACAACGATTTCTGAAGGAAAATTCGACATAATTTTCGGGTAAAGGGCTGAATTAAGCTCGAGAGTGAAATTTATTCCGCTGCGATTTTATCAATAAAATTGAATACTTACTACTATCGTGGAACATGTCACAAACCATGGAGAATACCATAAGCTACAATCCGAAAACGGTTTCATAATTTTTCTCGGCAATTTTATGTAGTTTTTTTCGATTCCCCGGTCATTTGACTTTTCACGATGAAATAACCGGGGAATCAAAAAAAGAACATAAAATGGCCGAGAAAAATTATGCAACTGTATTCGGATTGTAGCTTATGGAATTCTTCACCATTCCCCACATATTCCACGACAGTAAGAATACATTTTCATTGGAAAAAACGCAGCTGACAAAAATTTCACTCTCGATGTCAATACTAGGCTTATCAAACAAACAAAAAACCCGACCAAGGCTAATTTCGGGCGCGGCCAAAATTTTGATACCCTTCGCTCTTCTCGCACTAAAAGTTTTTTCGGGCGTACCTACGACTTGTATTTAATCCCCTTTCATTCTTTTCTTTCCGTCTTCACAAAAGTTCAGTTGCGCCGACAAAACAATATTCGTGTTGGGTTTGGTTGGAATAAGTGGCTAAATAAAAATATTTACTCAGAAAAATGTATTGAGGGATGCGGGAGCATGGCCCCATAGTACGATTCTACTTGTTTTGACCTTTTTTGTTGCTTTGATAAGGACACATTAACTCAAGGTTTTTCTGAAATTGGCGTAAAAAATGTTTCTTAAAAGAACCAAAATGGTAGGATGGGTTTGTATGGCAGCTCCATGACCCCATGGTCCGAATTGATCCATTCTTATAATTGTTTTGTTTCATTAATAGAAATATATTTGTTTGAAATTTCATTCAAATTGGTGTACCTACAAATAAAAAGGTTTTTCTTAAAAGACCCTAATTTGGGCGGTTAGGTTTGTATGGCAGTCGATTTGATCCATTCAAGCATACAAACCGCCTGCAGCAAAAAGAAGCATTAGTGCGAAATTTCACCTTCATAGCTTTTAAATTGGCCGAGTAAAATACATTGCAACAGACGGACAAACTGACATCGCCTAATCGACTCCGCAAGTCATGCTGATCATATATATTATATGGTCAGAGATGCTTCCTTCAATGCGTTACAAACTTCATGACAAAGTTAATATACCCTTTCACTCTATATGAGCGAAGGGTATAATAAGAATTTACCTATGTGTAGACGAGTCGAGAACTTGCTGTGTTTTGCAATACCTTGCGCAAATATTGTAAATACCTTTTGCCTTCACCTCTTTGAATTTGGTGGTGGACGGTTTTCCTGGGTTCATTTTTACAGAATATTTATCACAAACAGAAACGGCAGCTTCACGCACTATAATACAAACGAAACTGTACCACGTAGTAACAGTTGGAAGACGAAAAATAGGATTTTTACATTTTTTTACATTTTTTACGTGCTTTTTACATTTTTTACATATTTTACCTATTTTTTACATTTTTTACAGTAAAAATGTAAAAAATTGTTTTTTACATGAAAATGAACAACTCTGCCAATGAGCTAGCCCACAGGCCGATTTGGATTTTGACAGAATGAAAATTTAATAAAATCCATGGATTCCCCATGTGTGTGTTTTCACTGTTTGTTGTGCGGGAGTGAAAACGAACATTCCAGCTAACAAAAGTCGGAAATAGTCTGCAGAAGAATAATATGTAATTTAAAAACAGTTTTTTTTTTAAATACAAACTATGACAAATGTAGCTACATCACTATTCTTGCCATATAATCAATACGTTTTTATGTTTCCCTGTGAACTCCCGGTATTTTCCACCACGAGCCGCCACTGGGTATGATACAGACTTTCTATCAAGATTCCGAGCGAAAAACAGCTGTCAGTGTCAAACTAACCTATGATTTAACGAGACCGAGGCTAATTACGGGCGCAGCCGAAATTTAAATACCCGTCACATTTCTACCGCAGCCCTATGACGTGTTCCGAATCCATTTGTTCCTGGATGTGTTGAGGCTAATCCAGGAACACACTTGGTGAATCTTGGTTAAGATTCAAAAAGAAAAAAAAAATTATCTTACAAGAACTTCTATTTGCGGGTTGATTTGTATGACGTAATGTTCCGATTCCACCTATTCCTAGATATGTTTTGAGGCTTTATTTTGAACACATTTGGGTAAAGTTTGGTTAAGGTTGGATTGAAATAGAAAAAGTTTTTCTTAGAAGAACTTAATTTTCAAGGGCAGCCCCATGACCCCATGGTCTGATTCCATTCGTTCCGACATATATACAGCGTACACTACAAAGAAACTTGTGTACAAAGTTTCAGTACGATAACTTCAAAACTGAGGGACTAGTTTGTGTTGCAACAGACGGACAGACAGACAGACGGACATTGCTCAATCAATTTCTCTCGACACACTGATCAATAATATACATATATACTTTATATAGTCGGAGGGGCTTCTTTCTGACAAAGTTAATATACCCTTTCATGACAAAGTTAATATACCCTTTCACATAGTGATGGGTATAAAAACGAACTTGTAATTGGCCCACCCTGTACCTACATATATTCCTTTGTTTCAGAACATGCTTTCCAGGTAAGCGTTTTAAAGTTGCATTGCTGTCAAAGATGGATGCAAGTTATCGAGAACGACACAAAACGCTTATTATACAAGTTAATCTGACACGGATATCCAGGAACCAGGACAGAGCAGTAAGTAGCTAGAGAGTAAGCTCAGTGCAAACTGAAAACGAATAATGAGGTAGTGGCAGAATTGCAGGGAAAACTAGGGGGCTTCGCCCCCTGCTCGCTACGCTCGCCAACCCCCGAGGCCAAGGCTAATTTCGGGCGCGGTCGAAATTTGGATACCCTTCGCTTGGGCTAAAAGTTTTTTCGGGCGTACCTATGACTTGTATTTAATCCCCCTCATTCTTTTTCTTCCGTCTTGACAAAAGTTTTGGGCTTGGTTGAAATAAGTGGGCAAATAAAAATATTTACTCGGAAAATTTTATTGGAGGTGCCGGAACATGACCCCACAGTACGATTCCATTCGTTTTGAACTTTTTAGTTGCTTTGATAAAGACACATTAATTCAAGGTTTTGTGAAATTGGTGTAAAAAAATGTTTCTTAGATGAACCAATATGGGGGGTTTGGTTTGTATGGCAGCCCCATGACCCCATGGTTCGATTTGATTCAATCTAATATGTGTTTTGTGTCATCAATAGAAATACATTTGTGTGAAATTTGGTTGAAATTGGTGCACAAATAAAAAGTTTTTCTTAGAAGAACCTAATTTGGGGGTTGGATTTGTATGGCAGCCCCATGACCCCATGGTCCGATTTTATCCATTCTTACATATGTTTTGTGTCAACAATAGGAATACATTTGTGTGAAATTTGGTTGAGTGAACAAATAAAAAAGTTTTTCTTAGAAGAACCTAATTTGGGGGGTAAGTTTGTATGGCAGCCCCATGACCCCATGGTCCGATTTTATCCATTCTTACATATGTTTTGTGTCAACAATAGAAATACATTTCTGTGGAATTTAGTTGAAATTGGTACACAATTAAAAAAGTTTTTCTTAGAAGAACTCAAATTGGGGAGCTAGGTTTGTATGGCAGCCCCATGACCCAGTGAACCAATTTGGGTGAATCAAACACAGAAACAGCCTGCAACAATAAGAAGCACGTGTGCAAAATTTCAGCTTGCTAGCTTCAATACCCGCCGAGTAAAACGCGTCGCAACAGACAGACAGACAACTTCTTCTACTGTTGGGGGTTGAACGGGAGGGCCTGGTTCAGCCATCAGCTCCGGAGCTTCTTGTGTGGGGTTGTTCGGTTGAACATTGAGGAGCTCTTCAAAATGTGAGGCCCAGCGTTTATCAACGCTATCGGTGTCGCTAATGATATTGCCATCCTTATCTTTACAGAGGCTGGTCCTGGGTTGGTATCCACTTTTAATTGAATTGATCAGCTTGCACGCTTGTCTACTGTTCCTACTAACTAGTATTTGGTTTATTTGCATCAACTGCTCGTCAAGATGCTTACGTTTCTTACGCCTAATTAACCTATTCGAAAATCGTCGAAGCTCGTCATAATTTGTTTTTTTATCTCTAGTTGCGCGTTCGGTCCATTGGCGATATGCCTCGTTTTTCGCATCTACCGCATTTTGACATTCCTCGTCAAACCAATCATTTCTGGCTCTCCGAGCTTTGTAGCCCACAACCTCCTCTGCGACCTCTCTGATGGTGTCTTTGAGTGTATCCCAGATCTCAAGGGCGCCTTCGTTGCTGATGTTATTTAGCAAGGGCGTCAGCTTCTCCTCAAGGGCAGTCGTGTAAGCATCATCCGACGATTTGTCAACCGCAAAAATTTTTGCCGGGTTGAATCTCGAATGTTGCACCGAAGAAATTGTGCACCTAAGTCGCTTTCACCATATAGTGGTCAGAATCAATATTTGCTCCACGATAGGATCGAACATCCATGATGCTCGATGCCCATCTCTTACAGACGAGGACGTGGTCAATTTGGTTGACGGTATGTTGATCTGGAGATCTCCAGAATGCAACGATGCGGAAAACATGTAGAGCTAATTACCATATTTCTGCTAGTCGCAAAGTCAATTAGTCGTTGGCCATTGTCGTTACAGTCTTCATGGAGGCTGTACCCTCCAGTAATCCCCCTATGCCAACTTTCGTTTCCGAATTTGGAGTTAAAATCCCCCAGCAATTTGACATCGTTTGATTGAAGTGAATCGAAGAGATTTTCTAGGCGGTGATAGAACTCGTCTTTAACCGCGTCTTCACTGACTTCGGTGGGGGCATGCGCGTTTATGAGCCAGAGATTGAAGAACCGGGTTTTAATGCGAATCGCACACACCCGCTCGTTTATGGGTTTGAAGTCGATAACATGCGGCTTAAGTTGATTGTTTACAATGAACGCCACTCCAAACTCCCTGTGGCCCGAAGGTTTTCCACTTGTGAAAATTGTGTAAGAATTTCGGTCATCAATCTCGCTACTAAGCCATTTTGTTTCCTGGAGTGCAACTATGCTCAGCTTATATTTTTCGACCTGATCCAAGAGGACCCTCAGGGAGCGTACATTCCAGGTTCCGAAAGAGTAATCAGTTGTTCGTTTGCGAAGTCGAGGTTGGGCTGTATCCTTCCAATCCAAGGCTTTCATTCCAGGTTTCTTGACATCGAATTTTTTCCAAGGATGGGTTGTCGGCCCATCGCTTAACCATGATAGTATACGTAAAACGAAAGAGGTCCATCACGGAGAGGCCTCGGAGGTGCTGCTTTGGTGATTGACTATTTGTTTTTTGTCACCCTATTACATTTTTAGTAACCTGAGACGCTGAAGTTGTTAATACAGCACTCATGCGCAGCGATTACTCGGATAATGCGGGAAAGTAATGCCCAGTAGAGAAACATAGGAATTGGCCGGAGCAGCTCCTCCTGCTAAGGGTCCGCAGTTATGCCACAACTGAAAAGGATATAGGAATTGGCCGGAGGATAAAGAATTGCCTTTTGCAATTCCAAAAAATCAGAAAACTGATGGCCATTTGCATAAACCCTTCTGACTAGTTTCCCCCATAGATTCTCAATTGGGTTGAGGTCAGGGCTTCTGGCCGGCCAATCCAAAATCAGTACTTTCTTTTTTTGAAACCATTCCTTAACCCTCGGATGGTTCAGGTAAATTTTACATACGTAAATGGTTCAGTGGGGTCTGACAGACCCCAAGGCAAAAATCGCTCTAAAACTTAATTTTTTGCGTTTTTGGCACATTTGTTTGAAGTAGAAGTAACTGTGAAGCCTTTTGATTAAGTGGTATATAAAAAAAGTGGCATTCGGACAGTAAGTTTTAATATGTGGAAGAAAAAATTAGGTGGTGTCAAATTTGAGGATAATTTGAGCTTATCACAAATAAATCAATATCAAATATATTTATTAGTCAAAATGTTTTTAATACTAATTAACAAAGATAAGTACATCAACATTTTTTAGCTAAGGTTAATATTTTTTCTTATATCGGGATCCAAAGTTAGTCAATATTTAGAGCATTCTTCTTCACAGCTTTTTCCTCGATGGTCTTCGCAGATTGGCTTTTTGCACTCGTTGCAATTGCATTTTGTCTTCCGATCATTTGCTCGTGGGCATAGAAAACATCTTTGCCTCTTTGGAGGACCATCTGACCCCATTGGGGGACCTGGGGCATCAGCCCCCAGGGAGGGGGGAGCACGCTGAACAATGCACCAAATGTCTTCAATATTTTGCACTGTGCTTCGGCGAATATTGCCCGTTGATTTCCTCCTTCTTAAAAAAAAGTTCGACAAGTGTATAGTTTATAAGTTCGCTGAGGAAGTTTTATGTATTATGTAAAATACCCACCTAATTCTTACGCTCATAAAAGTCATTAATTTATGTCTTGACTTAAAAAACATAAAGTAATGACACAATAGTGAAAGGAGATCCTCATAAATGAAAACCAGGTAAAAACAAACGGCATAATTTTTAATGAATTGAGTAAAAAATTTGAAACCCCTAATTCAAAACACCCTAAATTTTCCATTTTTTTTTCAAAATGAACATATCTAATTTCCCAACTGTACTCTAATTACAAAGTTTCAATACTTCCCGACTTTTATTATTACATTTTATCGTTTTCCAAATAACAAACTTTGAAAATTTCCCACAATACGAAAAATGTACTTTTGTAAAAAAGACCTACGTAAATGGTTCGTGGGGTCTGACAGACCCCAGAGCACTTTCAATGTGCTATATCTTATTAACAAAATCACAAATTCAAACAAATTCATGCTTAAATGAACGTATGTGCCACACACTTAAATTACATATGCATCAAAATACCATTCAACAAGTTTTTTTTATGAAAATTTTAAGATTTAAATTTCTCTCTGAACCATCCGAGGGTTAACACCCTGGCAGTGTAAATGACCGCGTTGTCTTGCTGGAAATTCTGAAATTCTGTCCAATAATATTTTCTGCGGCATCAACCATCACATTTTCCAGCAGATGGATGTATCGTTCAGAATTTATTCGACCATTTAAAAACGCGATCGGCCTCCTACCAGTCGCGGAGAAGCCAGCCGAAACCACCACACTACCGCCATCGGAATGGCGGCTCATTGCAATCTGCTTCTCATTGCGTAAATCGTGCCAATAATACTGACACCGATCCGGACCATCCAAATTAAACCTTTTTTCGTCGCTGAACAAAATTTTATTCCACTCTGTCTGTAGTCCAATGTATGTGATCCATTCTTTTGGCTTTATTTTGGAGGTTTATATAACCGTATCGCAAGTATATTTCGAGCTGCTCAAAATTTCTCTTTTACGCCGAGTTTTCACTGGGATATTTAGGTTAGCCTTTATCTGGCTAAAATTCATACCGTCGCATTTCGTAAAATGGCTCGAACAGTCCGATCATTCACTTTGCAATTCAGCCCATATTTACCACTGTTTCCATAATTACTTCCTAAATTGACAAAATTATTAATAACATGTACGTAACGATGGATTCTCCTCGCAATTTCGCGGTTACTCAGTTACATTTCTTCGAATGCGTTAATTTCCGCAATTTCTTCAGCAGATAAACGCTTTCCTCTTCCCATCTCTTAAAAAAATCATTAATTGTAATGCAAGCGCCGCTTGATTTTTCCAATTAGAATGCAAACATTATCTTCTTTCGTTTTTGTCCCAAATTTATCAAAATTTCTATTTTTATTAGATACTAAAACTACAACATTTCACATGAACCTATTCTAATTTCCGACTGTTGGTTGACTTCAAACGCTATTGTTCAAATGAATTGATCGAACTGACGAGTAAATTCAATTGAACTGGCATACGGTAAATACCGTTAAGGCAGTGTTGAGGGATGTTTATTTTTAGGTGGTTTGACTTGTGTTTGTTTGCTAAGTAACGGAAATAAATGCGTTTATTGGGAGCCCTTCAAGGTGAACCTATTCCAATTTCCACCACTGTATGACGATGCCCCCTGTATCATCTATACACGCCTATGCACCTTATTGCGGATAAAGAATCGTTACTGATAAAGATGATGTAATAGGTATGTAACATATATGTTTAATGGATCGCTCGTGAAAAATATTCATGACTTACTCGAAATTAATGAATGATGCATCATTCGAGATGAATGAAAAACGCACACCGTGAAATAAGTGCATATGAATCCCATGTCAAAATGATTATTTAAATTTGCATAAATGATGAGGATTGGCTTCAAAGCGGTCCAATTTCTGGAGGGGCGGCATATTAACATTTTTTTGCAAACAACAAAAATTTCAAGCTAAGCATATAAAAATATTTGTTGTCTGCAAAAGTGTGGTGTAGCGGCCAACTGTCACGCGTAATGCGAATAAGTTGGTACACTCACGCCGACAACATGAATTATTATCTTTTTTTTAATTTATCACTAATTCCTACTGAATTTCGATTGATATCCAATCTTAACCCATTTTGTAACCGGGGTTCGAACCTCCATAACAGTATGCCATAATTCAATGGTATATTTTTGTAAAATAAATCGTAGATATAAAAGTATGCAGTGATAATAGTTTAATTTATTGTTTAATTTGTGAAAATCATAAAAAATCAGTGATGTGTCTTTTTTAGAATTCTAATAAAAATGCGGTACAGTAGAACCTTGTTTTGGTCGAACCATTTGAACACGTTTTCCATCTAGTTTAACGCTATCTAGTGATGCCACTCCACTAATGTAAATGGACCCCACCAGCAGGATCCGCCCCAAAATAGTTTTATGCATTGACTTTGGAATGAACAAAGACGTGAGAAAAAGGAAATGTTCAATTAATTTTATGGGAAAAGTTAGCTGGCTAATCACAACCAAACCAGCATTCGACCGCGAATGCACTATAGTTGAACATCCATGTACTAGGTAACAAATTTCCTTTTAAGGTTCAGGAACTACTTAAAACTCAACCTAAATGAGCTTCGATATATCAAGAATAAAATATTTGCAGAATATTTGGTAGGTACGTATTAAGTTCCATACGGATGTGCCCTTAAAACACACACTTCAGATCAAACCAAATATTTCATCTTGGTTTCAATATATTTACTCTAAAATTCATAACTACCTATATTGCATAAGATTTCAAATCATCCGGTATTACATCTAATACAAATAGCTATCCAAATTACAGCGTTTACTCAAATAAGTCCAAGCCATAACTATTTTTCCATACAGAGCAGTTTGCAGTTTGGTTTCGGTTACACAAGAATGTCCTAACATGTCCAGTCATAGCAAACAATCGGACAAATGTAATGTGCAATTGCTGTCGGAAAATTGTTTACCACGTACGCACATACATGAATTCTTGATGGTTTTCTTATTGAAATTATTCTTGGCCCAACTATGCATGAATACAAACAGAACAGGCAAACTCAACTACCTTTAACTACATAGTTGACCCACAAATCTGGAAGTTTGCAAACATTAATGTACGATTCATCGGATGAAATATTCTGTCTGCAATGGTATGATTTACCATACATGAAGTTCTTTATGAGATTTCTCGAACAAAACAAATTTGTATTCAAATCAAGGACGCTATACTTCCCTATATAGGGAGACAAGACGAGCCGCACAGAATATCCTTGCTCGACTAATGAAAATATATTTATTCGACATATACTGGAATTCGTGATGAAAATTCAATTAATATTGCCCTATCGAATTGAAAAAGGAGGAACTGGATTTGTAAGGACACAGAAATGTGTTGCATGGTGTAGAAGCCAAGCCAAGCCTCTTCATAGATTCGATGAAAGAAAAATACTCAACCGCACAAATAGATACGAAAGGATTCCATCGGATAATCAATTCTACAACAGCCACGTGCTGAGATTTTGGAAATGATTTAATATTTTCGTTTGCGTATAAATTTTTGGAGGAACCGAGATACGATGTTCATGTAGCTTCAAAGATTTGAATGAAAGGACACACGACACGGTTTGTCGGAAGAGCTTACGTGGGCGTCTGATTAAGTATTCGTTGAATTGCTATTTTGATAAATTAACATCGCACTTGCGAGATCAATTTGCATTTCTGCACGGCTTTCAAAGTGTTCAACGTTCGTAGAAATTAAAATTATTTTTAGACGCCTCTGAAGAATACAAATGAATAATCCTCTGTTACGTTTTTTGATTCAACAAAACGCAACGCAACATTATTTTTGGATTTGCAATTATGATATTATTTATTCGGCATTTCTTTCGGCTATACGCTTGATTTTTCTTAAGATGAATTGCTTAACTGAATTCTAAAATGGTAGAAATGCTAAAAACTTAATTAAAATTTAAAGTCAATATTCTTAACAATTTTCGTTAAAGCTACGATTGTGTTAAAAATGATTCCCTTAATATTTGTAGTTGACCTTCAATCTCCTTAATAAACAATTTATCCTGTCAGCCCTCCGTCACGGAAAATTTCATTAAATCGGATACGAAATCAATGGGACACTAAAAATCATGTTCTCTAGTTCCTTACGTATCTTAGGGATACGGTCGTATTGGCAAAATATCTAGGTTTACATAAAATAGAGTCTGTCTTACCGTATAAAATATCTCGTTCAGGTGATAGGAGTAGGCATTACGAACGTAAGTTCTAATGATTCTATCTCGTCGTTCGCCTTCGAAACCATTCTGTATATCGGCCGCACTAAATCTCCATATTGCCTCGCCGGTGACAACACCAAACAGCACATCATAGCGTCCGGAATTCTCCTGGGATCGTTTCGAATTTCGGCTCATTGGCTCATCCGTCTCCTGATTGGTATACCCGGATGGAATTACGACACCATCAATCTAAATTAAAATGAAATTACTATGAGCACTAATACTACACCTCTTCGTTGGCAGAAAGATATGATATTAGACGCTCGCTTCCCGTTTCCTCTTACAGTCTCGTTCGTTATCTACGACTACGTCGAAGGATATGCCCGGGAAGCGTGCCATCACATCATCATGGGGACGACAGATAGAGCACACAGTGTTGTCAATATGTTTGCGGGGAGGTTACAAAACGTGAGTCTTATCGCTTAGATTTGAAGCATCGAGTAAGTAATTAGGTATTAAGAAGCATACGCGCGTCGCGCCCCGTGTCCTTATGAAAATTGCAAGGAGATCAATCAACGCCAATGACACGATGTCGAAAGCAATTTCGGGTATTCACTGAATAGTAGTTAATTTTCACTTTGTCATAAAATCCGAGAAATGAAATCTCTTCTCCTTGAATTTCGGATGTGAAGGGATGACAACATGCCGCGAGAATTAACCCCATATCGACAACACTGGCTGACTACATGCGAATTTCCAGGGAAAATTTATAAACTTAATATTTGGGTTTTCTCATCAAAATAGATAAGGTCGGATAATTATGTAGCTTAGAATATCTTACCGACGGGCCGAAGGCAGTGAGAAAATTGGGCGCTTGAATGTCAGCACTTTGTAAATCCTCGAGCGGAATTTCCCGTAAACAGTCGACAAGTTGTTCGTGATTTTTCGTCAAATCCTCCGGTACAGAACAATTAACTTCTTTGGCCAGTTTCAGTGCATAGACGACAGGATCTTCGACCAGAGCCCACGACGAATAGGCCGAACCGGACATGAAAATGGCTCGATGAAACAGACCCGGCACCATACTGGGCGATGTCATAAGAAAATGTATACATGCGGCTCCGGTACCATGTCCGGCCAACGTTACCATGTTTGGATCACCGCCAAATTTCGCGATATTTTGTTGGACCCAGTGCAGTGCGGCGATTTGATCCATTAAGCCGAAATTGGCGAGGTGGCGTTTAATGTGCGGACTGGGATTGGCATTTAAAAAACCTGAAAAGGAAAAAATATATGGGTTAACATTGAAATAATTTTTGACGGTTTTGAATTGCGTAGGCATTTTAATTAGAGTCAATGTCAAGCTTTGGACTTTGATCCTTAAGAATTTCTTCGGCGATAAGCTAAATGAAAGAATCCATTGAATCTTTAGGGCAGGAACCTTCACATTCATTCATGGTGCTCCAGTAGGTACTGCTTAGACGGTTCTGTACACAGACGACACTTGACACTGACACCTAAGTGATCGCAATCGGCTGTGGAATTAGTGAGATTCCAGGTGTCTGGAATGACGGCGTAGAAATAGACGTTAAAAACCGCTAAGCATTCAATCTCCTGAAGCACGATATGTTTAACATCAAACGAAATTCCATCTGGTTCGACGGAAGCCTATGTGTTCTATGCGGCACAGGATTTTGCTGGGTAGCAACATCACGGACCAGAGAACAACAGACTGCGGGGCAGTGGCGCAACCAGGATCTTATCCTGGAGGGGGCTAATGCCATCCACATTAGTCGAAATTTTGGTTTACCTTTGCAATTTGAGTGGTTATGCTAATTTCCAGTAATGACGCTATAATTACAATGAAAAATTCAAATTTTTAGTCGAAATGCCTAACAAATGTTTAAGTAAAAATTTAAAAATTTTACTATAGAAGCTGGCGGTTTTCGTTCCGAAGTATTTATGTAGTTTTTTTTTGCACAACTCACTTCAGACCTACGCCTTTCTCTTCTTCTTTTTTGTACAAAAATGTGGGTCTAGGAGGGGCTTTAGCCCCCTTAGCCCCTACCGTGGTTGCGCCACTGCTGCGGGGTGACCTTTGTATTACTATTACGAATGATGTCTCGTTATAAACTGGTTTATTATGTACTAAGTTATATGATACAACGATTCTTAAAATATAATACAGTTCAATGTACACATACTTGAGATCGTTCAATTACAATATAACTAACTTTCTCCTGCGGGCTCGTTATCAAGCCGAGACTCCGACATGCATGTCGAAATCGCAGCTGCATTTCTGTCTTTCACAGGGTGTTTAGAGAGTTACGACCATCTGTAAACTCCTTGATTACTCCGTAAACAGCATACTCAAATTATTGCTTATTATCTTGTTGTGGCCAAAAGAGAAGTTGCAAATTCTCTCTGGTTGTTGTTGTTGTTGTTGTTGTTGTAGCGGCGCAAGAGAGGGGGGGGGGGAAACTTGTATCATCATTCATAAATCGTAGGCATCCTCTCCTCAAGTTCAAGACCTAAGAAGATCGCAACTTCGATGGGGTTCTCCCATAGTGCGATAGGTGTTAGATGCGTAGGTGCGGAAGTCAAATATATGATCCACGTCGTGTGGGCTGGCTCCACATGCTGGACAAATATTTCTAATGCTGTTGTCAATGCGTGACCAAAACGAATTTAGTCTGGAGCAAAATCCAGAACGAAGCTGAGCTCGGTAGTTGTTGTTCGTCGGCTGAGATGTCGGGTGGTCGAGCGCGAAGGACGCGGTTTACGGATAGCCTATTTGTGGCTTTGGTTACCTCGCTGGTGTGCAGTTGATTTAGGGCCGCCTTGTATATGTTGGAGTTGTCGAGAGGAACTCGTTTAAACCTTTGGACTTCCCTTTACATGTCCCTTAACGAACGTCTTCATGACGTGGTGGTGGGGTTTTGTCCATGAGGTCATGATTTGGGTGTAGGCTTCGATGACAACCAACAAGATATTGCTTAGCCAAGAGATCATTGTGTGCCTTGGGGTCTAGCAGCTTGATTTCTTGGTGCACGTGGTCTTGAGATGACATGTGAACGCAACCAGTAATGGTACGCATGGCTGCATTTTGGCATGTTTGAATCCGTTTCCAGTTGGTTTTGCATAGGTTATTTGTCCATATCGGTGCTGCATAATTTACCACAGAACGACTGACGGCTTTGTAGGTGGTGAGTAAAGTCTCCTTATCAGTGCCCCATTTGCTGCCAGCAAGGGACTTCCAGATCTTGTTTCTGCCCTTCATTTTGTCACTAATGTTGTCGGCATGGGTGTTGAATAGGGCGTGATTATCAATTATGACGAAAAGAATTTTGGGGTGACGAATAGTGGGAACTTCAGTGTCATTTACTCTGATGTTAAGCCGTTGGTTGAATTCTTTGTTGTATGTGGTAAAGAGGGTGGCCGAAGATTTGGGCGCTGATAGCATTAGGTTCTTGTTGTTGAAGAAAAGGTTGAGCTCTTCCAAGTAACCGTTGATGAGATCGCACATGTCGGGAATGTCGGTGCCAGATATCATTATGGTGCAGTCGTCAGCATAGGATACAATGTCGATTCCTTCAGGTGCGGTGGGAAGCCCTGACATGTATAGGTTGAACAAGGTGGGGGAAAGTACCCCGCCTTGTGGGACGCCTTGTTTTATTCTTCTTAGTTTAGATTTCCCATTTCTAAACTCGGTGCTGGATTGACGTCCGGCAAGGTAGTTTGCGATCCATTTGACTATATGCGGCGGTGTGGATGAATTGCGGAGATCCGTCAGTAGGAGCGAGTGGTTCACCGTATCAAACGCTTTCGATAGATCTAAAGCCACAAGAATGGTGCGCTTAAACGGCGGGGGCTGGTTGATCCCATTGAAGACCTTAGACATGATTCGGTCTAGTGCAGTGGTGGTTCTGTGCATTTTTCGGAAGCCGTGTTGGTGATTAGCGAGTTGTATGTGCGTCGCAAGAGTCTTGTGTATCAGCGATTCCAATATTTTCGCCACAGGGGATAAAAGCGTGATTGGTCGGTAGGATTATCCTAAGGAGTGTTGTTTACCAGGTTTGGGTAACGGTATGATTGATTGGTATGATGAATGTTCGTAACGAAAGGTTCATCGTGGCAGTGATATACTCTATGGCCGGTGTGTCGAGGTGTTTGAGCATGATCATTGCTATACCGTCTGGACCAAGTGCTTTTGAATTTTTGGCATTCTTTATAGCTATTGCAACTTCTGTAGAGGTGATTTGGAGATGTTCATCAACTTTAGTGTTTCGGATGTCTCGTGTGATTTTGCGCTTGAGTTTATCCTTAGTTGGGTGTTCGACGAATTGTTTGTTGAATAGGTTTGCGCATTTATTATCGTCGCTCACGGTTGAGTTACCAAACTTGATAGAAACCATCCCTTGAGTTTTAGTGGGGTTGGATAGGTTTCTAACCGTGCTCCAGAGTTTGCTCACACCAGTGTTTTAATTTAGTTTTCTGAGATGTGATTGCCATATGCCTCTCCTGTGGTCGTTGACCTGTTTGACTATGATGTCATTGAGGTCGATTATCCGTGGGTCACTTGGGTCTGCACTTCTGAGTTGATCCCCAGTTTTTGCCAATTTAGCCGCAGATGTTGGGAAGTTGGGTTTTAGGCTGGGAATGCGGCCTGCTGGAATGTATCTCTTAGCTGCAGTGAGAATAATTCGTCTAATTTGTTTTTCAGCCATACGTACATCACTTGGGGCGGTGAGACTAGCAAAAGCCTCGTTGGTGAACCTTTTAAAGCTGTCCCAGTCAGCTTTGTCGAAGTTGGTGTACGTCTTCTTATCGGGATGGATGAATTTCGACGGCATATCCAGAGTCAGAATAATTGGCAGGTGATCAGATGTGTTGTGAGGATTGGTTCCCATGAGATGTCATTAATAAGTCCAGGGCTGGCGATGGAAATGTCAGGTGAACTTGTGCAGGATCCAGTGATACGGGTCGGTTTATCGTCATTTAAAGGGCAGAAATCCGAATCATCCAGTTGGTCGGCGATGATGTTATCTCTGGTGTCGTTTTGGAGGTTGGAATGCCATAAATCGTGGTGGGCGTTGAAATCACCAAGTAGGAGAAGATATTGTCCGTTTAATAGAGGGCTGATATTGACTTTGTAACCTGTGGGACAGCTGGAGACAGGTGGAATATATATGTTGTATATTTCAAAGTCAATATTTCCTGATGTGACGATTATCGCTTGCTGCTCCAAGGTGTCATCGGCGGAAGTGACATCAACGACGCTGTATGGCAAATTATTGTGGATGAGGAAAGCCAAACCTCCTCCTGCGTTCCTATCACGGTCTTGTCTGATGACGTTGTAGTTCCCATATGACCTGAGTGACTAGAGTTGAGTTTGGTTTCCTGTACTGCTGCTATTTGGATGTGGTGTCTGTTCATGAGTGCTGTTAGTTCAGCGATTTTGTGCTGGAGTCCACTACAGTTTAGTTGGACTATCCTCGTGCTGGTGTAATTTACATCGACGATACGTGGAGCTGGGGTCAAATTGGGTGGAGCGGGCATCACAGCATTTGCAGGGGTGGAAGGCGATGATGGTTGGGAACCTTGGTTAGGCAGCTGGTGATTGGATGAGCTTTGCCTTCTGTTTCCACACCGGATCGCTCTGTAAGATGTTGACCATTGATTGGTGTTGGTGAGTCCCGAGCAGCTCTTGAGGTGGACCCATTGTCCGCAGCATGTGCACTGAACTGAAGATTGGACATTGGACCAAATTCTGTTGGCGCAAACCGAGCACATCCATGGACCAGGATTCGTCTCAATGCCGGCACGTATTAGCAGAATGAGCAGCTGGGCCGGCCAGAACTGCTCCACAAAAGAAAAAACGGTGAATGAATGATGATACAAAGTATCCGACCCCTTCTTGCGTCGAAGGGGGTCTTTGCGACTCTTGGCCATGCCTGGGGCATGGGTCGTTCCGGAACGTAGACCCGGTCGCAGTAGGAACGATTATTTTATTATATTCTCTCTAACGATTCCAAAGTTGTCTCGGCCGTAATTGGCTACGGCGCCTAAATTTTGTTCAGCTCTTTTCTTTCTGCTGCCATGTAGTCCCGCAAATCAGCACGTACCCGAGTGTGGTGGCTCACCAAAAATCCTTGTCCCAATATACAGAATGCTGTGTGGCCTAGACTCCGTCCTTGTGACACAGAGCATTCTGTGTATTAGGACTAGGATTTTTGGTGAGCGGCGCCACCACGCTCGGGTACGTGGTGATTTGCACAGGGAGGAGGGTGGGCGCTTCTATGGTTGATACGGCATGGCATGGATCTGGATGAAGACCTACGATGGATGACACTCCTGTGCTCCCGAGTCATGTACGGGCAGCTGACTCGCTAAATTCCTCTCATGCTCTTGCGGAAAGTTAGTCATACAGGCCGAGCACGATGCGGTGGTTCCTTGGTGGGGAAGAGTTACCATAAGTAAGTTTGTGAGCTTCGGAGCTGGCGGCTTCGCAGAACCCGAGCATCGAAGAGGCTGGTTAGGGAGAATGGCCTTGGTGGAAAATGCCTACGCGCCTACACCTAGCCTACATCTAACTAATTTGTGGTTTCATAACCCCTCGGCCCGAATTAATTCGCTGGTTAGTACACTGAAAGTACCACCCGGATGTGAAAAGCGCTACGAGTCTGCTTTAGGGGGCCGAAGGAGGATTACACCTACTATTGAGAAGTCTTTAGCGAATAGTGTACCTCGGGGATGGGTGTGCCCAGGGGATCATGGTTCCTGCCCATCAAGGAGATGGAATCGAGGTGGCTGACGGTTGTTACCCAAGTTAACCAGCTACGCGCCTACATCTAACTAATTTGTGGTTTCATAACCCCTCGGCGTTAGGCTTAACAATAAGGGGGCCGAAGGAGGATTACACCTACTATTGAGAAGTCTTTAGCGAATAGTGTACCTCGAAGATTGGTTATACCCAGGGGACCATGGTCCCTGCCCATAAAGGAGTTGGAATCGAGGTGGCTGAAGGTTGTTACCCAAGTTAACCAGCTAGTGATTTTTTTTGGGTAGAGATGCGGTGGGCAATCTTGCATAGATACTGCATGCCGTGCCGTATTAGCATGCAGTTATGTCGGATTCTTAGCGACTAAACCTAAACACCTCTTTCTCACCGCTTGACCCTGTGGCACCACGTTTCAGTATTTCTTCACTGGGTCAATTTAGGCTAATCAGCCATCACGACGGGTACCAGACTTGCGTCTACGCTCCTCCCTCTGTAACTCCAATGGGGACCGCACAAATTGCCCTGCTTACTGAATCCCAGTTATTTGCTGATGGCAGCATTAGACCCACTAGGTTCTCGGGCCTAATGTTTTCTCCCAGTTCCCTTCGAGTTCAATGCGGATATCTCCAAATCTGGAACAATCAAACAAGATATGTTTCGCATCCTCCGCCACTCCCTTGCATTTCGGGCATTCTGTTGAGTCGTCTAACTTAAACCGATGCAAATATTGTCGGTACCCGCCGTGGCCCTTTAAAAATTGGGTCATGTAAAAATTCGTCTCCCCGTGTTTTCGGTTAACCCGCATGGCTATGTCTGGGATAAGGATATGTGTCCATCGGCCAGTAGAGGCCTCATCCCATCGGATCTGCCAGCTTCTCATTGATTCAAGCCTTTCAATGTTTCTACGCCCTGAGTGCAATTCAGGTGTTACGCCTACCAGACTGCTGTACAGCCTGCTGATCTCTTCCACTAGTATCGGCAAGGGCATCATTCCAGATACCATGTGATGTGATGTGGTGCGGTACGCACAACACACTCTCAAAGCACACCTACGATACGTAGATCGCATTTGTTGGTTTCGCGTTACTGGAAACCCGCAATGCACTTGCCCAAACTGGCGGGGTATATATGATTATTGATGTTACCACGCTCGACAATTGCAGCCGCCTACATGGCCTCGGGCCACCTATATTTCGCATCATTCTTGGTAAAGCCGACGTGGTAGTCGTCGCCTTATCGCCCACATACTTTAAGTGCTCTCCAAAACTTAGTTTCAAGTCAATTATAACCCCCAAGTACCTAACGGCACGCTTAGAGGTTATGACACACTATCCGACTCTGGATTTTGAGGCTACACTTTTTTCTGCGTTTGCTTATCAAGATCGCTTCAGTTTTCTGATCAACGAGCACTAATCCAACGGTTTCCAGCTACAGTTTGATGATTGTTATCGCCTCGCTTATATACGTTTCGACCATTTCCGGGTCTTTTGCGACGGCTACGACAGCTATGTCATCAGCAAAACCTACCACTGTCACTCCTTTCGTTGTACATAATATTCCACGAAAGTGGGCCTGCGGTATTTCTGCGGTAACCACGTATTCCTTTTGTCCCTCACTAGTGTCATAATTCAGGATGCGATAAGAGAGGTAGCTCCTAATTTCGCCGCAAGATAGTTGGGTACGTTCGTCTTTTGCAGAGCGGCGTGAATACACTCCAAGTTCGCGGAATTGAATACGTTTTTGACGTCTAGAGTCACAACGACGCAACAAGTAACTTTTACATGGTGATTCCATCGCTATATTAGTTACCGTGGTTAATGCGTCTACCGTGAACCGCGCTCGTATAAAACCGTATTGGCGGTCTACGCCCCTGCTCCTCCACTACTTCTGACTTCTTTTCCCGTCGTGTCGAGTAAACAACTGGGGCAATAAGAGTTAGGCTTACCAGCAGGGAATAACCACCAATCTTTGCTTTTTCCATGATTGCGGGAAAGTCCGTTCATCTAAACAGGTTCCAAAAACGTCAATCAACTTTCTGGGCATCGTCAGAATTGCTGCCATCAACGCCCTATTAGGGAAACCATCAGGACCTGGTGCTTAACATTCCTCAAGTCTGGATGCTGTCTTTACAAGTTCAGGCTCTGTAATCGGGGGTACAAATCACCATGGATTTATGTCCGCAACCTCACAGAGCTGTTTGAAGCAGTTTTGTTTGCTCGCTTGTTTTAGGGATCTACGGGCTGCTTCATAAGCCTCGAGAAAATCATTGTAGGCTATCGTTTGTTTCGAGCGTTGGCAAAGGCGTCGAGCTTTGAAGCATTCGCGTCGCCTACTAGCGATCTCGTCGGTCCGCCAGTAGTTTTCTCTCCGATTTGAGATAGAACTCTTTCTTGGCGTGGAGGCGTCGCATGCTACTGATAGTTGAGCAGTTAATTGCAAGGTCTTCTGTTCCGCTGATCCGTTAACTGTACGTATATCAAACAGAGTTTCCATGAACGACGCCTCGTCGAAGTCTCCCACTATCGGAACTGTCGTTATGCCCACATCTATCCGCTATTGAGAATAAAATTCCCTGATGATCGCTGCGCGTGTAATGCTGACTAACTTGCCTTTCCATTGCTCTAACCAAAGAGCTGCTCACGAATGTGATTTCGATAATGGACCCCATATTTCTTATTCTGAATGTGTGGATTTTCCCCGAGTTCATTAGAACAATGTTAAGCCGAGAGAAAGCATCGCGGCTGCTCCATTCCCGTGCCCATGCGTTGAAGTCTCCCGCAATTAACACGGGAGTGAGGGTACTCGCGTCGTGCACCAGTGCGTCCCTCAACCCTCAAAATATGTATCATTCCACCGTGGTGTCGCGTAACAGCTATACACGATTACGCCGTTGATCTTCGCTCTGACCACTCCGTTTAATCGCGGCAAGTGTCCTAGGACATTAACCGCGGCACAGCCGTTTGTTTAGGAACCGTTTCAGATTAGTCAAATCTGATGAAAGCTAATATAAAGACGAAATTATTATATTCCGATGTTCCTTGTTGGAACGCAAAACGTCCGCGAGTCCAAATTGCTACCTCGTTGTTCGATAAGAAATCTGCTATCCAAACCGAGCTATGCATATTTTATATTAATATTCGTCACAGATAATGGCAACGTCGATCTTCTTTTCTTTAACCGTCTGGGATAGGGTGATAGCAGATCTTGTGCTGCCTCGCAGTGATTCAGGTTCAACTGCAGGAATCTCATTTAGGGATTAGTATTGTTGCCTCCTGATATACTGGGCACTTAACTCCATACCAGTTTGGTGCTTATAGTCGGCCCTAGCTGCTTCCCTACACAAAACGCAATTAGGCTCCTTGCCGCATGATGCCGCTTTGTGGCCATCCTCTCCCTCTCTCTCGAATATTTGATCTATCGTGCTGGCTATTGCAGGCTTTCGCAAAGTGGCCAAATTCCAAACACTTAAAACATCTCTCGGAAACAATTGCCATTTCAACCGACAGATCGTACACCCCACCCTAACTTTGCCTACTTTCATCACCTTGTTGGCCACGTCTGTAGGCAAACTTATGGTTGCCCTTTGGGTACCACCTCAAAGACTTCACGGCGTCAACGAATGCCGCCCGAACATCATACCTCGTTGTGACTTCGTCGAGATCAAGAACCTTTATTCTCGTCTCTTGCCGCAAAGCTCTTACATTAGATAAATCTAATACCGAATCTCCTTCGCGGGTTTTCATTTGGAACATTTCATTTGGAGTTCTCCGTTTTTTGTTCGACGAATTCGGGAGACGTTATCACCCATCTCTTTCAGCCGTGGCCAGCTAGTGTTACGTGTTACAACCCCGTGGTTGGTGAAGGTGAGTGCATTCACTGTGGTGAAGAAATTTCCATTTGACAATAAGACATTGTCAATAAAACGCCGAAGGTCCAAAACGTCCGAAGGACCCGGAGGTAAGAGCGAAAGCTCAGGCACTTGCTGCCATATAGCAAAGGACATCCAGGGTTTCTTCCAGTAATCAAAATTTCGACCTAGAACGGAATCAGGGCTACTAACAAACGCCACTGTTAGGGCGACGCAGCTTTCGTTGACATCCGCTCATTTTTTAAGGAGATATTATCCGACTATCTAGCCTGCAAGTTTATTGCTAGGAGCAACCGAAAATGGATTGCAAACCTTGTCAAAATGGTTTGTTTGGTTTTTTTTTGTTAGTGGTCAAGTTTTCTTTAGGTTATCATATTTTAAGTCGCTCCCCTTTCCCAGCTTTACTCCAGCTTCTTAGGCGTTGTAATAACACGATATAGTCGCACAAAATCTGTGAAGTACGGCGAAATAGTATACCCTTCAACCAAATAGGCCGAAATGGTCCTGATGAATAGGCCGAAGCGTTGTCTGTGCAAGGTTTGTTTCCTAATAAATCACGGGAGTATTGACCTGTCATCGCCCTCAACTTCAGCATAAAATGTGTGTATGAATCTCCTGATGTCCTCGCCGCGTAATCCTTATACTATGACCGACTGCAGGTTATCTGTTCTATTATGTTTGCCGATCGCTGTCTGAACCTCAAGGATTTCAGGCACTCACACTTTAGTCATCTTATGAGTTCTGAGGTCAACAGGTTTTTTAATCGTGGATTCGAAAGACTTTTCCTTAGGGGCATCACAATGACTATTTTTCAGAAATTTGTGCAGCAGTTACCATCCGATGGTAACGTTTTTTGGTCTCGCTCGCCTTTTCGTATTTTTGCATTGGACGCAGATAATGACGACGTCCGAATTTCTCTTTGATCGGTCTTTAAGGACATATTTTTGTGCCGTCTCTGTTATAAGCTAGGAACCTCCTTAGGAAGTTTGCTTAATTGTTTTTCGAAAAATGTGCGCCTTAATAGGGCATTGTCCTTTACAAGAAAGATTTAGTGCTTTGCGAGAAGGAAAATGCCAATGTCAAAATGATCTTCTAATGTACAGTTAAAAGTTGGAGGCATGCAAATGTTGAATAATTCAATAAGGGACACATTGACAAATCTGTACGGTTTTGGGGTAATGGAATCCTCCCATAACGCAATGAAGCTCAGAAGGTTGAGTCAATGATTGCCAGGAAACTAGAGACCTGAGATTCAATTTTCAACGTAGCCGATTTTCCGATCATGTTAGCGTAAATATTGCAGCGTGGATTGGAAATATACGGCTTGCAACAATATTCCGTCCGAATCGATCTAAAGATCGATACAGCTAAACCCACCATTCTCCAAGGAGGAGAAGGCAAGGGGTTACGACATAAAATAGGAAGAGAGAGCCTATTCCAGTGTGATCGTTCCTAACGACTTCCCTTCGCTAATATAACGTAATTCATAAGAATTATTTAATAAAAATATTCATTAGGTAAATAATCCCAGAAAGTAACACATGAGTAGCATTTGTACCGCGGGGATAATACTAAGGATACAATCTCCGACTTAAAACATACTGACTCCATGTTCCGCATTCAATAAGTCTGCAATAAATTTCGACTTTTGTAGGCAATATGCCAGCTTACCAGGTTTTCGCAAATGTTGCCATCAGATATCGGCACACCTTGGGTCAAAACCCTATATAGAAGTGGTGTCAGACTGCACTGCACTTTTCAACGACACGAAATCTCAAATATGTACAAAACACACTCTATATACAAAATTACATAGCAGTCTAGTAGGTACTTACCTAGTATTCCTAATCGATAATTCAGCGTTACTACCACAACTTCAAGATATCCTGCAAGTACGGAGCCATCGTAGGGATTGCCGCTACCCCATTCGAATGACTCTCCATGCATAAATACGATGACGGGAAGCTTCTTTTCTAACGTTGTAGCTGTAAGCATACGAAAAAAGCACAAAAAAAAAAGAGTTTATGAAAAGATGAAAAACATCATGAACGAAATGGAAAATTTTACGATGAATTCGGTTCAGTAACGAATATATAAAATGCTGTGGTCTTTGACAGCCTGCATTATGAAATGCATACACACACACACAGACTCACATTCACAATTTACAGGCTGGAAGTTAGGAAGTCAAGGATTTTTGTTGACACTTCTGCATAATATTAGATCTTGAGATTGCGTGAGATGCAGTAATGCACGTCCAAAGAAAAAATGTGCATACAGAATACGTAGTATATTGGAGTTTAGCGCTGTTATATGACGCTCTATGCTGGCAGTACTTGTACGACTATTATGGCATGGTGGTCGTAAATTGTAGTCTGGAGTGCTCGTTAATAATGCATCGCGTCTCTTGACGTTGTCGATTTTCCCGGTGGCCGATTCATGTCAATGAACACTTCATATTACATGGAAGTTTTCATCGGCTTTTTGCTGCCTAAAAATATGCTAAAGATTGTTGTACCACACAACAACACTTTTCATGTCATGAACTATGCCCAGCGTAGCGTACAGTAGGACCCTACAAGAGTCTAGTCTCTGCAGAATATTGTGCAACGACACCGACTTAGCGTGTCGATGGGCGGGTGTCAACACCCGACCTCGGCTACTGTTGAGAAGGAAACTTATAAGAGTGTAAATAAATTTTAATTGTTTATTCGGAGTATGTTTAAACATGTGAGAAGTTGAATTTTAAGGGTTATAAGGTGGTGATGGAAATGGAAGCCTCTTGAGTTAGATCTAGTGAAAGGGAAGAAAGAGATTTTTAGATGCAGCTTTAATTCGTTTCATTGTATATGATAAAATACGAATACGGAGTTTAAGGGAATTTACACACACCTTTGGGGCACAGGGTCGTGAGATCGAATCTCACCGTGAACCAATTCAGTTTATGGTGTTTTTCGAACTCGCGACTCATGTGACGGACTATGATCTAACTCAGATGTTAAACGAGTACCCATTTATGGGGATAAACCCCTCAACCCCTCATAAAAAAAAGCCGTTAAGATCTTGGAAATTAGATGTCACTAACACATCTGCGGCCTTAGTCCAATGTTGGACTGTCGCGACTGTTATTATACCCTTCACTCGTAGAGTAAAGGGTATATTAACTTTGTCATGAAGTTTGTAAGGCATTGAAGGAAGCATCTCCGACCATATAAAATATGTATATATATGATCAGCATGACGAGCTGAGTCGATTGGGCGATGTCCGTCGGTCCGTCTGTCCGTCTGTCCGTCTGTCCGTCTGTTGCTACGCGTTTTACTCGGCCAGTTTAAAAGCTATTGAGCTGAAATTTTGCACACATGCTTCTTTTTATTGCAGGCAGTTTGTATGTTCGAATCGCTAAAATCGGACCGTGGGGTCATGGGGCTGCCATACAAACCTAACCCCCCCAATTTGGTTTTTCTAAGAAAAACTTTTTCATGCGTGCACTAATTTCAACCAAATTTCACACAAATGTGTTTCTATTGATAAGACAAAACATATGTAAGAATGGATCAAATCGGAATTTGGGGTCATGGGGCTGCCATACAAACTTAACCTCCCAAATTAGGTTCTTCTAAGAAAAACTTTTTCATTTGTGCACCAATTTCAACCAAATTTCATATAAATGTGTTTCTATTAATGCCGCAAAACATATGTAAGAATAGTTGGAATAGGACTGTGGGGACATGGGGCTGTCATACAAACCCAACCCCCCAAATTGAGCTTTTCCAAGAAAAACTTTTTGATTTGTGCACCAATTTCAATCAAACCTCATAAAAGTGCATTTCAATTGATGCCACAAAACATATGTAAAAATGAATGGAATCGGACAATGGGGTCATGGGGCTGTCATACAAACCGGACCCCCAAATTGAGTTTTTCTACGAAAAACTTTTTTATTGTGCATCACTTTCAACCAAAACTCGTAAAAGTGCATCTGTATTGATGCCATAAGACATGTGTAAAAATGAATGCAATCGGTCTATGGGGTCATGGGGCTACCATACAAACCCAACCCCCCATTTTAGATCTTCTAAGAAACATTTTTTCCACACCAATTTCAAAAAAACTTACTGCGTCCTTGTCAAAAAAAAATAAAACGAATGGAATCATACTATGCGACCATGCTCCTGCACCCCCCCAATAAAGTTTTCTGAGTAAATATTTTTATTTTCCCACTTAACCAAAAACACACAAATATTGTTTTATCGACGCCACAGAAGGAAAAGAATGGGGAACGATTGAACACAAGTCATATGTTCGCCAAAAAAAAACTTTTAGCCCGAGGAGAGTGAAGGGTATTCAAATTTCGGCCGCGCCCGAAATTAGCCTAGGTCTCGTTTTTTTTTTATTTTTACCCTTTGCATAAAGGAAGACCTCAATCCACTTTCTGCCTGAGAATGTTGCCTAATCTAAGGTGGAACAGCAATGAAAGAAGAGGGTGCTTGACCAATTATATGCGAACTCTGAAAATTGTCGACCACCAGTTTATACGACCCGTGCCAATCTGGGGAAAGATGCCCAGGAACGGAAATGGGCATCTCTAATGGAGCAACCAGATATCTGGCGCTTTACGGCATGGTAATAGAGCCAAAACGCTCCAGAAAGGCAAAGTAGTTCAGACTTCGCCGAGAGCTCGACCAGTTAAAGTGCAGATGGGATGTGGAGAAGGCTGCATCTCTTTGAATTCCAGAAGCGCAGTCTCCAAAAAAGAAAACAGTGGATATGCAAAACCTCAGCCATCAACTCGATGTCTTTCAAGTTTGGAGAAGATAACCGCGATCGACGCTTTTCAAACACCCACATTCCCGTGAAATTTGCAAGAGAGCTAAACGCGTGAGCTCGGAAATGGGGCAGTCCTGAAACAAATAAACATGAATGTAGACCTGCTGGATACCTTTTTCGGCTCGATATCATTCTAATGAATGCAGGAGAGAAAATGTGGAAACCACAATACACCTTCGTGAACCTTCAGGGTATAGGTTCAGTCGAGGTATTGTTGTCAAGTGTTCACGCTCTATCTTCAATCACTAGCTTTTATTTTTTTTCCTACTTAAAAATACAATGGGAAATTCCTGATCAGATTGTCTTGGCGCTTTAGTCTGAGCAAGATCATTTATCGAAAATTTGGTTCGGCTTCAATTTCTTCGAAGGCGCCGCGCCGTCTGCAAACTCCCGACGCAACCGATTGTCATTAGGCTTGAATTTTTGTACGGTGAATCTTAAATCATGATGGTGTAATCATGATTTAAGATTCATCATAATTGCCGGGTTTTAGGAAGGGATAAAAACTGTTTTGTTCGCTTTAACACTTGCCTAATCAGCTGAGATTTTTCTCGCACAGGAATAGGTGTCTTCTGGTCTCGATGATGTAACTTCGATTAAAAGTTATTCAGTAAACGGTATAGCTCGAAGTTCGGTCTTTAGACTCGGATTTGTTTTGGCAATCGGATGCAAGTTTTAATAATTAGTTTGAATAATTTCGGAATTGAGCTATACCTAAGCAATGAACCTAAGCAACCCATCGCCAAAATTAGAGACCTAGTAGCAAAGTATTTACTGGATAATCTGTAAAATGATAATGAGCGCGCGTGTTTTGGTATGTGACTTCAATTACTCACTAGAAAATAACTTTTTTGTAAGAAGTCTTCCCGTGGGTCTCTCACGTACCTACCACCCCCGGTTCGCGGACCACCTGTTGGTAAACAGAGCCGTAGAAAAACCTGCCGCATACCAGTGCATCCGAACACATCATCCGCCCCCAACCTTTGCCGATTTATATTTGTGTGCGAGTTTTCATCGGATCGTACACAATATCGCGCTGCCAAAATTTGCACAGTGACCGACATATTGTTGTGAATTTAACGCAAAACAATCTGGCAAAACATTAAATTGTTTGTGTATATCTCCTTTGGTGTACCCGTGCCGTGTACAAAGTTAATCCGCAATGCCGGTTAATTAAATTAATCGCTTGACCGCCGCTTAAATAAAAGATCATCTCCGTAATTGAGGGTTATTATCGTCGGGCAATAAAGCGGAACAGAGATGTCGCTGATCTTCTGTCGGACCTCGGTCCTCGCTCTTACTCATCGATAACGTCCAATAATTTCATTAAACGTGTGCGCCAACTATGTTCGACCTATGTTTGGGACGAGGCTATTGTCCTTTTTGTGCTGTCCAAGCCAAGCTTAAAATCCCGCAAACTTATAACTGAAGCTGTACGTTCGACCGTTTTGACGATCTCGCACGCGATTTCGAGCGACAATTCCGATGCACCGAAAACATCGCCGATGTGCATAGGCGAATGACCGCTAACAGCCGAAAGGAGAAAGGAAAATTTTTACTGAATGTGTACCGAGAGGAAGTGAGGTGGATTGCCTGAAGTCGCGACAATCAAGTATACCCGTTAAGTCTTGAACCACCAAGCGCTCTAGAACGCCATGTCTTGTATGAGTTTTGAGACAACCGATCAGCTGTTCGACTGTATCTCAACATGTTTATCGAATAGGCAATTAGGACCGATTCACAAACAATTTAGGACAGCGTCTTCTGTTTCCGAAGCCGTTGCAACCGATCCTGCAGTAAATGCTTAAGTATGTGTAATGCCGCACGGAAATGTCAACCGGCTGGAATCAACGACGACTGGCTTCTACCCGAACAAAATAACGCTGTCAAAACGCGTCAAATTTGTATCGTCGGGCAGCTCATAGATGTATTTGTGGACATTAGCATCGATAGAACGCTTATCAGGAGCGCGTTCCATTTATACGATCTGAGTGAAAAAGTTACTCACATTCACTTTTCGTCATTCTTAACCATCGGTAGTTACAAATAGCTATCTCTCGGAGTTAACTTTTTTTTTCAAATGGTCCACTGTCGGTGACAGCTATTTCCACTCACACTCTCGAGACGAGCCACTGATAGCTATGGAAAATGACCGTTGAAAAGTTCAAGTATGTAAGGTTATGTGGGAGCATCCGGATGACCTGGTAATCATGGTTAAAGGCAAATTCGAGGAGGTCCTACCGGATGTTCTGCAGAGTGCTCTGCACATAGTCCAGGATTGGTGTACAGCAAATGGGCTGCGCGTCAGTCCAACAAAGGCCGCCGTGATACCATTCAGTAATAAAGGGACTCTCCAAACACTGGAGTGTCCCTCCATGTGTAATGCACGGCTAACAATCCCAGAAACGGTTAAGTATTTGGGGGTCACACTTGACAAGAAACTGCTATGGAAAAAGCATCTTAGTTTGGTAACAGAGAAAGCAGTTAAGGCCTTGTGGATCAGCAGAAGCTATGCGGGGAAGGCATGAGGTATCAAGCCTTACATTGTTCTGTGGATCTACAAGACAATTGTTAAACCTATTGTCGAATATAGGGCGGTCGTGTGGTGGAGAAGAGCTACCACCATAGACGGGAGACGGTGTCTGAAAATTCAGAGGCTGGCCTGTCTAGCCGTCCTTGGAGCCTTCTTTTCAAGCCCAACCGCCCTGGAGCTTCTGCTAAACTTGCCACCTCTCTAAATACATATAAAGGCAGTGGCAAGGTTCCGAAAATGTAATGTACTCGACGTCCTCTTTGATATGATTTCCCGCATGCCGACCTCCGGTCAAGGATTAAAGAGTATCTTTTTTGTCCTTTTTGGGACCTTTCCGATCAAATTTTTTTTTAGCAAAACCAGTTGTAGATTCCTGGGAGCCCACTGATTCAAAAACAACAAAAATTAGCCTTACTCTATTTTTTTCTATTTAGAGGCCTGAATTGGGATATTTTGACTGCACTAAGGAGGCTATAAGATCATAGTCTAATCAACTAATTGCCCCGGCAACTATAAAAACGACCTAGTTTATCTTTAAACTGAGTTAATAAATAACAGGCGCGACAATCCAACATTGGACTAAGGTCGCAGGATGTGTTAGTGACTTCCTATTTCCAAGATCATATCTGCTTTTTGTTGAGGTAATGACATCAGCATCACGCTCAGCATTGTTATTTATCCCCATAAATTGGTACTCGTTTAACCCGAATTATCCTGAATTATTTTTTTCTATTTCCGCGATGAATTTCTTTACAGATAAAGTAAAGTAGACTTAAAATGATAAACTGCGTCATTTTCGATTTGGTAGTGGGGGTGGCTGGAAGAGGGTGTTGCCATACGGCAACGCTAGGAACGGTAGGGTACTGGTTGACTGATAAAAGAAAAATCATTGGTTTATCGTTTGAACTTTTATTTTTATGCAATTATAAATAATGTACATCGGTATTTATTAAGGCATCACTTTTTTATCCGATTGAGGGAGTATGATAACGTAGAGCCCGGATTTTCGTGCAGTAAAAAATTGAAAAACGTGCAGTAAAAATCCCGGAACTTGCAAAATATTGTGCAATATTTATTCCCAAATGTGCATTTTGCGTGTAATATCAAAAAAATCTGTTATATAGGCTTTTAGAAGCTCTGACATTGGAGCTGTCGACGAAGGAAAAGTATACTGTAAGAGGACTAGGTCTAAAAATTTAAATAATTTTTACAAATACGGGACACTCAACATTCAATATTTTAACCTAACGTAAGCTTCTCCCCATAAAATTCTCTCAAGATGAGCTCATTTCAATTAGTTATTAGTTTAGGGTCCGCTACACAGCCTTTGGCTTTAACTAATTCGAAACTGAATCGTTTTCGAAGGGGCAGATGTTCCTATTTGTATTTGTGTTTTATTAACCACCAGTTAATTATGCACTCCAGAAACAACTGCTGCAAAATTATATGAAAATCAACTGGCGTTTGTCGAAAGTTCCTTATGGCAATGGATTTTGTTTAGTTTTATTGTTTTTCAACTTGTTGTTCCTTTCTCATTACTGTCATGAAAGAGGCTCAAAAAATGGATATGCGTTTTCATTTGGTTTTCATTCGAAAACCCCAAAAACGGGCAATATACCCTGAAAATGCAATTTCATGACTCGTGTAATTGCACGAGAATCCGGGCTCTAATTGATAAGTTTGGAAACATTCCAAGCACAAACCCACATTGCATTTAACACACTGCGTCCTGATGATGGACTTGCACTTATCACCCGCGTCACCTTCTTCGGACTTCATTCTTCCAGTGGTCAACTCTGTCAAATCGTAAGAGATTTATTAGGGTCTGCGGTTGGGTCCAAATTTCTAGCAATCGGACGACCGCATCCTTTTGGTTTTACACCACAGTGCTTGCAATAAAATATTGCAATCTCACGGCGAAACGGTAGTTGCGATAATGATGGATTTTTTTTTAGGATAAAGCAGCCAAGCGTTCTGAATGGCTGCATCAATAATCCAAGTAAAAATACAGCTCCACCATTTATTCCCACGATATGCAATTCGATGAGCGGCAACGTTTTGGTCGAACCGGTCTACTCCACCCATGTTTCTGTTGTATGCCGCAACTGCGGTGGGTCGGAGAATGGAAATCTACTCTCGCGGTTTCTTCTTCACTTAGTCTTAAGCGTTTTTACTGGTGGCCCGATTGAGCAAGTAGCCGAATCAATATTTCGTCATTCTCAAAAACTACTTCACAACCAGCTTTCAATTGAGGAGCATATAGGTTGCCTGCTGACACATATCCTTCTTCCCCGGAATCATCATCTCCACTAATATGTGGTGGCTCAATGTACATTGCGTTCACGGTGATTTCCCTAGCTTGTCTTTCATTTGACTCCTCCAAAATATCCTACAAAGTTAATTTTCTCGGAAAACACGAAAGAAAAAATAGTTACAAAATAAATTTCATTCTATTTTGCACATGCTGAATTTTATTGACTCTAAACAACAAAAGCTGCTTCAACCCCTAGCGTTGCCATACGGCAACGCTCAGAAAAACATATGAACAGCAGCCACAAACAAAATTATTTTTCCAATGTTATTATTTGACTAAATAATTTACTTGAAACTGCACAGTAATTCAAAAAGTTAACAGTTAATTACTAATACAAACGAAGATATACTCTTACTTACTTTTTATGAACGCTCATTTCGATTATTTTTCACTTTTATTTTTTTCACGTTACTTTCACGTCAACTCACGTGCCAAACTCCTTACTGAATGCAATTGTCTTTGCATCAAGACAAAGTCGCATTTCTTTAAAATAGTAATTTGTTTATTTCACGAAAATCGAATATAGCGTTCAACTGTTTTTTAGAGATAAGAGAAAGCAAGTTTTGCGTTGCCGTATGGCAACGCTAGGATAATTCGGGTTAACATCAGTGTGAGATCATAGTCCGTCACAAGCTCGTGCGTTCGAAAAACACCATGGAACACGGTGAGATTTGAACTTATGACCCTGTGCACAAAAGCTCTCGCCGTCCGTTTGTTTGTGCTAATAAACGGACGGCCAGCAGACAAGCATTGTGCATTTCAGATTGTAACAACGATGGTTCTTGTCTTGCAAGTTTACCCGTCCGGTTTCGTCTTACAATTTGAATTCACCCTTTGGCTCATCTAACTACATCCTTCATCACCAACTCACCGTCAACAATCAATTTATTGTCTTAGCTTAATTCTAATTTCCGTCTTGCCAATGAAAATAATAATTAAAATAAACGTCCATGTTGTCTGAAATGACAAATCTGCCGGCTTCATACAATTTCCGAATATTTAATTATACCACTCCCATTCCATAAAATCAACCGAAAACAACTTCTTGACAATTTCTGAAATTGCGCGGTTATTATAAAATATCAGTGCGGTGGTGAATTTCTGATATCCCTCTTAAAGTACCACGTCAAATGTCAACGCGACTGATATAATTAAACTTTAATGCATCCAGCTAAACCAATATAAGTTTGCATCCTTCGAAACTAACTTATTGTACAAATGAAATTCCAAAATCCTGGCAACTTCAAGCATTTAGACGAGTGCTGCTTTAGACAGAACGCCAACAGATTTAACTACTGTGGTACTGGTACGTATACTTGGTCATGGTACTGCTCATTTATACTTGAATCAAAACGAAATTTACTTCCACGAAAACTCAGAATGGAAAATCCTTGTAATTAACCAATTTACTTGGTCCAAAACCAAGTGAAGTGTGTATTCGGCAATGGCACTGAAAATCGACCGACCGATTCGTTGTGAGCGTGCTACAACCGCCTCGAAACGAACAGAATCCGGTGGAATATGCTTTGTGTGCATCTTATGCATGAGAGAGAATGGGTCGGCTAAAATTGCGTTTGCCCTCTTGGTCAGATAAGTTTAGCCCGCAACAAATTTGGTCTGGTAATTAAAACTTTGTCTTGCCAATTTTCCATTTTCTTAGCTCGGCCCAACAGCAGAAGCAGCAGAGCAGCTCAATCATGATTTGTTCGCGCCAAGGACATAAAATCCCCGACGCGAGTTTGAAGTATGCTATGCTGAACGCTGAACCGATTTGGTTTCCTAGAAAACTTGTTGACGTTGTATTCACAATTTACGCTTTCGATGAGTGATTAGACACGATGGAATTTCAGTGGCGGGCGGGCGCGACAGGGGTTGACCGCCAAGGACGAGCAAATTCAATGGAAGGCTGATTGAGAATCAAACAGAATAGAGGCAGTAGAAGAAGCCCTCATATTCAAACAGTTGTCAGCTTTATTCGGTTTTATTCAGAATTCTGCGCTAATTAGCGACAGAAAGTAAAAAGATTTTTCGCAAATATTACGTAGTAAGCCCGCAAAAAGCTTTTATGGGGAAAACCCTCGAGCCTTGCAAGTTTTGATTTTCATAATTGTCGAATGGTGGTTGAAGTTTTAATCCTTCGGTCATGGCGAGGACTAGGCTATACTGTTGATGTTCTGTTGACTTAAGTAACGACTCACAATTCTCATAAATTGTTCAAGGGCATGCGGATTTGCATAATTAGTTGCATGAAGTTGTCGAAAGGCAACATGAATTAATGAGGGTGACAATTGTGAAGTGGCTCGTGATTATTTTTGATATTTGAATCATTGAAGGATACTCTGGGTCAGAACTTTATTTTGAGGACATTATAAGGTCAAGGTGAATTAATCAGGGATCACATGCTGAAAATATTTTAATGTATATGAGAAAATTTTTGTAAAAACGTTTGATTTTAATCAGACTTAAATATGAATTTGCAGGCAGAATCAGGGTCATGCGAAGGGGGAGGGGGTTCTTCCGCCAGAAATTGTGAGGAATATTTCAGTCTTGAAAGTTATTTAATATATCTTCCCACAATACACATGACAGTTCCTGAATGAAGCCAATATGTCGACACTTAACTGCCCTGCACGCAGTCCAGATATTAATCCCATCGAACACTTATAGAATGAGCTCAAGAGAAGAGTCCGAGCCAGAAATTAAGTCCATTCGTCCACTGTAAAATTGAAGGCATCCCTATTAGAGGAGTGGAACGGTATCAATATACCATCAGTAACTTGATCAGATCAATGAAGAATCGACTGGAAGCTGTCTTTAGCGCAGGAGGAGGCAATATAAAGTACTTAAATAATATATACAGTAATCCCCCGACATTCGCGCTCCCAACATTCGCGAATTCGCTTATTCGCGATTTCAACTTTACCCCTTTCCCCCCACATTCGCGAAGCTTATTCGCGATTCTAATTTTTCCAAATATGTATGTATGTTCTATAGATCACGGGGCGGCCCTTTGGCGAAAATGTTGAGATTAAAGCCGTAATACAGTCGCACCAGAGAAAAAACATTGAGCAAACCATATACAGTGTGAATAGTGCCACTACATCCTGCTTCTTAGTCTTCCATGGTGTAGATACGCATTTTCGTATGCTATTTACCGTTTCGACCAGCATGACGCCTTTGGCTTTGCATTGCATTGAGTTGAGTATAATTATTGTCATATTAGTGGTGACTTGTAAGTTCTTGTTAAACTAATTTCGATTTACATATTGATATCCTGTCAATATAATTTATTGTCGTTAAGATGTAAGTTTAAATTTTCATTAAAAAATAAAAATACCAATAAATTTGTTGTTTCCAGTGAGGGAAAATGTCTGAAAGCATTCATAAAAAGACATAATCTTGGACTTTAAAATAAAAATGAGCAGCTCGGAAGAAAAGCCGAAAAAGAGGACGAAAAATGTTCTTACGTTAGAGAAGAAATTAGAGATAATCAATTTGCTGGAAAAAGGGGAAGGCCCGTCAGTTATCGGTCGAATTTATATAATATTAATGAGTCGACAGTACGTTCGATAAAAGCAAGTAAAGAGAATATTAAAACATCCTTGAAAAATTCGACACCACTATCGGCGAAACGTATAAAACAGACCCGAGATCCGATCGTGGAGAAAGTGGAAATGTTGTTGATAGAATAGATCAACGACAACAATCAGAAGCACATTCCGATGGATACGAGCATCGTTTCAAGGAAAGCCCTTAAACTTTACGAGCTTATTAAACGACAAGAAGCCGGTTCATCTTCCGAAAGCAAGTCTTTCTTCGCAAGTAATGGCTGGTTTGATCGATTTCGGCAGCGCCACAATCTACATAATGTGATAATCTCCGGGGAGGCATCAAGTGCAGATGTGGAAGCAGCATCTAAATTTTCTCCAACCTTCCACGAAATTATAGAATCCGGCGGATATACACCTCAAAAAGTCTTCAACGCCGACGAGACCGGCCTTTATTGGAAGCGTATGCCCAGCCGAACTTTTATTTCAAAGGAGGAAAAGAAAGCTCCTGGATTCAAAGTGGCAAAAGATAGGCTAACAATTTTATTCTGTGCCAATGCAAAAGGGGATTTTAAGTGTAAGCCACTTCTAATTTATAATTCCGAGAATCCGCGGGCCTTAAAGCACGTTAAAAAAGAAAGTCTGCCTGTTTATTGGAAGTCTAACCGGAAGGCCTGGATGACGTCGTCAATTTTTGAAGATTGGTTCCTCAATTGTTTCTGCAAAGAGGCTGAAAAATTTTGCAAGCAGGCCAACATTGCCTTCAATGTATTGCTCATCGTTGACAATGCAACAAGCCATCCTCCGAAAATACAGGCACTGCACCCTAATGTGAAAGTTGTATTCTTGCCTCCGAATACGACTTCCATATTGCCATGGACCAGGGTATTATCGCTAATTTCAAAAAAAATTATTTGAGACTAACTTTCGATGCTATGTTGGACCATACTGATCGTCCTGATAAACCTACGCTTATAGAATTTTGGAAATCCTACAACATTTTGGACTGCGTAAAAAATATTAACAACTCCTGGTTGCGCTTAAAAAAGGAGACTTTGAATTCAGCCTGGAAAAAGCTGTGGATAGAGATTTCCGAAAACGTTGAGATTTGCGAGGAGGATTTAACAGATTTGGTAGCGCTAGGTAGGCGAGTTGGAGGAGAAGGATTTGAGGATCTTGAAGAGAGTGATATTCGCGAACTTATCAACTCACACGGTGCTGAATTGACAGTCCAAGAACTAGTTGAGATACACGAGGAAAACGATATAGAAGATGAAGGGGAGAACGAAGGTTCAGTCTCGCCAAAGACAAAAGGACTATCGCTAATTTGTCTAAGCTGATAGATTTGGTTGGTGATGCTGTCAACTTTGCCAAGTCTTTTGATGATAACGCTGCAAGAACTGAAAGTCTACAAACAAAATTAGAAGACGCACTTACACCTTACCGGATCATATTGCAAGAAAAGCAACAAGAAGTTAAGCAACCGACTATTTTAAAAAATTTTACGACTGCTGCAAAAGACTGAATATGAATTATTCACAAATTTGTTTTCAAGTGGAGTTACATACTATGATTGTTTTTTTTCTTTGTATGTATATATATTATTAAAATGAAATACATTTATTTTTAGTGTTATTTAAATCAATGTGTTTTACTACTTTTTTGGCATTTTTACGCCGTTCAATCACATTTCGGAACCAATCCCCTAAATTTATATATGCGTCGAACCCCGACATTCGCGATTTCGACATTCGCGACGTTTTTGTGGAACGTATCCCCCGCGAATGTCGGGGGATTACTGTACCTACTTAAGTTATATAGTTATTTGTTATTCTTAAAACATGATATGGCGTGGCATAGCCCAAGAAAAATAAACCGAAATAAGGCTATCGGACGGCAAAGAAAACGAATTTCTGAATTTTTGCTGGGTATGACCCCCTAATTGTAGAAAAAAATATGACCAGTAGGCAATAGGGGGCCCGCAACATATTTTGTCCGTTTCGGATTGTTTCAAAATCGGTAATAGATACCGCAAAGAGTCTGAAAACAAAATAATATATATAAAACTTTCTGTGCATTGAAGTATAATATATCACACCTTTTTTTTTAAAGTTAGGTGCTCAGGGGTGTCCAACTTATTTTTACGAGGGTTACACTATTGGCTTGCTGGAGAAGACATTAATTATTTCATGTTTTTTATTATTTTTAGCGCATGAGTAAATTTTCGAAGTCCCTCTCTTTCGCAAATATCTTTTATTTTACTAATTTTAAATTATTGATATTTGTATAAGTCGACAAATTCAAAACTTGACAGGATGCCGTAGGAACATTTTTACAAGACTTTCCAATGTAACTATTTGCGGCGATTATAGTAAGTGCGCATATTGATATATTTTTTATACCTAACCACATTACGGGATGGGCTGATGGGGTGGTTAACCCAGGTTGAGTTACTTTTTTGAATAGAGAGATATAAAGCAAGAACCCAACACTTTTTTAGGTTTATCTCCACAGTTCGTAGTAGCATATCAAAAATCGGCAGAAAAACTGGAATCCAGCTTCGGTCTATGAGCTTTACGAACGTTTAACTTCAGTCATACAAAACATTTCATTATTTCATTTCATTTGTACAGATTTTTCCTACATTAAGGCGTGTATGTTGGACAGGCCTGTGCTTGAAAGGGCGCCAATATATTTGTCACCAAAATCAGCTCAATCAAACTAAGGTACCTTTCATAAAAAATGACGCATCACGACATTATGTTCCACAGTACGGGTAGATTAATAAAACGCACCGAAAGAACCCTTGAGGGGTCATTTTGTACAGAGGGTATCCTTAGTTAATCATTTTGCTCGAGCCGTAATATCAAACTCTTTGTTTTGTCCTAGTTCAAAGAAAAGAAAATGCAACAGAAAAGTGAGCAAAATTCGCCAATTTTTAATATTACTAGATACAAACGTAAATTTGGGACAGTGAAGAATACTCCTTGCATGAACAGAAGCAAATTAATAATTGCTCTCGAAACAGGTCATAATTGAAAAACCTAATTTCCAGCGGTTTGTTTGTATTTTTCCTAGATTTGTTTGGTGGCTTTACTAAGAACACATTTAGGTGAAGTTTGGTTACGGTCGGATTAAAAAGGAAAAAGATATTCTTAGAAGAACTTAATTTTCAGAGGTTAGTTTGTATTCCATTCGTTCCTATTTTGAGGCTTTACTAGGAACACACTTGGGTGAAGTTTGGTTAATATTGGTACATATGGAAAAAAGTTTTTCTTAGAAAAACCTTATTTTCAGGGGCAGCCCCATGACCCCATGGTCCGATTCCATTCCTCCCGACATATATACAGCGTAGGTACAATAAAAAGAAACTTGCATACCAAATTTCAGCCCGATAGCGTCAAAACAGAGGGACTAGTTTGCGTTGCAACAGACGGACAGACGAACAGACAGACAGACAGACGGACATGACTCAATCGATTTCTCTGGTCACACTGATCAATGATATACATGGTGTCCGGAAACTGCCGCATAAACGAACCGGATTGTGATTCGTCATGTGATTTCCAGCAAAAAAGTTGTATGAACGTACCCCCTTAGCTTAACCCTTTAGCTGCCACATGCATTTGAATATTTTTGAAAAAATAATTTTCTTGTACGACTAAAATGTCATTATCTCAAAAGGTAGACTAGCTAGAATAGCAAAACAAAAGGATTATTACAGCCAACAAATACACCCAGAAAATACCGCACTAAAATCGGATTAGAGATTTGGTTTTTACAGAACTTCAAAGTCAAATTTTTGTGATTTGACACTAAAACCAAATTGTTTTCCATCTCAATTTTCTCCATCTTTTGCCAAGGTGAGGTGCTCGTACGATTCTTTAGAAAAATGGCGCATAGTCTAACGATCATTTCTTTCTTACATCATTATACCCTTCGCTCATAGAGTGAAAGGGTATATTAACTTTGTCATGAAGTTTGTAACGCATTGAAGGAAGCATCTCCGGCCATATAAAAAGTATACATATATGATCAGCATGACTTGGGAAGTCGATTGGGCGATGTCCGTTTGTCTGTCCGTCTGTCTGTCTGTCTGTTGCGACGCGTTTTACTCGGCCAATTTAAAAGCTATGAAGCTGAAATTTTGCACAAATGCTTCCTTTTGCTGCAGGCAGTTTGTATGTTTGAATCGGTAAAATCGGACAATGGGGTCATGGGGCTGCCATACAAACCCAACTACCCAAATCAGGTTCTTCTAAGAAAAACTTTTTCATTTGTGCACCAATTTCAACAAAATTTCAGACAAATGTATTTCTCTTGATGACACAAAATATATCTAAGAATGGATTAAATCGGACCATGGGGTCATGGGGCTGCCATACAAACCTAACACCCCAAATTAGGTTCTTCTAAGAAAAACTTTTTTATTTGTGCACTAATTTCAATCAAATTTCACACAAATGTATTTCCCTTGATGACACAAAACATATCTAAGAATGGATTAAATCGGATAATGCGGTCATGGGGCTGCCATACAAACCTAACCATCCAAATTAGGTTCTTCTAAGAAAAACTTTTTTATTTGTGCACCAATTTCAACCAAATCACACACAAACGTGTTTCTCTTGATGATACAAAACATAATTTAGAATTGATCAAATCTGACCATGGGGTTATGGGGTGGCCATACAAACCCAACCCCCATTTTGGTTTTTCTAAGAAACATTTTTTGCACCAATTTCACAAAACCCTAAAATAATTCGACTTTACCAAAGCAACAAAAAAGTTAAAAACGAATGGAATACGTACTGTGGGGTCATGCTCCCGCAACCGCAATAAAATTTTCCGAAGAGAGCGAAGGGTATCCAAATTTCGGCCAGGCCCGAAATTAGCCTCGGCCGCCGGGGGGTTGACGAGCAAAGCGAGCAGGGGGCGAAGCCTCCTAGTTTTATTCTGTTTTTGGGTCAAATCACAAAAAATTGACTTTGAAGTTCTGTAAAAACCAAACCTATTGTCCGATTTTAGTGCGGTTAGTTTTATTTTTTTGATAAATTTGTTGGCTGTAATAATCATCTTGTTGTGCTATTTTAGCTAGTCTAGCTTTTGAGATAATGACGTTTTAGTCGTGCAAGAAAATGATTTTTTCAAAAATCTTCAAATGCCTGTGGCAGCTTAAGGGTTAAGCTAAGGGCGTAAGTTCCGTGCAACTTTTTTGCTGGAAATCACAATCCGGTGCGTTTATGCGGCAGTTTCCGTACACCCTGTATATCCTTTATATAGTCATAAGACCTACCTTCCGTGCGATGTAAGCTTCATGACAAAGTTAATATACCCTTTCACATAGTGACGGGCATAAAAATTGTCGAGGTTTATGCCTAGTGGGAGAGTTTAAGTTTCCACTTAATTTTTTTAGCTGAAAAAGGAAAGAGGCATTCATAAACATTTATGTATAAAAAATATTCGTGCTCTATCGATTTTTGCAATGGCGGTAAAATTGTCGTTATGTCCTTGAACGAAAAGAAGTTCTAGTCACGCATCATAAATGACGCAAACTATTCCCGATAGAAATTACGTCCGTATATAGCCCAAAAGAAACGATTACCCATCCGTTGAAAAACAATAGCATATCAAACATGAAAATTTCTAAATTGAAAATTATCAAATTTGGCTACAAAGTCATATCAACAATATTGGTGAAAATGTTTAACGACCCCAACATTTGCTTTGATCTCGTATTTTCCGACACTGACCTGAAAAGGTCACAAAACCTTTTGGTCCCTGATTCCTGTTCCTGGCTCACACTATAAATATAAATTTTAGATTTATTACTTCCCAGCAATTTTAGAATAACTCCTGAACTTTGTGTATTGCCGGAAACTTAAAATGTTGGCCGCCCAACAAAGGCAAAGGTCGGCATTTCATCTCATACACTAAAAATAACAGTTTTATTAATATTATGCTCCTTTTCGAAACACAAAGAATACCGTTAGTCACAAAGACAATACCTGGTATCTTATATAAATGACAGAATCAGATACATATGTAATCGTACCTCAGTATATTCCAAATTAACAAATTTAACAACTTTTTTTTTCATTCTCCTCTTTCTCAACGTCCGTATAATGTTGACATCCTTACGGCTACCTAATTTCCATGAATTTCTGACTAAGAACAAATTTCATATGATGCCTGAAGATATTTAGATGTAAAATATACTCTCTCTTAGACGGGCGAGAGTTTGATTAGGATACTACGAGTATGGCTGGGACGACAACAGAAAAACGGAGATCGAAAGATGTAAAAGATGTTTTTGTGATCACAAGAAGGAGTACACAGATTCGTCGATAAAGGAGCACGGACTATGGTTTTGGACGAAATGTGTGATACTCGTATCCTTTTCCTCATGGACGATGGGGTCTACACAACAATCATGACCAGAATAAGATATAGTCATTTATTTGTACTATGATAACATAAAATATCTTTGGATTCTTAAGTAACCCATTGAAATTCCAAATTTCGTTTACGCTTGGTTCGGAATATATTTATGGATTATTGTTTGTTTTGTATGTATGTATGTATATACGAAAGGCTCCGAATTGGGATTTGTGAATATTGAAGAGGAATAGAACTTGATGGATGGGAAGATATTTTACTATTTAGTGGTGTATATTTTGGGAATCGTGAGATATGTTTGATGTTCATTAGAGAAGAAATGATGATATAATAGCCGGAAGGGATAAACGGAAATGAAAGCCTACATTAGAATTTGAGTGTTGAGTATAGTCAGTGTGCAAGTTTCATTGATTTTGTTTTCCGTAGTTCCTTTAATTTTATTGTTTTTCGAATCCCTTAGAGCCAAATCTTCTCTAATACAACCCAGGCAGAAACAACGGAAAATGTAGCGAATCAGTTGTGGAAAAAGTCCATCATTTGGGTTTGCAGAACAAGAAACTTTCTAAGATTTAGGTCGTATGAATAAAACAAAAATACTTTGTAAATTGTTGTTGGTTATGCTTGTTTAGCCAAGTATTTAGCAAATCATCTCATTATTACGACCTTTCGGCTTAGGATGGTCCTTGAATCTTTTTGAAGGAGCCGAACACAAAGCATCATCATTTTTTTCGCAGAACACCTCAAAACAGGTATAGGAATAATAAATAGTGAGTTTTGAATTTCTAAGGAACATATCTTTATTTCCGAATTGTGGTATATTAACCTTCCGGCGGGCGCAATACTAATCCTAACACGAACGGGCGCAATGCATCTGACAGATTAAGTGCACAAAATAGGATGAAACTAAGTTTCTGTGTATTTTACACTCTTATTTATCGTTGCATTGTCTTTTGGAAACAGTTCTACGAAATTTTAGAAACAAATTCTGCCTCACAAAGTTTAATACTCTTCACATTTTAAATTTTCTGAGAATATTCCAATTTCAATCGCTTCAATATTTAAAAACCCTCCAACAACTCGACTGGTTACACATTGTGAGCTTATTTAACTACAAACACACTATTGAATGATTTCGTGAGCCTAAAAGTCAACACAACGTTATTAGGCAATGTGAAGAGTATAACAAGTGGAAATTTTCATAGAAAAGGAGCAAATAACACAATCGGGCGCAATACATCTGAGAGATTATTTCATCCCCTCCCGCTCCTTAGACATATAGTAGATAGAAACTGAAAACTGCTTTGGATAGTTGATCGATAAAGATTAAGCTACTGTGAGTTTCAGATCTCTCCCTTTTCATATCGCTGATTGGCGCAGCCAAACCTGGTCACTTAATCTGTCAGATGCATTGCGCCCGCCCGAAGGTTAACTTTGTGGGTGTGATCGCCTTCAGCGTTGTTGAAATCCTAATTTTTTTTAGCAAAATGATTGTACCGATTGTAACCAGGAATATTATTAACACAAAAAAGCGTTATAGCCGTCAATTTGACAGTTTTGTGATTTAAATCAACAATATTTTCTAAACCACAATGTTTTCAGCTTTCGTATTAACGGACTTTTCCTATAATATGTAGGGCGGAGTTCAAAGTCCTCACTTATACTTAAGCCTCGTCTCCATTGTAAACATTTGTTGATGAACAGTTGCAAAAAAGTTCAAAATATTGTCTGCGAATAGTTGCGCAACATTTTATTGAACTTTTTCTGAACAGTTGCGGAGCGAGCATTTATATTGTTCGCGAACAGTTGCGCAACATGTTCGAATACTGTTTATAAACTGCTCAGCAGCAAAGTCAATTAATTAATTATTATTTGACAGTTCTATTTATTCGTGATATTTGTGAATTCATTGTAATATGTAACTGGCGCGATTTATTTGTCGATTATAACCTTAGAGAAAACATGCGTTAGTCCAGAGTGGGCATCAGAAAATAAAAATGGCACCGTTCTCACAATATTGCAGTTCATAGTATGCGTGAAAATTTTATGCAAACGTCAATTTTTTGTTTACAATTGAGAATATAAAATTCGCGCAATATTCATTACTCTCTTAAAATGCCGACGTGATATTTAACCCTTCTGTTGGCATATAGATCCAGACAGACCATTGGTACTACATCTTGATGAAAAATATCGTTCAATAATATTTTCCACCCATTTCCATATAAATTTCAAAGGAACCAACGGCCACAAATGCGATCAAACGTTCGGCGAAATGTAAACTATGTCTAAAGAATCGAAAAAACGGCGCATCATCGTAAGACACAGTATGTAAACTGTTTCTAGAACCAAAATTAGACCCCTTCAAAAAAAAAGATTGATTTCACAGAAGATTCAGCTACACCTTAGGCATAATAGCTCGTAGGCGGCGTCAGAAGGGTTAATAATTGCATCGACAATATTTTGACATTTGAATTATTTCGTGGAGTGTAGTGTAATAAATTTGGAGTCAAACACATATGGGTTGTGTGATCACATAGCCACTCTGGACTAACGCATGGCATGTGTTGCTATGTTTTCTCTAAGATTATAACTAATATTTTTGATTTTATTGACCTTACGCGTTAATTGTCGTATCTAACAAACTTTACTGCAATAAATTGCTGTGTCCGATTCAAACACATAATGTTGGCGCTCAAGTATTTCGACATTGACGGTCGTAGGCCGGACATATTTAACGTGGTTAGTTCGGCGTAAAACCCGTGAAGAACTTCTTGGAATTGACCGGAAGACTTTTGGAGAAGGTTTCAAAATAATTGCATCGATATTTGTCATGTCTTCCGAAAAGTTTTAAGTGAAATGAAAGTGGTTAACTGGATGAAATCGAAGAGAGACCAATCCGTGAAGGAATCTATATGATCGATGATTATTTGTTGATCTATTTTTTGTTGACATTTTGTTGATCCATTAAGATATCAAGTGTATTTGTTTGTTTGGGATATAAAGTGTATTTGTTTGTCACAACCATAATAAATCTACAAATCATATAAAAAAGGAATTTTAATGCATTTATGTTAGAAGTATTGAGAATCGTATTTATAGGACCCGCCTATAGGTACATATACATCCTATCCCCTTAGTTGCCCCACAAAAGTCCGGGTAGAATAGTTTATTCTACCCGAAAATCGCGGATAATGGGGAAAATAACGTCCCGAAGAAAAACACAGAAATTCGTCGGAACTCCATACTGCATACCTAGTTCTAGCTCTGTGGCGGTCAGCGTTGCTTTATCCGAGTTATTGAAAGACCTTGGATATGCACGGTCGCAAGCCGCCCGGACAAGAAATTACTTACAAAAATCAGTGCAACATTTCAGAAACAAGCTCCAAACGATATCGCAGTGTTGCGATACAACTTTTAACAATGTGGACGTCAAACGATTAAAAACAATGTTCCTTACAACTTTTTTGCTGGAAATCACATGAGGAATCACAACCCGGTGCGTTTATGCGGCAGTTTCCGGCCACCCTGTATATATGCTCCAGGTCCCGATGGCGAAGGGCCCTAGCCGTCTGTACCCATAAAGTTCATTTAATTTAATCCCGACCGTGAGGCCTCCATGGCCAAGAAAAATTTAAAATGGGGGGCCTTCCTTAATAATTTTAGTACTTCCCCGGAACGGAACGGGGAACTACATTGTTTTATTTACATTACAAACACGACGGCACAAAGTCGGGGTACTTATAAGTTACTTTTTCATTTTGTGGCGGGCACACATGTGCCACATAACCTCACTGTTTTTATGTTTTATGCCAATTCACTTTTTTTCACCATTGGCACGGTTTCTTTTTTTTGCAGCACTTACACTTTCATAAACGCAGAACTCCATTAAAAACCGACAATAAAAAACACAAATATCTGTGAGGGACAATAATTCACGCGGTCTACTCTTATAGGCGAACAATACTGGACTCGATTTCTTAAGTCGTCGTCGTCACTCTCATCTATAATAGTCAGGCACGACAACGGTACTTTCCGGCCACTCAAAAGAGTCCACCAAAACTAGTCTTGCATACAATGCGCATGCACGTATCCTGGCCGAGTCCAACACGGCACGGCGTCTTGCAAAATATTGTGTAGCAATATTTTTTGGCCCTCTTCGGAGGGTGTGACCTATGCATTGCCACTTTTGTTGACAGATCCAATCCAGACCTGGAGGAGATCATCATTCGAAATAATCTTCGGCTAGCGGATTTGTAGGATGCGTCGCCGACACTGGTTAACGAAAATTCGCAACTTAGTTGTTATCTCATTGGTTGAACAAGCATAAAGAAGCACAGATTTTACAATTGCATCTGAAGCCGGCCCCACACCGACCGGAGTGTGGCACACACCGCACAAAAGACCGGTTCCAAGAATGATACCTTGGAGACTTGAAGTCGCCCAACCACACTGCTGCACTGCTGCTGCACGATTTTACGTATCAATCTTTTATGCGGTGTTTGCCACACTCCGGTCGGTATGGGGCCGGCTTAAGATTCGGATTATGGTGCGCCTGAAAATGTTGTTATTAAGTTGCCATTCAAAGTGAAAAAAGGCTGCCCTAGCCTTATTGATACGAGATTGTTCCTCAGGGTCAGGGCCGCCATCTGCTCTGATTATGCTTCCGAGGTAGCAGAATACGTTAACTTTTGCGACTGCCTGGCCCGAAACACAAATTCCACTTGGTCCCCCTGGTCTTGGCAGCGTTTATATTGATCACACCATTACGACTTTCGCAATGCAGATCAGTCGATAGCAGTCGAAAATATCGTCAGCATAGTGTAGGACTAGGTGTTGCAAGCATTTTCCATCTGATACCTTTTTCTTTGGTTATGAAGCGCGCTCACTAGTACATCGTTAATGGCCAGCGCCCGGGGTGCCAATTTTTTTTTTGGGGCGGCATTTTGACCAGCTTTTTTCTTCCTTGCCTCGACCTGCGGTGTAGGCACATCTCCCGTTTTACCGGTAATATCTCAGCATATTTCTACAGGCAGCTCTATCTTGGATCGTGTCATCCGAGACTCATGCGGAGACCAATGCGTTGTTGTTGCTTTTTCATTTGACATATCCATTTTGACCAGTATTTAATTAAAATATAACTATACTGGGTGTCCGGAAAATACCGCATCAACGCACCGGATTGTGATTCGTCACGTAATTTCCAGCAAAAAACTTGTAGTGAACGTACCCCCAATTCTCAGTGGCGTATTTACAGGGGGGGCACAGGGGGCACGTGCCCCCCCCCCCTTGTGAGCACATCAAACTTTTTTCACACCATACTAAAAATTTCAGTACCAAATGTTCCCTTTTTATTTTGAGCGTTTCTATTACTAAAGTTTGTAAATCTTTTTCGAAACATTATCATCTTCTCAATTCGCAAGATCTCCCCGTTGATGAGCCCTTTCCGTTTTTCGAACGGGTTTTGTTTATTTTCATAGACGCGTGGTTTCAAGAACAGAACTCTCAGAGAATAAGTACAAGCTATGATTATGTCGAGGCAACGAGGTGGTCATGAAACGTTGCCCAATCACGACATGAATTTGTTCGGAAACAAGGACTGCTATTGAAAGTCTCGTCATGTGTGAAGTGACTCCATCTTATGTTGATATAAGTTGAGGAGATGTTGTTGCGGAATCGATGGCTTGGAAGCCGCTGAATTGATAAATATTTGAAACAATCGGTCTGATTTATCGATCGGGCTTGTGTATTTTAATTTGGCCGTAAATTCGTGTTGGGCTGCTGTAAAGGTCTTTAAACTAGATGCTTCTCTTTCTGTTAAAATGCTAAAAATTGGAAGTGTTTTGGTGGGAAAGCATTTTTAGCATACATTTTCGAATTCCTACGGTTCGGTGTCTGTGGTGCCCTGCCTGGGGTAAAGGTATTGCAGATATGCAATGCAATTTATTCTATCCCGAACGGTGTAAAATGTATAATATTAAAAGGGTATTTGGATAGTTTTATTCTGTAGCGGTTATAATTAATATTATTTTTGAATAAACTACTTCCGGTTTACACCAACATTTACAACCGTGTAGTATTCTGGATTGTACTTGTAAAATATTATTCGGCACTTGTTACAATTTTACGGAATCTGTTACTAGATTTGTGACAAAACATACAAAGGCCTCTTTTTCAGTAAATCCTAATTTTGCATTCAAATTCGCACTTGCCATGGAATTCAAGACCACAATGTCAGCCAAAATTTGTTGTATCAGCTTTTCATCTGTGTTTCTTTCACTTTTTGGCGGAATTTGGCCGAAATTTGGCAGAATTTCGGACGATGTACGAAATTTCTCTTCCAAAGGAAAGTGTTCCGTCTGGAATCCGTTTTGTCATATGGAAACAGTCACTTTGCACATTGCATTAATTCCATAGCCAATTAAGTACATATTCGTAAAATTCCTTTTCGGCTTCAGGCTCCTTCGAACTACACTACGCAAAATTTGTTTATGCCCTCCGTATTTTGGTTCAGGAAAAGCCAAAAGCAGTTAATGAGTGTTATTCTAAGATCTGCCAGGAAAACTAAACTTTTGGTGTAATAAACCTGAAATGCAAAGGACTCTCAGGCCCGTATTTAGAAACATACCTTAACTCAAGCAGATTTTGAATCAAGGATGCCGAAATTAAAATAAATGTAATTTTTCATACTTTTTCATAGAAATCACTTATATTCACGAGTCAATGCATCCTTGATTTAAGGAGAAACTCAAGGAGACCTTGAAATTTTCTATAGTCAACCTCACTTTAAGGGCTCCATTACATAGTCATATTTATATTATAATATGTATGTCATATGCCTAAGCCTACTCGATTCATTCAGTATAAATTTTTAGACGTGCAGGAAGCGAAATCAAGTAGGCTTAGGGATATGATAATATCTATTATAATATATATTACCAATATTATGACTGTGTAATAGCGGCCTAAGTCAAGGTAGCTACCCACCTACCTTGAAATATTATATATCAAGTCTATTGAAAACTTAAGGTCTCCTTGAGTTTCGCCTTAAATAAAGGATCATCGATCCCTCAGTCTTGCCAATGGTTTTTCTATGCAGCTGCTCTCGGGTATCCCCACACCAAAACTTTATGTAACAAATTAGCCCCGTACTCTGTGCCCCCCCTTTGAGATTTTTCTAAATACGCCACTGCCAATTCTTAGCTGCCACAGGCATTTGAGGATTTTTGAAAAAATCATTTTCTTACACGACTTAAACCTCAATATCTCCAAAGCTAGACTATCCAAAATAACGAAATAAGATGATTATCACAGCGATTAAATTTACCTAAAAAAATGAAACTAAAATTGGATAAGAGGTTTGGTTTTTACAGAGCCTCAAAGTCAAATTTCTGTTATTTGATCCAAAAACAATCTATTTTTTCATCTCAATTTTCTCCAAGGTGAGGTGCTTGTACGATTCTTTTAAAAATTGGCGCATAGTCTTTCAATCATATTTTCCTTCTACTTCTCTGTACCGTAACCCCTTGTGGGGAATGGTGCGTTCACTCAGCCGCCGTGTATAGACTACTTCGAGTCAACTTTACATTGCATATCATTTCGGAGTGTTTTGCACGCACTATATATTTACTATCCGCCCATGTACGGAACCACGCCGGGATTCGATCTCCGGACCTCTACATTACTAGCATTGTACAGTGCGACTCAACCAAGTGAGCCATAGAGCGTGACCATCTTCCTTACATCAATTTATTCTAGCTCCATTATTTCTAACAGTTTTGATACGTTAAGTGTAGAAAACTAGGGTTAATTTTAGCTCGAATTCAATTAAATTCAAAGTGCCCCTAAAGTTCTGCAATTTGGTAAAATTTATTCAAATTAAGTCAAAATCGAGCCAAAATTAACCCTAGTTTTCTGCAACTAAGGCATTAAAACTGTCGGAAATAATGGTGCTAGAATAAAACGAGACCGAGGTCTAATCGTGCGAATAGTACGATGAGTGTATACCCTATACCCATGTACAGGCCTAGAAGGCATGCAAAACCTAAAATTTACATTTTGTTTTTTTTTTTTTTTGTAGGAGAGGAGGGGTATATGTGTCGGATCTGGTGCACTTTTAATATCTTAAAGGCTGCCAAAAGCTGCCATTTGACACAAATTTGAAGCGTTTCGCGACATTCTATCAAAAGGTTTGGCTAAATATAGCTGTGTAGGGGAGGTAGGGGTAGAGGTGGTAAGGCCTTTTTGACTTTCTATCAGCTCAAAGTATATGTCATCATAAGGCATTAATCAAAATTTTAGGTCACTACCGATATTTTATCGAAATTAATGGCCGAATGAAAATATCAAGGAGTCATTTGTATGGGGGGTAGGGGAACCCTTGGTCCGATTTTCAATACCGTCCAAGATTTGATCAAAAGAAACATCTGACCAAAATTTTAAACCGCTAGCTTCATTATTTCGGGAGTTATCGTGCGAACAGACAGACATAAGGACAGACAGACAGACTCAATCGAATCAGGGACCGACCCTGATCATTTATGAATATACTTTGCCGTACTTCTGGTGGCTCCTTAGAGGTGTTACATATTACGGCGTAACAAAAACAATATACCCTCTTCCATCTTATGGGTATAGGGTATAATGATGTAAGAAAGATATGATCGCGTAAGACTATGCGCCAAAGTATAAAAGTATCGTACAAGTACCTCAACTTGGCAGAAGTTGGAGAAAATTCAGATGGAACAATAATTTGTTTTTGGGTCAAATCACAAAAATTTAACTTTGAACCTCTGTAAAAACCGCACCACATCACATGAAGCGGCCTATGTGGTAGACAGAATGATGCTGAAGGGATTGAAGATGCAAGTGGGTTTGCAGAGGATGCGAAACAAGTCTTTTTTGATTGTCCCAAATTTGGAGATACGCAGTCAACAAGAAGACGAAATGGGGAGAAAACGTAACCCCCGAAAACCTAGTGGTTTTGATGTTGCTATCAGTAAATAACTGGGATTCAGTAAGCAGGGCAATTTTTGCCGTTCATATGGAGCTTCAGAAGGAGGAGCGTAGACGCAAGTCTGTTTCTGTTACCCGTGGTGATGGGTGATTAGCTGAAAGTGGCCCTGTGAAGTATGTAATACTAAATGATGGTCCCATCAGGGTTAAGCGGTGACGAAAGAGGTTTTAGGTTTAGTCGGTAAGCATCCGATATAACTGCGTGCTGGCGGTCTCTGCTACACGGCACTCAGTATCTATGCAATACTTCCCATTTCGACCCAGAAAAAAAAGGGCTTTGGGGTCTTGTTTGGACAGACGTATGCGAAAATCCGCAGCTCTCCCCAAAAAGGTTTCGAAGTATGGTTAAATTTAGCACATTTTTCTTACACATTCGCACATGAAAAAAATAAATTAAAAACGCTAAACACTTACCATGACCAGGTGAAAATACGTTAAGATATAGACAGTCTTCTGATTGATCCTGTAGAAAAGGTATGAGTCTTTTTAAATATTCTAAACGCCCTTTGGGCATTCTCTCCAATGCTGCCGTCTCATTTTGAATGTTGGGCAGTCGTTGCGGGCATACAGCACTAAAGCGGTCAGCCAACCGTACACCATCCCAGGGCGATGGAGCCTTTGTCGGACTGAATCTGCAAGAAACATAATACAGAAATATGCATAAGTATGTACAGTTAGAAACATGATAAATGACTCGCAGGCACAAAAGGTAGAAATTCTAACATATACACGTAAATATACATAGAAAGATGACGAGGCGATACCATCATTTGAATTTGAATGGTAAATTATTCATTGAATTTCATATTCATTCAGGTATAGGTTACGAGTGTAGTTGGTACAGGTGGTATGCATGCAGTTCAAGGATAACGACATTCATCCCTGTATGTAAATATGTTGTAGGGGAGTGGATGTTGACGCGCGATGCTGTTAATATGCGTGTACGTATCCCCTTTGCAAAATTCACCGAGTCGATCGTGTCGCTTCAAGGATCATAATAGTGTACTTATCCGACACACACATATTGACGATTTATTCTTCAAAGTTTGCTTTCGAGATGAGATTGCAAAATATTTTCAAAGCCTTTTGAAGTGTTCTTGTGAACTTTTATGAGCAGTCACGCGATTTAGGTCAAGACTATAACGAACACAAAAAGCAAATTTTTGTGAGACTTCATTATCCTGTTCAATGAAAATTTCTTCCGAATCACTGTCACAGCTTTTACAGTAAATTTTGAAAAGTCAATCAGAAACAAAACTGTTCTCTGGGAGCATAATCGTATGAACGGTCGTCGTTAAAATTTCCATAAAGGCCTGTTCCATTAGAGAGTATAGACAAAGACCAAATTTTATCAAAAAAGCATAGTTAAACTTACTTAAGGCTCACTAAGTATTCTGGGAAAATTCACTACACAATTTTCATTGTTGAAACACATTCGCGCGTTGCACCAGCAGATATCATGTACTATGCATGTAACGGCGGTGTGTTTATATCCTTATTGAAAATTTATTCATGGTGTGCTCGACGGACGCGCGAACCTTTATCGACCGCGAATATTCCTGAAAATATATACAAAAACTCGAAACTTTGCGCAAACGAGTGGCCTTCGTAAGGGAAAGTAGGTTACGATAGCATTGGGGGATAGCCGATTTTTGCATAACATGTAGCGTGCGGAACAATGGACGAACGTGCGAGTTTTGAATGTGCATTGAAATGCAGTGCTTTTATATAATGTACAATTCAGATGTAAGTATCTGTGCATATATAAATAAATAGATATTGAACTTTAGTAGGTCATATACACAGGACTATGGTATTGTTTTAGTTTTAAATTTTCTAGTAAAAGCTTTAACATTGTGTTGTAAAACAATATCATGTATTGACAAGTATTTCCAATGAATTAACAAGAACACAGAAACGATTTTGAAAAAGTTTCAAATGAAGGTCACGCCCATGTTGAAAATTGGAGAAGCTGTAAACATTCGGCTACAGCTCGTAGAAGATTTTTCAATTTTTCTTTATAAAATTAAAGAGTTTAATTTAGAAAGTCTATACATATATAAAAAGCTATAAAAGTACAACTACTCCTGACAAATGGAAAATATCTGATCTGATGGAATTTCTAGATAGAATAATTTTTTATTTTAAATTCTTCAATAATGATATTATAAAAAAGTACAAAAAAAACTTCCCTTTAAAATTCTTAACCCTGCATAAAGCGCGGTATAGGATTCACATAATCGGGGCGCAGTGAGCCTGACAGGCGCACTATGAGAAAAATACTACAGAGTCCGTAAAATGCCATAATAAGTTGAACCAAAATTTACAAAGTATCTCTAGGATGTAAACAATAAAGCAAAAATACAAAATGAATTTTAAGAATTTATTAGAATTTATCAAAGCACAAAAACTAAATTAAATAAAACTGCGGAGTTCACAAATCAGGTTACGATTAAATAGAACCTTTAATTTTTATAAAATAAAGAATCCAAAAATGGGTCAGACATGAAGTTGAGATGAATAGGGACAGAGGTCAGTCGGAGTCGCCATCCATCAAAGCTGCTGAATTATCACATGAGCACGCCGAAAAGCATGTTGCACAGAGTGGTTTCGCATGAGAAAGGCATATTCCTCGGTTGCATTTCACACAGGAGTAGTTTGAGAGCCGACGTTTACCTGTTTCCACGGTGCAATCACAGCATCTGGACCTTTTGGGAGGGGGTGGGGATGATGTTGGTTGATCATCAGCCAAGAGGAACCTCTTTAGACCAATTTTCAAGGAGGTGTGAATGTGAAGTCCAGATGCCTGCTGGCTTCTTCGCTTAAGCTGTTCGGTACACAATTCATGTGACAATGATTTGAGGAAAACTCTTCTAGGCATTGATTCCAATTGATTCCCTGGTGAATAGCCAAGGAATTGATCCCTCCCAAGTTCAACATGGCATAGAAAATAATCATTGGCCAACGCTGGGTATTTCGTTTTATGTGGCGCACAGTTGATCTGCAGTATCCACTCCACTTTTGTGAGTATTGTAATATGTGATCAGCTCGGGTTTTTGTTCTCCAGTGCTTTAATCAATTGTTTTGGTTTCGTGCATCAAAGAAACAAGGATCACACATTTATTTTTGCGTGGCACATAGGATGTCAACACTCTCCCATCGTTGAAACCAAAAAGGCTGGAGTATTGCGCTCTCCCCTTTGTATTTATAAAAGCATCCGGCAGGGCTCGTTTATTTTTCCGTACTGTCCCCACGTAGGTATGAGATCTTTTTTTGTTTCATGAATCGACGAGAGCGAAATCGGTGAACCAGTTATCTGCGACAATGTTACATCCACTTCCGAACAGTGGTTCTGCCAAACGCATCCCCACATCACTTAGTTTGTTGCTCAATTGGAATGGACCTTCTGGCTGCTTACCCACGTATACCTCCAAGTTGAGAGTGTAAAACATCCTGGAATCCACAAGAGCAAACATCTTAATGCCATACTTGTTTGGCTTTGAAGGGATGTACTATCAGAAGGGGCACCGTCCACGAAAACCAGGTAACATCTCATCAATGGTGAGGTTTTCTCCCGGAGTGTAGGATTTCTTACAGTTCTGGACAACCATTTTAAACACATCACGAATGGGTGCAAGGCGACCAACATTTTTTCGTTCGCTTCTGGTAGTTTTGTCGTCAAAACGAAGCCAACGAAGCAAGAACTTGAATCGTTTGACATTCATGACAAATTTTTCTATTCCGTCACCATTTTTCCCCATATTTCCTCCAGAAACAAACGATTAGATTTATATACCACTGCCAAATACAGCAAGCCAATGAAAGCTTTCAATTCAATCAAATCAGTGTGTTTGGCATCTCGCTCCCGGATGAAATTATCCTTCACTGTATCAATGTGTTGGTTAGTGTATGTCACTATTATTTCCAGTATTTCATCTGGAAATATATTCCTCCAACATTCAGCGGGAGTTTTTGAATTCTTGGCAGCTCCTTTCACTCCAGGAAGGTGACTGATTATGTTATGGCTCGCAGCGCGACTCTTGCGTGGAGGTTCTATGTACCACTTTGCAGATTTGTCTTTTCCCATAAAATAATTTCTGTTAGTTTCATCTTCCGTTTCACTGGACGACTCAAGTTCATCCTCTTCTTGTTCAGTTTCTGAACCACATTCTCGTTCTTCAACTTCGTCGTCAGATGAAATATCGCTCTCCTCTCCAAGGTTTTCAGGCCACACCAGATGTGCATCATCTTCACTAAGCAGCAAGGCCATTATTTCGTCCACGTGACTTGGGTTATTCAAATCGTACTTTTTTACGCTCATCTTTCTTGACCTGCAACAAAAAACCAATGACTCAAGTAACGGCTGAAGAATGCCAATAAAAATATTTTCTAGGAAAGAGGCGCAATGAGCCTGACAGACGGTCATGTGTCTGTCAGGCTCATTCTTGCAAGTTGATACTACCTGATAGAAATGGCACATGGAGACAAACTGACTGCGAGAGTCGGAACCACCAACTAAAGTTAGGAAACTACCGGGAGAGAGGGGTCTCACTCGGCACGCTGTTGGAATGGGCATTAAAAAAACGAACCAAGTGCCTATCAGCTCAGCCGCGCCCTACGCAGGGTTAAAGAGATCAAGTGGCACGACAAATTATTCAGAAAACGAATGTCTTTGCTCATTCCTCTCAAAATTCTATTTACATACATACTTACGATTTATTGTTCGTTTTTTTTTCAATCCTGGAACCTGAATACATTATTCATCTCATTACGGAGAATTACCATATAATTTTGCCTATTTTTATAATTCTAAAGAAATGTCCTTATTACATAGAAGACATTGAAGAAATTTTGTCGGATACAGTACAAATTTCTCATTCAGTTTCGGATTCAATTTATTATTATGTATTGCCAAAAGGATCTCCTTCTATATCCATTTCTTGGATAAACTCGAGCCACTTATTTATTCAATGATTTATAAAACCAGGGGCGGCGCATAAGGGCCCACGAGATTTAGGGGCCCAGAACCACATGAAGAGTTTGTCGAACCATAAAACATCTTCGAAAAAACCCATAATTCGACGTAGATATTTTTGGTAGACAAGAAGGGATATACACGTTTCGAAGTCAAAACAAATGCTAAATTTATTGTTTCTCTCTCATCCGGTTCCTTAGAGAAACAAATTTAAAATTGTCCTAAAATCTTTGAAAATTCATGAGACACTCAAATTTGCTTGTTAATTTTTGATTTGCATGGCGGCGCTATTGTGGCCGCGGTTTGTAATCCGACCCTCCCTTTTCCTTGCGAAGCACGATATGCGCAAAAAGATTCTTTAGATTGTTCTGCAAATAAACTATCTTAAAATATTTTTGGTGATAGTACCTTTTCTAAACTTTCGGACTAAATTCCAATCCAATTTGTCATGAACTGTTAAACACGACCAAAATAGTTTGAGAGTGGTACTAAACTTAGTTCCAACTAGTTAGTACGGCCTGTATATGTCGTTGAAGACTAAAATATTTTATCTCGCTTGCGGTATATACACGGTCATTAGGGCTGTGATGCGGAGGCCACATTTGGTTTGAAATGAGTCTTGTCAATGTTCTGTATATTGAATTTAATATTATGTATGTACAAACGTTCTTAAAATTGAAAGATTTAAATTAGAGAGATACTTAAATTCAAAGCTGAAACAAGGAATAGGGTAAATCCATTTTTTGGATTCTTCGTTGTGTCAGAATCATACATTTTCGTCGATTTTGACAGAACGAAAAAAAATGGATTCGGATTGACCGTGTGGTTCGCGGGATAGAATCCCATTGTAGGTGCAGGCATGGGCGTAGCCAGGGGGGGGGGGGGGCAGGGAGGGGCGGTCGCCCCCCCCCCCCCTGGTCGATGAAGATGGTAAAAAATCCTTATTGATGTAGTAAAAAAATCGCTGCACTATATAACATTTTCAAAAATTTTCTGCTGCTGGCGCAGCAAATGCCTTTTTCACCACTCCAAGTACTGACGGAGAAGCCATGATTGGGATGCAGTGAGGAGGCGCATACAAATAGATGACAGCGAGTGGCCTCTCGTAACTGACCGAGGCTGCGTACCAGCACACACATTTCACTTTTGAGTGTGCTACTGTGGCTGCGTGCATCCCATATTTCCTGTTTCATTTCATGGCTTCTGAGCAGGAGTACACAATTTCAACCGTTAGTTCCCTTCGGGAAGTTAGTGGAATTCAACTTATTTTAATCTGAAAGGGTGACAAATGGTATACAGCTTTGCCTTGTTAGCCCTGGAAGGTCATGCTTTGTCGGATCGACTACGCATCATCAAATTTATCCCATTTTTCGTGACAATTCTTATTATTTGAAGCTGAGTTTTCGTACAGCACTTACCGTGCCGATGTACGAGTACTTGCCGGGTACATTGCGGCTAGACGAAGTAAGCAGGGTAAGTTGGATTTTTGGAAATTGGCGTCGTCGAAACGACGAAGGATGCACTTTGTGTAACTTTTAGAACTCCAGTATTTTTTATGGCTAGTTGTCGATTCGACGATAAGTCTGTGTCTATATAACTAGCTCGTAACAAATATGTTTATTTTGGAAATGTGGGACCTATTTTTTCAAAAATTATGGAAAAAAATATTTACTAGGACAAAAATAGGACAAATCAGGAAAATGGCTCAAAATTCTTCCTCATTTTAGGAAGATTGCATTTGGAACTCATAAAAATCGGCTCCAAAATCGATGTTTTTCCATTCTAAATAAACTATCGATTGAATGAATCTGTCAAATTTATAAATATTTTGAGAAAGGGTGATTTGTATGAGGCGTCAAAGTAGAGTGTCGTCGAATCGACGAAGCATGACCTTTCCGTACTAAAAAGAAGCATGATCTTCCAGGGTTAAGGACCTTGTAAAGAACGGGTCTTATATTTCAGTGTTTTTCAAGTTCTTCTTTTCCTTCTCAGTACCGTATAGCCCCTTGTGGGGTCATGGTGCGTTAACTTAGCCGTTTATAGGCAACGAGTCAACGTTACATTGCATATCATTTCGAAGTGTGTATAATGTTGAAAGCACTACATATCGATACCTAAGCGCGCATATGTGTTAACTGCAATTTTCATGAAAATGGGTTTATTTCATTTTTTAATTTATCAACCTTATAGTCATAATTCTGCACAAACGTTTTAAGCGATTGTCCATTAGAAACGCCACAAACGTGAATGCACTTCCGTGTTAAGTGCATAGAAATAAATTTTGTGAGTGCCACATGTACTAAGTGCACTTGCACTATCTGCGCTCTTTAGAAAATAGTAAATGTGTGTGCACACATGTGACAAGTGCACGTACCGATGGAAGAAAGCTTCGTTTTCGTTTGCTGTTTCGCTTATTCAGCCGGTTATTCGTGGTGGCTGTTCAGTATATTACCTATGGGCTTCTTTCCAGAAAAATAGATAAACAGTGGCAAAGAATCAAATAGAATTTAACGCCACAATTTTTATTTACTTAAAATGAAAAGTGATTGCAATTTCGTGTACTTGCTGTACAGCATGATCGGTTCTTCAAGAACAAATCCCAAAACACATTACGTTTAATGCCTCAATTTTAATGATTTTTATGACTTCACCTCTCTGAAAAATGAAGTGTTAAAAATGCTTCATTTAATACACAAAATGAAAAAGTCAAATGGCAAAAAATCAATTGGCTTAGATTTGAAAAGGGAGAGCCAGACATCATTCAATACAAGTATGATTTGATGGCAGAAAATTTTATGAAATAGACATCAATCGAGGCAAGAGAGGATGTAGTACGGTGCAATGGAATCTTATAACTCTGGACAAGAAAAATTGCAGAGAAATCCCTCCCTTTTACAGAAAAACGAGACCGAGACTAATTTCGGGTGCGGCCGAAATTTGGATACGCGGGCTAAGAGTTTTTTCGTGCCTAAGATGACTGGTATTTAATCCCTCCCTCCCATTATTTTCCTTCCGTCTTCACAAAACTTCCGTTGCGTCGACAAAACAATATTTGTGTGGGGTTTGGTTGGAATAAGTGGGCAAGTAAAAATATTTACTCGTAAAATTTTATTGGGGGATGCGAGAGCATGGCTCCATAGTACGCTTCCATTTGTTTTGACATTTTTTCTTGCTTTGATAAAGACACATTAATTCAAGCTTATGAGAAATTGGTGTACAAAATGTTTCTTAGAAGTGGGTTGGTTTTGTATGGCAGCCCCATGAGCCCATGGTCCGATTTGATCCATTCTTATATTTGTTTTGTGTCATCAATAGAAATACTCTCTCTCTCTTTGGTTCCTTTTAACCCCTAGTGGGCATAGGGCATTGACTACACCTCTTTTCCACCTCTGCCTATTAGCAGCCATCGCCTTTAGCTGGTCCCACGATTTGCCTATAGATTTTCCCTCTGCCTCACCAAATCTTCTCCATGTATTTTAGGGTCGTCCTACACGACGGCTAGCATTGGTTCCCTGAGGAATAGAAATTCATTTGCGTGAAATTTGGTTGAAATTGGTGCACAAATAAAAAGTTTTTCTTAGTAAAACCTAATTTGGGGAGTTAGGTTTGTATAGCAGCCCCATGACCTCATTATCCGATTTTATCCATTCTCACATATGTTTTGTGTTATCAATAGAAACACATTTGTTTGAAATTTGGTTGAAATTAGTACACAAATAAAAAAGTTTTTCTTAGAAGAAGCTAATTTGGGGAGTTGGGTTTGTATGGCAGCCCCATGACCCCATTGTCTGATTTCACCGATTCAAACACACAAACTGCCTGTAGCAAAAAGTAGCATTTGTGCAAAATTTCAGGTTCATAGCTTTTAAATTGGCCGAGTAAAACGCGTCGCAACAGACAGACAGACAGACGGACAGACAGACGGACATACAGACAGATAGACAGACAGACAGACGGACATCGTTCTTGTTGGTGTAAAGGTGTAATCCCCAGGATTACAACCCATTTATAGATAATTTGCCTACTACCCCAAGAAACGCTTAAGAGAATGTTTTTATTTGTAGTAGTGTTGTTTATTTGTAATTTTCGCTTAATTTTTCTTTTTTTATTCTCAAAATTTAATTTAATAAATATACCTTCCATATTAGTTGATTTTTTTCATCTTTTGATATATTTACGGCTATAATCAATTAGTGATAAGTAGAAAACTGTTTTAGTGCCAAATGTGGTAAGTGAACACTTAATTGAAATTTGACCAAAAACAATATTAAAAATTAAAAATTTTCATCTATTATTATACAAGATAATGCATAACAGTCCCCAGAATCATTCAAAATATCTTTATAGCCCACGATGTCAGTTTCAACCAGGGAATTCACAATTTAAAAAGGGCTTTTTTTGTTTTTGCTCTCCTGTAAAATTTTTTTTTTTGCAGTTAGCACATATGTGCGCTTAACAATCGATATATATATTTCCATTCACATGTACGGAAATTTTGGACCACGCCGAGATTCGATCTACGGATTACTAGCATCGTAGAGTGCGACTCAACCAAGTGAGCCACAGAGCGGGTCTTTCAAGTTATTAAATCAAAATTTATTTTCGAGCTGAATCATACCAGCAATAAAATTTAGCCACTGTTAATACTTTGATAAATTTAGAGGAATTCTTATTAAAACCGTTAACCATATTTCAATCAATAAAGGATTTATAAATATTCTGACGTTGCTACTTTGCTATGATGAAAGTGACAGACGAAACAAACTGCCTTCGCAAGTGGAATATGCAGTCCGAGATGCAAAAAATACACTGAAAATATACAAAGTACGCTATAAAGGCATATTAGAGGCCATTCTCACCTTCATTTTGAAAATTCGACTCTAAAAAAAACATGAAATAACATGCGTGGCAGTCCACCAGTAAACTAGGGCCGCACCGCAGATGTGTGAATGACATCCAATTTCCAAGATCTAAACTGCTGTTTTGTTAAGGTGTTGAGATCAACAGCACGCCCAGCAATGTTATTTATCCCCATAAATGGATACAATCTGAGCGACATCATAGTCCGTCACGTAGGTCGTGAGTTCGAGAAACTCCATGAAATGAATTCGTTCACGGTGAGTCTGGAATCCATGACTTTGTGCACCAATCCAACCACAAGCCAGGCTACTCTGAAATTTGCTAACAATATTTCTGCGACCGGAAATTTCAACCCCTAAGAAAATCATGATGTTGAAAAAATTTTGGGCTTGCCCCCCCCTGACCGAAATCCTGGCTACGCCCATGGGTGCAGGTAATTGACTATATGGTTACCAACATCTATAGAGGTCAATTATACTGCGCCGCGTGAGTGTTTTTATTTTAAAATAATAAAAAAAAAACATCGACGAAATCATTAATTTAATAAACGTTAAAACAAGAACGCTATTCTCAATATAAGAATGCAAAGAGTGAAAGTAGTTCTTAGCAAAACTATTTTAAGTACGACGTTCTTAATTTTAGTAGAAACACTGTAACGTCAAAATCATGTTTCAAAAGAGTAAGTTTAAGGACGATTCACACTTTTTAGTCATCAGTCAGTCATATCATACTGAGATATTACCGCCAAAACGGGCGATGTGCACCGCAGGCCGAGCAACGCGAAGCCATGGAGCGGTATAAAGAACAAGACAAGGAAGAAGAAGAAAGCCTCAGTCATTTCCCATACAAATTGATAGTAAGATAGTAAATCAATCAATTAACTAACAATCTGTCAACTTGTATGGAAAATAACTGTGCCTGATGACTGAAAAATGTGGATCGACCTTTAAGAGTGCTTTCGATTGATTTTACTCTGTTTTTTTTTTCTCAGTGTAGGGGGGCCCACTCAAAAAGTTGGCGGGAGGGTCCCGAGTGAAGTTGCTCCGCCACTGTATAAAACGTTCGATATCCACACAAAATCATGACAAAAGTTTACCCTACTAACCCCAAACCTGATGACATTCGTGAAAATATTGATGCGCCTCTTATCACTACCAACCATTCTGAAAGTCGCCCATATCTTGTGCAAGACAAAATAAAACCCAAAACTCCACCATTTACATTTTTAATTCGTGAGTTTCAAACTCTTAGTCTGAAATTGGAAAGGGACAGTATGTCTTTCGCCTTAGGTCTATTTTTTGTTTTTGTAGCGCTGATCGAAACGTAATACTCCTTAAGTGTTTTATATTTTTCGTTTCATTGCGAAACTTCGATGGACATTTCATCCCTATTTCGAAAAGATATCAGCGAGTCTTCGTTAAAATTCCATATAATTAAATGGCAATTAAATGAGGTGCAAATAGCAGAAAGATACGAAAACGAAAGAAAAACAGTAAAAAAAATCCGAAGAGATAAATTGTATAACTTTCGCATTTAATTGGAAAATAATTGGAGATGGTATCTACGTTGTTTCTTCAGATTTTTTTCTTTCTCAGATTGATTTACATAGATTTTTGAACTTTGATGAAATTCTATAATGATAGAACATTTTGGAAATAGTAACAAATTGGATGCATTACACTTATTTGTCGCCTTCTTATTGATTTTTTCGAAATTACGTTACGTGCTTTTTGAAAGCAGGCAAAAGGTGCGGATGGATCAATATTCCTGTTATGACCAAAAACAACAAAGTTGTAAAAGTTACCCCGCCAAAGAAAAATTCATCTGCCGCAAAAAGAATACATATCACTCCAATCCGCTGCTCATATCTAATTTTGTTTGCTGGGTGTACTTTTGTTTTAGGTGTAAATTCTGGAGAAGTTTAAATGTACAGGACTACTTCTTAAAGTAATTTGGTGGGAGCTTTAACATTTTATTCAGTGCCACTTTGACGGCTCCCTCCAAATTACTTTAAGAAGTAGTCTTGTACATTTAAACTTCTCCAGCATTTACACCTAAAACAAAAGTACATCCAGCAAACAAAATTAGATATGAGCAGCGGATTGGAGTGATATGTATTCTTTTTGCGGCAGATGGATTTTTCTTTGGCGGGGTAACTTTTACAACTTTGTTGTTTTTGGTCAGATATCATATATTTTTGCATACTTAAATAGCCAACTATGTAATATTTTTGTTTTGGGAAAAGTTTCAATAGGTTTTTGTTCAGCATATTCCATAAATTTAATATCATAAGTTATATTCACAGGGTCTTCTTTAAAATAAATAGATACTGCAAACGCAATTGCAAATACGCCACAAATGGCTGTTGCTGAGCTTTTTTAAAAATAATTTTGGGATGAAATGGGTACAGTTTATTAATATGTATTTTGTGCAAAATAGATTTGTGTTATCTTTGTGTTATGGCTCTGCTAACATTCCGTTAGTAATCTGTTAATTTTTTGTTAACTCTGTTAATGCTCTATTAACGTTCTCTTAACACTCTATTATCTTTTCGTTAATGCTCTGTTAACGTTCTCTTAATGTTCTCTTAATTCTCTTTAATGATTCGGCTAACGCTCTGTAAACGGTCTGTTACCTTTCTTTTATTACTCGATTTACGTTCTGTTAACGTTCTGTTAAGGCTCTGTTTTTCTGTTAACACTCTGTTAACGATCTGCTAACGCTCTGTTGTTGCCTTATCAACGCTTTGTTAACGTTCTGTTACTGATCTGTCTTAATGCCCCCCTGACCCAGTGTCCCAATGTCACATTGTCCCAATGTCACAGTGTCCCAATGTTCCAATGTCCTAATGCCCTAAGGTCCATTGTCACAGTGTCCTCATGTCCTAATGTTCTAATATCCCAGTGTCCCAATGTCCTAATATCCTAATGTGCCAATGCCCCAATATCCTGATGTCCCAGTGTCCCAATTTAGGTCCTATTGTCCCAATGTGCAAATATCACAGTGCCCCAATGGTTTAATGTCCGAATGTCCCACTACCCTAGCGTCCCAATGTCCCATTATCGGAATATCCTAATGTCCCAGTCTCCCACCTAATGTCCTAATATCCCAATGTCTAACTGTCCTAATGTCCCAAGGTCCTAATGCCCCAATTTCCTAATATCCCAGTACCCCAATGTCCCAAATGTCCCAGTATCCTAATGTGATAATATCCCAATGGCCCATGTCCTAATGTACCAGTGGTCAGTGTCCCAATGGCCCATGTCCTAATGTACCAGTGGTCAGTGTCCCAATGTCGCAGTATACCAAGTGTCCCAAGGTCCCAATAGCCTAATGTCCTAATATCCCAGTGCCCCAATGTCCCTGTATCTCAGTGCCCTAATGTCCCAGTATCCCAATGTTCCAATATCCCAATGTGCCAAAATCCCAATGTTACAATGTCCCAATGTTCTAATATCCCGATGTCCCAGTGCCCCAATGTTCCCACGTCCCAGTTTCCCCAGTGTACCTAATGTCCCAATGTCCTAATGTGTTGATGTCCTAATATCCCAATGTCCTAATGACCCAATATCCCGGTGTCCCAATGTCACAACATTCCGATGTCTCAGTGGTCCAATGCCCCTATGTACCAGTGTCCCAATGTCCGATTGTCCCAAGGTCATAATGTCCCAATGTCCTAATATCCCAGTGTCCTAATGTCCCAGTCTCCCAGTGTCCTAATGTCCCAATATCCCAATGTCCCAATGCCCCAATATCCCGATGTCCCAATGCCCCAATATGCCGATGTCCCCACGTCCCTGTTTCCCCATTGTGCCTAATGCCCCAATGTCCTAATGTCCCAATTTCCTAATATCCCACTACCCCAAGATCCTAGTCTCCCAGTTTCCCGGTGTCCCAATATCCAAATGTCCCAATGCCGCAGTGTCTTTTAAAAAATGGTCAATGCGATGAGCCGATAGACGCAATTGTTGGAAATCTTTTGTTAACTTTACCTATTAATTTACCGTGATTCCATCCACTTATCTAAATGGAAGACTTTGATTCTTTAAAAGGACCACCAGAGGATCATTCGTTCCAAATTTCATAAAAATTCCATCACGAAGAGAGACAGTAGAAGCAAGTCTTTCTGCAACTGTAGACTTCATTCTGAAATTGGGTTACTCGCTTAAGTCTGTAAGGGTGAAAATTTCACCGTTTATTGCATATATCTTACCCGTTATTGTGCCGATCGAAGATTTTATTTGGAAAGGCACTAGAACAGGATATGTGGAATATTTTGGTAAAAAAAATTTTTTGGGGGCTGTTGCCTGGAAGGCTGTAGCCTGATCAAACAAAAAAGCAAGTTGTCTCCGGTAATCATAGACTTGTTCGCTTTCGTTTTTCTTTTTCCTTTGGCGGGCGAGACGCTCTCTTGATTAGTAACGGAATATCTACCTGTAAATATTACTACTCGTTCCCGGGCTACCGGGTAAGTACGGGCTAAAATTCTGGCGACTCAACGATAGCACCGGATACCCGCTAAACATTTTAATTTACACGGGAAGCGGCGATTACTTCTTCTCACTTTTCGCATCAATTCAACTTCAATTGTCGGTCGATTTCTTTGCCCGGATCCATTTTCTTTCATATTTTGAAAATCAAAATACATCTCACGATTGGAGTATACATTTTTGGTGTTATTTGAAACGGAACAAAATTGTTTTAAGTGATATTACTCCAATCAATAGAGACGAAATAATAGGGGTTAGCGTGCAAAAATTGGGGATGTCTCAAATTGTTGTTATGTTATAAAGACAGGTGGGGTAAGTTAAAATCCAAGTTTGCGCCACTTTCCCCCTTGTGCTCCCGCCGCTATCTTGAAAAAACCATCCAAAATCGGCCCTTTCATCAGTTTTTGACCTGTAACTTCTTTACAGTCCATTTGAGCATAAATCTGCCGAGACAATTTTGTAGAGGACAAAATTTCCTATAAACTTAATCTAAGATGTTGTACTCTACAATCAAAATTAACAGAGTTATAGCGCCAAGAAAATGGAGAAAATATCAAAAATCATGCCAATTTCAAATTCACAAAAACGCATTGTATACCAATTAATCATAGCGCGTCTGCATTGTAGTATAGAGTTCTCCAAGTATGTTTTGAAATTTGTTGGTAATGATTTTTGGAGTTTTTAGCATATTCTTTTCGCTATTACTCTGCCAATTTTGATTGTAGAGTAAAACTTGTCAAATAAAATTTATAGGAAATTTTGTGCTCTACAAGATTGTCTCGGCACATTTCGTGCTCAAATGGACTGGTAAGGAGTTATAGACCGCAAACTGATAAAAGAGCCGATTTTGGATGGTTTTTTCAAGATAGTGGCGGGAGCACAGGGGGGAAAGTGACGCAAACTTGGATTTTAGCTTACCCCACCTGTCTTTATAACATATCAAAAATTTGAGACATCCCTAATTTTTGCAAGGTAAAATCTCCCCGTTGGTTGGAGTATGTAATACAGTGCGTACTCTATAATCCGGACTATTGAAAACCAGGGTCGATCCGGACTACAGAGGAATTCGGACTAGTGGAAGCCTTTAATTTGCTCTAAATTTCGAGGAAATGGACGAATTTAATCAAATTGTTGGAAGAATCTGTTTTCTATTTTCGAAGAATTTCACTCTGTTATTCTAGATTTTGTTTTTTCCAAGAACAAAGAAAACTGTTGTTTTTATTTCGGACGATGATATCACTGTTATTATGAGAAAAAAGTCAGATTCGGATTAGAGAAGCTCTTGAAATTCGTACTACAGAGTGTACAATGCAATCTTTGAATTGATCCGGATTACTGGAAATTCGAGGTTTCGAGGCTTCGGATTATCGAGTACGCACTGTAGTACCTACTCAGGCCTTTAGAGAGGGGGGAATCACCCCATTCCCCCCGGGCCCGGGATTTCATAGGGGCCCGGATTCTGACACAAAAGTTGTGCTTCAGTGTTTTGTTAACACACAAATTGCTATTTTGAGGTCCTGAACTAAGAAACCTTATATGTGCTGTTTCTAGCGTTTTAACAACAATAAGTAGGTAATATACTCTGCACGAGGCTTGGGCTTGAGTCTATTATTGAATTTGTAGAGCTAGGGGCCCGAATCATCATATTCAATCAACAAATCAACATGATCGTTTGTGTTCGAAGTAAAAATAAGAGCCCTGTATAGCGTGATTTTTTAGAAGGACTTTTGGCGCGATTATTACTTTGTGGACGTACTGCTGCTAATAAAAAAAATTTCAAGGTACCAACACCGAGATGCTGGTCACATAAATTATTAAATCTTCATTTCAAACTATCTATCAGTACTCGGTAACAAAAAACTTGAAGGTTTTTCTGTACTAGAGAAAACCGCGAATTTACTTACGAAATAAGTAAAATATGAAAAAAAAAAAAGCATTTTTTAAATTCGTAGCGGTGTGCATTTCATAAGCAAATTTTATAGAGTAACGACCAACATTCTGGGCCACTGTGAGTGGGCTAATAATTACAGATTTGAGCACCCCAAGCATTTGTTAGAACTGTGAACTCTATCCGCCTTGCTTTCCTAGAACCTTTGTGAGGGTTGAGGTACATATTAAACCACAGCTGTTTCCTTTGAAAAATCTTCATCCAGAGAAAAAACAATAAGCGTAGCGGATTGGCGGTATGTATTTGGTGCCCAGAAGTAAATTTGCATTATACACTTCTATTTTGCCTGTACAGCCTTTGTTGCGAACCACGGCTAAGTATCGAGCCGCCGTCACTGCAACAAGAAAAATATAACCAGAGCACTACTGACCCGGTGGCATTATGACCCGGCGAGGCCAGCGACTGTCGTGAGTTGTTTGGGTCAGAGCGCTCCGATCCTTGCATAGCCACCAAATTTTTTTTTTTTTTTTTAATTAAACAAAAGAGGAAAAGCTTAATGGATAAAAGGGGGGTAAGGAAGTGCCCATCCTTCGGGACACAGAAGAACCCAAATAGAAAGATAGTTATTTAGAACATTATAATTTTTTTTTTATTAACCGAAAGAAGAAAATTAAAAATAAAAGTAAACTAAAACTTCGAAGTAAAAAAAAATGGAAAAATTAAAGTAAAATAGGAATTAGGAATTCATAAAAAAAATGAAGAAAAAAAAAAGAATTGTAAAAAATTAAATACATACTAAAAAAAGGAAAAAAATGAACTCACTTGAAATCAGCTGTCGACGATCGATCGCGAAGCATCATCCGTACACACAAAAAGCTATAGTATTTAGCAAAGAAAATAATAATAATGAAAGAAAAAAAAAACAAATGATATATGTAGATAAATCCCCGAGCAGCAATCCAATAAAAATCCAAGGCAGACATCCAAATCCTCTAATAATTTTCATAATGCTTCTCATCAACACATTTTGATTCTGTGCTGCATAGCAAGCAATTTGATGCCATAAGGGGGGGGGGGGTAATAAGGCAAGCAATTAAAAGCATACTCCACAAACAAAACGTAAATTCGGAGCACTGGTTGAACATTTTTGCACTGGGAGTGTCTTGTTTTTTTGTGTTTCTTTTTTTTTCACTGGGAGTGTGTGATTTGCGATTTGCTGGTGCAATACTAGAACACTATGTTCAAATAATGTTACAGTGCATAAATTATTAAAGATTTTCGCACTTCACTGCAGTTGCGTTTCTTGGCACTTGGCACTAAAATGACTTCTTTTCAGTCAACAATTATTAAACCGTCTGATGCAGCACTCAAATTCATCAAATTTGTCCGGATTAAAATAAAAAACCCAACATCAAAATTTGCCGGAAATAATAGTTAATTAGTTATGCAATATTATCACAACACACACTGCCCGCACAATAATAAATTAACTGTGTCCCGCAATTCCAAATAAACGTCGGTAACGGGCAATGCCCGTCACAGCGCGACGTCTTCACGGGAAACGTCCCCGTCGTTCGCTATTTTTCGACTCACTACTCCACGAGAACATTTTCATACTTTTTCCGGTGCAATGCATTGCCAGGGTCCATTCACCCCAAAAAACCGCAAAAGCATTTCGGCTGCATTGCACAAAAAAGAGTATTCAGCATATCAATCTGAGATCCACGCACAAGAGTGCATCGTCCCCCCGATCGTCTACGATCACCTTCTATCAACCATGATAGATGCATACATCATGTAACGTGAATCGCATCAACAAGTGCATACGCATGAGATTTGGATGGACACACTGAGCGGTCCATACAAATCTACATTGCAATGCAACTGTTGTTGTTTACCTGGGGAGGTGACGTTATATGATGTATTGTTGTAGGTAAATTGAAAAAAAAAATGCAATTGAGGCACGATGACCTTTATTACGTGGTTCGCGACACCTTTATTATTCATATGTAAAATGATCATACTTGAGCTAATCTCACCCGTATAGTCTTCAAATATTTATGTATGATCCTATCGTATCGAGAATAACTATAGAAAATTTCAAGGCTTTCTTGATGTTCAAAGTTCAAATATAGGTTGGCATCTTAAGGGCAAACTAGAACGTTTACGTTACGTTACGTGCCGTTCCTTTCCGTGCCGTGACAATTATTAGATGGTCACATATGTATGTATGTACGTTCTGTTCCGAAACGTCAAATTTAAAAAGGTATTCAAAATTAAAAGCAAAATTGAAGTAATCGAGTTTTTTTTAAGGATTTTTAGTAGTACGAAATATACGCAATATTTAAAAAAAGAATAAAATAAAAAATAATAAATAACATTATCGTATGTATGACAAACAAACTGACATGGATTTCCGTGGAATTTTACATTTCGAATAATTTTCCGAAAGCTTCCGTTTCGTTACGTGCGTTCTGTGCATTTGCATACAAACTCCATTGAATCATCTTTGATAGGTGTTCGGCAAGTAACGTAACGTAAGCGTTCTGCTTTGCCCTTTACTTCAACAATAGAATAGAAGTTTTCTAAATAATTTCGTTGGGACACGGGAATTAATAATTTTTAAATTTTTTTTCTTGGGAACTAAATGCTAGAAGACTATATGCTTTGTCGGAGCATCAGCCTGAGTCTCCGCGTGTGGGCCAGCTTTATGTTGATAGGAATAGTTATCCCAATTAACATTGCTCCAATTAAATTCATTCAAGAGCTAGAGCGCCAATATTGGATCGATTTTGATATAATTTGAATAAATTTTACCAAATTGTAGATCTTTACAGGCAGGCAGTTTGAGTTGAACTGAATTGAAATCGAGCTAAAATTAACCCTAGTTTCCTGCACTTAAGGCATTAAAACTGTCAGAAATAACGAAGCTAGAATAAAATGATGTAAGAAAGAAATGATCGTTAGACTATGCACCAATTTTCAAAAGAATCGTACGAGCACCTCACCCTGGTAGAAGTTGGAGAAAATTGAGATGGGTCAAATCACAAAAATTTGAATTTGAAGTTCTGTAAAAACCAAACTTCCTATCCGATTTTAGTACCGTTAGTTTTATTTTTTAGGTAAATTTGTTGCTGTAATATTCATTTTATTTTGCTATTCTAGCTAGTCTAGCTTTTTAGATATTGAAGTTTTAGTCGTACAAGAAAATTATTTTTTCAAAAATTTTCAAATGCTTGTGGCAGCTAAAGGGTTAAGTTAAGGGGGTATGTTCGTACAACTTTTTTGCTGGAAATCGTGTGAGCAATCAGAATCCAACGTTTATGCGGCAGTTTCCGGACACCCTGTATACACTCCCAATTAATATAATAGTTCCACTTGGAAATGGCTGTATCTCGGTAAGTGCTAACGGTATTTTCTTAAAACTGGGTGATAATATTTTCAGTAGTATGCTTGTTATTTGAATTAAAGAAGGTGTTAAATCCGGAGTCCCGTTAGGATATTCTTACGAGAACTCTTAAAAACAGTACAAATATGAAAGTCATTAGGATAGTTCTAGAGGAGATAACACCCAAAATAACGGTATGAAAAGATAATTTTATTTTGAAAAATGTGGCTAGTAGTGAATTCAACTTCCGTTAAGTAATATTAGCTCAAAATTGTATCCGGGATGGAGTTGTTTAGGTTTAGATGGTAATTTAAATTACTTTCGTCCCAAGTTCTTACAGAAGCTCTTCAGTGTTGTTAAAGTGACGTCCACTGTAATAGATATTCCTTGTCATCCATCCCTAAACATTTCGGATGATATTTAGAACTAGGAAGTATGGATGTTTTTACATAACCTTGATTAGTTGGTCTTGAAACCTATCTTTTATCAGCCTTGCTCCATGATTGGGGTCATTATTGTGTTCACATCTTAAAGAAGTTGCATTGAAAATGGCGGTAATTTTAGGAATAACATTACGCAGACTATTTGGGAAAACCTGAATGTTGTGAATACCAATAATTTCCACAAACTGAATACCACACCGAGATATTTAACTCCATACTTCGACATTTTTTACTCTGAGTGATGCGTCTACAAAATTAATACCTAACTCCATATGCACTGACGAGATTTAACCTTTTTCGTCAGTAAAAGTAACGCGCTTTCACTCGTTTGTTGAATCCAAACAGTTTCAATATTTAGATTGAATATCTTTGTATGGAACTATTGAGCCGTTTGAAATTGGGGAAATTCAGAGAACCCAGGCCTTTAAAAATATTTTTCCTAATGTAATACCTAAGATTACCGACATTTTCCATGCCACTCCTATAAGATTTTAATAAGATAATGACCCATATCATGAAGCAAGGCTGATAAAAGATTGGTTTCAAGACCAATCCATCGAAGTTATGGAATGAATACCATACTCCCTAAATCAAAATATCATCAAAAAGGTCTAGGAATGGATGACAATGAAGAAGTGGTACACGACCACTTAACAACACTGACGAGCTTCTATAAGCGATTAGGGGAACATGGAAAACAAATAACTTAAATTACATTCAAAACCTATACAATTCTATCCCGGAATGACTTTTTGACGTTTTATCATTTAACAGAGGTTCAACTCATTATTAGCCACATTTTTCAAATTGAAATTATATTTTTATACCGCTATTTTGTGTTTTATTTCCTCTGGAACTATCCTATTGATTTTCAAATTTGAAATATTTTTAATAATTCTTGTAAGAAAATCCTAACGCGACTCCTGATTCAAACCCTTCTGTTATTAGATGAACAAGCAGCCTACTAAAAATATTGTCACCAAGTTTGAAGAAAATGCTATTTTCACTTACCGAGATACAGCCATTTTTCAAGTGGAACTATCCTATTGATTGGGAGTGTATGAGAAGTACTATTTTATGATTTGATAACCAAGGTGTAACTTGTTTGAATGCTCTTTCAGCTTCAAACGGGTTGTCCAACTTCTATTCACACGTACGATAAGTCTTCCAACTTGTTTGAATGCTCGAAAGTTGGACGATAAGTTGAATCGACGCTTATCAGTGCTAAGGACATTTTTCAAAGCGATTTATTGCAGCCATTTTAAACAAACATAAAGCAAATGCGTCTTTAAAAGTATGTATTTCAAGACTTAAACATTTTCGAAGAAAAGAAACGTTTTTTGTCTGGTTGATTCTTACCAAGAAAAAAAAAATCCTTTATCCTCTACTAAGCTCACCGAAAAAAAATTCCAAAATTCCAGTAAAAAACATTTCAATGCCTCTCAGAAAGGAATTACTTTACCAACAAAGTTGATTAAGAAAAGATTTTGTTTGGTATTTTCTCTTCTCTTTGTAATTAAAATACATAGCATCTTTAACATCAGTGTGCACACCGTGTCGGCTAATAATAATTTTGAGTGCGAGTATATCTAGCCAAAGACAGACTTTTCTAGAAACCAAACAAAAATATAAAAGACGCTTTGTCGAGCTGAGATGTACATACATACACGTAGACATAATATCATGAATCTTGGTCTTGCCGTGGTAAAATTTCTAAAGTTAAATCCAAGATGAAAAGAAGAGACAAACAAAAAAGAAAGAAATTATCAGCAAACAGAACCAAGTTTCCATGGAATTTAAGGTGAATTTATACGGGCAGGATTTAATTTCTCCTTTTATTTTTTATCTTTTGGTGTCATTGATGTCATTAAACGCCATTAAGTGAATGAAAGAACAATATTTAAAAAGTTATTTACCTTGCACACAATTTGCTTAGAAAGAGGCGAAAAAAACTTCCCTGATTATGGTGAAGAAGTAAAAAAAAGTGTGGTTTTCAACTTATCGATAAATTTTCAATGATTAAGTTGCTTTGACTTTGATAGATAAAAGTAGGGGCGGAATTCATAGTCGTAATTTAAGAAATAAGGATCCCCTTAAACAATCGGTCGCACACACACGGAGAATCCACGGATTCAGAGTACAACGAAACTCCATTTAAAAAATGACAGCTGGACTAGCTGCCTTTTTATATGAAGTTTCGTTGGATTCGCCGTATGTGTGTTGCCTTAGGTAATGCTTTAGGGCGCATAACGTCACTTACGTCAGGCATTGCCTCATTCAATAAAATAATTTACCTCAGGAGCCAAATTAAATAGTGTTACTATATGGACGAGGAGCAGCGCGCCCTCACTGATAGTTGATAGATGACAAGGTGACCGGCGACATCACAACAACAGCGAGTGGACGGGCGATACAGAGCAGAGATCAGAGAGAGCAGATTCCTTCTAACCTTTGTGGGTGTCGTTGTCGTGTCAAGTGTATTGCAAGTGCATATAATTGTGGCGTATTCATTGTATTTGGGCGAATCATTTGTGAACTGGCGAATAGTATTAATAAATGGGCGACTGGCGCCCGGCTATCGGTGTTTTATTTCGATCCTTGTCAATTTTCAGATAACAATAGTAACTGAAATAAACGAGTGTAATTTATTGCTTTAAATACGTATTAAAACCCCTGAATTTGAGTTCAGTCTAGCCTTACTAAAAAGCTAAAAGAAATACATCCATACTTCAACAAACCACAAAATCAAACTATGTATTGATTATATGAATTTCAACGATAGAGATTATTATCGTCACTTGAATTTATGCTTCGGTGACACGTTGACTGAAATCAGAGCCCCCGATCCAAACTCTGGCCGAGGCAAGTTCCTTTTGATATGTAAATCAAGAACATTCTCGAGTAATAACAAGTTTCTTGGTGGCCTATTGTATTGTCTCATCGGATGAGCTTGGTTGGGCTGCAATGGAATAGGACGTGACATCGTTACGAGGTCTTGTTCTTAAGTACCATTGTTGTGCGGTTTTCATGAACAACCAAGCCAAGAGAAAGAGAGTGCGAGGAGAAACCGCCTTAAAGGAACAAGTAGCTGATGATAATTGTACTCATTGTAGTCGGTTGGCCAAGAGTATGGCTGGCTGCAACAGAAAGTGTCAAGAGATGACAATATCTTGGGCTTTGAAGTGCACATCTAATTAATGCTTTTCACGCATTACTTTTTGTGTTTGTGGCTTGTCTTTGCGGGTCACAGAGTGAAGTGTTTGTGCGCGTTCACTTTGGTGATCCTTTGACACACATGTTCATCGTAGTAACATGTGGATTTTCTCTTGTCAAAGAAATTGACGATAATGGAAACTTCATACACATGTTCTGAGGAGAGTATAGGTACGTTAGCATATTTTTGGTTTTCTCGTTGGAATACCTCCAGTAATTACCAAAATTAATTTTTAGAACGAACTGACAAGTAAAGAAATATACATACATAATGTAGATCGGATGAATAAATACATGTATGTAGGGTTAGTTATCGAAAATTTGAATTAATCGAATCGAAACCAACACACGAAAATCGAGAAGAAGAAGACAGAGGTGAACGACGACACCAGCGAATAACGACCTTCTTTTGCATGCGCGTACCTTTGTATTTTATTTTCTTTATTTTCCGAATAAAATTTATGTTAAATAATATCGCTCTTCTGATTACTGAATCCCACAAACTGGGGTCTCAACTGGGATCAGGGAGTATAGAGCTGGTGAGTTCGGAATAGCGCGTGAAAAATACTTTGCGAGTTGGTGAGGACAGGGCGAACCGTGGCCGCTACTTTTGCCGATATTGACGACGGCTTCTGCCAGCGGAGCGCCTGGTTTCTGAGGGTGCACTGACTACGACATATCTGACGGCTTGTGACAGCGAAGCAATAGCGTTCCGAAAGGGCGCTGACGACGAGTGACAGCCGAGTATCGGGAGTCCGACTACGACTTGTATTTAATTTATTTATTTATTTATTTATAACATATATAACACAGAAAATATTCCAATAATTGTATTATGTAGGTTTCAAAAAAAAAAAATAATTCAATTGATAGTATAAAGGTAAATGTATGTAAAAAATTATAAAAGAAAAGGTAAAATTAAGAAATATTTACAAAATTATGAAAAATTTACGTTATCGTAAGATATAAGTCGTTGCAAAATGGCTCTACGAAACGAATTGAAAGTGAGAGTAAGAGGACCAAACTGGAGTTCATCATGTACTCTCATCATCCTAAGTAAAGGTGAGTTGAAATAGATTTCCAATCTAGCAAATGGTGGTAGTCTGGCTGGTCTAGTGGTTAGTGCGCGCACCTTCGGTGCACAGGGTCATGAGTTCGAATCTCACCGTGTTCCATGGTGTTTTTCGAACTCACGAGCTTGTGACGGACTATGATCTCACTCAGATGGTAAACGAGTACCCATTTATGGGGATAAATAACACTGCTGAGCGTGATGCTGATCTCATTACCTCAACAAAAAGCAGATAAGATCTTGGAAATAGGATGTCACTAGCACATCCTGCGGCCTTAGTCCAATGCTGGATTGTCGCGCCTGTTATTTATTTTATTTTAAATGGTGGATCAAAAATATTAAGATTACGCGAAGGGCGATTCCGAGTTCTGAAACGAATACTTTCCGCTAATATGGAATCAATTAGTCCATGGCAAAGTTTAAGTAGAAAACATTCATCCAAAAGTAGCCTTCGCGCTTTCAGTGAACGCAAATTCAGGAAAAGCAGACGATCGGGGTAGTTAGCATAAGGCAAGCGAAATTTGTAAAAAAGTGCACGGGTAAAACTTCTTTGTACAGCCTCGATGTCGTTTGTGTGTGTTATTTGGTTGTAAGGAAACCAGACTACACTTGCGTACTCAAGAATGCTCCGAACCAGAGGGCAAAATAGACGGACAGCAGATTGAATGCAGTGGAATTGGGAAGAAGCAGTTAGCCAAATTTAACCGGAGGCCATTTACGTGGCACCAGATCGAAAGTAAATCAAGTGCTGATTGTAATTGTAGACAGTCAGCAATGGAAGTAACAGGAAGGTAACACTTAAGATCATCAGCGAAAAGCAGGCTCCTGCATTTTAGGATTGGGGGTAAGTCATTAATAAAAAAAAGTGAAGAGCAGAGGGCCTAAAATGGATCCTTGAGGGATGCCGGATGTAGGAGAGAAGGGAGCGGATAAGCAATTGTGAAAACTTACTTGTCCGGTGCGGTCTGTAAGGTAGGAATCAATCCATTTAACTAAAGAAATTGGAATGTCTAAAGCGATGAGTTTAGTCAGAAGTCTGTGAAAACAAATCGTATCAAATGCCTTCGAGAAATCTATAAACTACGTGAACATCTTGGTGACGATCAAACATTTCAGCAACAAATTGTGTGATCTCGAGTAAGTTCGTTGTGGTCGAGCGGTGTTTTTGGAAACCATGCTGACAAGAGGATATTAAATGGCCAAAATTAATAAGTAGGAATTCATTGACGATTTTTTCTAAGATTTTAGCTCAAGATGGAAGCAATGAAATGGGTCTATAATTTGTTGCTGATGAAAGGTCGACAGTGCCTTTAGGGATAGGCAGAATTAGAGCTTTTTTCCAGACCGATGCCTGTAGGCTTTTATTAAATAAGATAGAGAGTGGCAACGATAAGCTTTGGCAGGTCTTTTTTAGGAAAATATTCGGTAGACCGTCCGCTCCCGCTCCGCCTTCAGGTTTTAGTTCATAGTAAGTATAGGAGTAAGTTAACACAGTCAGGAGTAATGGGAGGAAATGAAAAGTGTGAAGGATCGTCGGGAAATAAGAAGGGTTCGGAAGGAGAAGGTGAATATACAGAGGAAAAGTAGGTAGCAAACAGCTCGCAGATTGGTTGAGTGTCTGTTGCTGTTGTATTAAGGTAGGGACACGGATGAGCGAAGATTCCGAACATATGACCAAAACCGCTTGCTTTCACTGCGATTGATGAACTCTTCAACACTGATCAAGTACGCAGTTCTAGCCTCAGCGATAAGCTTTTTGGCGTCTGTTCGAAATTTCCAAAACAGGATAAGGTCACAAGGTTTTCGATAACGTTTGTAGCGTATACGACAACGGTTCTTTTTACGGGGAACATTGAAGATCTCGGACGTAAACCAGACTGGGCCTTTGCCGGACCTAGGAGCGCTAAAGGGAACATATGCAGCGATGATGTCGGATAAAATATTATAAAAAGTGATCACAGCTGCGTCACATTCCAGATGATCTAGTAAAAAGACCAGTTAATTGAAGAAAGCTTAGAGTTAAGAGTGCTATAGTCCGCTCTATAGAAGTTGAACCTACCATGCTTGCGAGGTTGGATACGAGGGTTCGAGGTTGTGATGGATAGTTCAAGAAGTAACGGAGGACGATGGCAGTCAATTCGCACATAAGGAGGAGGTTCGGACAGAAGAAGCGAGGATTTTTCAATATAAGTATATAGTAAAATTAGATCTAAAAGACGATTGGAAGCGTTGCGAATTGTGTTGATCTGTGCTACGGAGCAAAGATGCATAAATGAAGTTAAACCTAAGAGATGTGATGCAGAGACGGAAGAGACCGGGAAATCAGAGTCGGGACACCATTGAATGTGAGGGAGATTGAGGTCACCACAAATGACAATGGATGAATATTTCTGACTATTCAATATACGACCAACAGTTGAATACCACGATTGATAGGTAAATAAGCTGCAGTTAGTAGGCATGTAAACACAAGTTACAAGGAGTGTGGTTGACGAGGAAAGACAAATGCTCACAATAACACAGTCAAACGTGTCATGAGATGAGGTGAACAATAAAGAACTTTTGTGTTTATCTTTATCTTATATTTTACTTTCTACAGTTGAACACTGCATGTCGGAAGCGAAGTCGATTGATTACATATGAGGAAAGCTCGTCCTCTGTCGTGTCGTATGCCAGCCTCGATACGAAAATTTGCCGTGGCCGAGCGCATACGCGCAAAGTAGGAGCAATAGCACCCGTAGACATTTGCGCTGCCATATCGTCCCTACGATGATTAGCACTATTACTCACGGTTGATTGCTGTGGCAAATGCGATTCAAACGATATTAGTTGATGTTGAGAGAGATGCGATGTGTAGGAGAGCTGTTGGCCTGTCGACGAGGGAAGCGGAGATAATACTACAGGAGTTTGTAAAGCATTTGAGGTAGACGCTGTTAGTTGATATTCATGCGATTGATGTTGATCCTGGCGAAAATTCGGTGAATAAACAGGCGATGGTATCGATGCAAGTAAAGGCGATTGCAAACCAGTCGATACTGATTTCTGAAGTGGAAGCGATCGCGGGCAGTGGGGAAGTTGTAGCGCGCTAGCTGATGGCACCGGTAGTTGTTGAGAAGCTGTTAGATGTGGTGGCTGAAGAGACGGATGAATAGATTCACTAGATGGAATCAGTAAATGAAGCGTCGATTGCGGTATTGGTGAGTTAGAGACGCTAGTTGCAAGTGGTTGAGAAGGTTTAGTACGATTGTTGTCCTTTTTCTTTTCCTTTTCCTTCTGAGCCTTCTGACGAGTAGTAACGCCCACAGTTGTAGAAGGAATGGTGTTGGCGCTGGCGTTGTCGTTGACGTCAGCAGTACTAAAGGCAGCAATGTTGTCGAAAGAACTCTGAAGACGAGTCAAAACTGCCTGGAAGTCGGTGGTTATACCCCCAATCACTTTTTTTGTTGCAAGCATTTTGGCGACGAGAGCTGACATAGATTTGGCTCGACAAATTTTGCAGAACCAATGGACGCCGGAGTCAGCCTTACGTATATAATCGCCAACAGGCCCAGGAAGGTCGACACTGTGATACGGTTTTTCACAGAAACCCGCGCACACAATTAATGGTGTCGAATTCATTTTGTCGAGGCACGTTTGCAGTGAACATAAAGCCATGGTTAAGGCAAAGAAGCACAGATGTATATATATATTCACAGAAGACACTGTAATATTCTGTTATGGCGAAAGTAGGCGGGCGCGCTGTACTGTTCTGATCAGTGTACAAAAAGTGCAGGTGAATCGGTTTAGCCAGGTTCTCCACTAACACCATGGACGCAAACCGGATGTTTTGAAACACAGATCGTTACACAGGTGTATTTGATAAAAGCACAAGGAGCAGTGTATTAATAAACAAATTGTAGTGCAAAGCGTTAGAAATATAACACTAACACTCCCACGCAAGATAAGTGGTACAAACTGTATACATGAAAACGTTAATAACCATTAATAACCGAGAAATGATGAGTTAGATTAAAGGCAAGAAAACATCTTAGAAGCAGAAGACACTGAGCGCATAAAAGCACAATCTCGAGAAGAGCAAGTCAGAAGATGAAATGTCACACGCGACACAGTGAGAACTTTATTAGTGGTTCACAATTCAGACCAAAAGACGGAGCGCCGAGTCTTCACAACGTTGACGTTTCGCACGGGTATCGTTCCCCCCGAATCTTTTCCTTTTGTCTTCATAAAAGTTCCTTTGCGTCGACAAAACAATAGGTGTGTTTTTCTGGTTATCCCGTGTAGGTTTGGGTAACGAAATTTCATATAAAAAAACTGACAGGTGGATCAGCTGGCATTTTTTTTATATGGAGTTTCGTTACCCAAACCTATACGGGATAACCAAAAAAACACACCTAATATTTGTGTGGGGGTTGGTTGGAGGGCAAATAAAAATACTTACTCAGAAAATTTTATTGGGGGATGAGGGACAGCGTTGCCACTCGTGTTACAATTGTAACATTTTGTTACAATGTCAGTTTCCTTGTTACAATGTTACATCCCGATCAATTTTGTTACAATCGAACATCTATACTAAGGTAACCAGATGTACAGCATGTTAATGTACAGTACCGCATTTCGACCTTTCGTACAGCAATGCGAAGCGTACATCAAAATGTGCAGCATTATTGGTTTTAACACATTTCAATCGTACAAACACAAGATGATCACAGAGTTCGGTCACACCACTCTATCATATTCACTCCTTTCAATCTGACTGACTGTGATTGGGAGTGCGTTCGGTAGTATGTATTATTCAAATGTGGTGAATCCGTTTTTTGTCGATACTTTGGCCTGAGTTATTATATGGAGACGAGTCCTGGGCATTAAAAGGCTATGATATTACCAAAGTCCAAGCTCTCGAAATGTGGATCTATCGCCGTTTGCTAAAAATATCATGGATATAACACGAAACAAACGACTACGACTAAATAAGCAAAGAGAATTGCGCAACATCACCAAAGAAATAAATACTTAAATACTTCGGTCACATCATGAATAACTGCAGCTCATAATACAATAAAAAATCGCAGGAAGACGATCAGCAGGATATCATCATGGCTAAAGAACATGCGAGGATGGTTCCGGAGATCATCAGTTGAACTTTTCCGAGCGGCGGTAGCGAAAATTAAAATTGCCATAACGCTGTCCAATCTCCACTAAACAGCGACACAAAAACAAGAAGAAGAAATCATTATTTGCCAACCAGGAGGCCGTGACTCAATGTTCGAAAATTAGTGATAATAGTATAAACTTTAAAAATCGGTGTAATATGCAAAACAACCGTTCGCGATTAATTTGTTCAATCCTTAATACTAAATAAAAGAATTTCAGCCCTGGCAAAAACTCAATCCGACCATCAGTTTTGAAGATCGCAGAAACTGGTTATTGTTTCCCTTTTCTGTTGTTATAGCTAGGATTAGTTCTCCTAAAAATATTTTCAAAAGAAAAAGCAACGAGTTCCGGAGGATATGGGAACTACGATTAAACCAACACCCTTATCACCATTCGGTTGGATAAGACCATCTAACGGGCAGGGTGAATGTTGGAAACATTCCAAACTTGATGGCTGCGTGCCAAATGTGTGCTTATGGCATGGACTGAAAGTCGGTATTCAACTGCATCTGCAGGTAGTTAAGGTAAAAAATTCGGTGTTCAGAAATAAAGATAGACAGACCGACCTTTGTGAGATAATTGCGTATGGCATAAAGACAATTAAAACATTTTCCAAAAAGTCAATTCGAAAAAAAAATCTAAATCTATATTAAGTCGCTCAAAAGTTTGGTTATTTACCTGGCAATTTCGAAAAATATTCGAGAATGAATAGAGAGAGAATAAAAAAGACGCCGAACACCACCTGCGGGTGCAGTCTACCAGAGACACAATTCGGTTACCACACTGGAGGTTCAGCGCGCTCTTCCGCGCGTCCTTATTTTTTTTAAGTTATTTCATATTATCGCAAATTCCTTAACCAGGCTTAATGCACGACTTAATTATTTTTATTTTAAGAGTTTAAACCAACAATATGAGAATACGTTTTCCGGTAAATATTTTTTGCTGTGATGTAATTCGTATTAGGGATGTCAAAAACCGGCCCATAACCCGGTTTTCGGTTTTTTCGGTTTTCTCGCAAAGCCGGTTAGACCGTCCGGTTTTAACCGGGCTCAAAGTACCGGTTTTCGGTTAACCGGTTTTTCATTGAATTGCTTAGAATTTAAGCAAAATAATGCATACACACTCGTTAAGCTGATGTTCGTATAGAAATATGACTGTGTAATGGAGCCCTAAAAGAGAAACATGCTGAACAAAAAAGATAATCAAATAAAATTGTCAGAAGTATTCATAGTGTTTCAAAATTAGTTAACTGAGTTTTATTGCTAGACAATGTATTTAATGCAGTCAAAATATCCCATTTCAGGCCTCCAAAAGGTCCCAAAAAGGACAAAAAAGGATATTCTTTAATCCTTGGCCAGAGGTCAGCATGTGGGGTATCAAATCAAAGGGGACGTCGAGTACATTACGTATCCGGTGTTCGTTTCCTGTTTCAAGGACCCTCAACGGAATAAATCGAGACTAAATCGAAAATTATTGTGTTTTCCGTGTATCTTTCCAAAGTCATAACTACGAGAATAATCCAAGTTGTCACTACGTTTCTTACTTTTCCGAATCTATGATAGGTTAAGATTCTACCATTAAATTTGCTAAGAAAAAAATTATCGGAAAGCTCTGAAAAAGGACATTAAAGGACACTAATTACAAACCTTGATTGAAAGTGAGCATGTGGGGTGTCATGTCAAAGAGGACGTTGAGTGCATTGCATATCCGGTGTTTGTTTCCTGTTTCAAGGACACTAAATGGAAAAATTCGGGCTAAAACGAAAAATTACGGCTTTGGAAAGATACATATACGAGAAACATGAAAATTTTCCATTGGATCCCAATTTTCTCCTGAAACAAGTAATAAACGCCAGATATGGAATGTACTCGACGTCCTTTTTGATATGACACCCCGCATGCCCACGTTCGATCAAGGTTTGTAATTAGTGTCCTTTTTGAGAGCTTTCCGATCATTTTTTTCTTAGCAAATTTAATGGTAGAATCTTTAGCACTAAATGGAAAAATTCGGGCTAAAACGAAAAATTACGGCTTTGGAAAGATACATATACGAGAAACATGAAAATTTTCCATTGGATCCCAATTTTCTCCTGAAACAAGTAATAAACGCCAGATATGGAATGTACTCGACGTCCTTTTTGATATGACACCCCGCATGCCCACGTTCGATCAAGGTTTGTAATTAGTGTCCTTTTTGAGAGCTTTCCGATCATTTTTTTCTTAGCAAATTTAATGGTAGAATCTTTAGCTATTATAAATTCGGAAAAGTGAGAAACGTAGTGACAATTTGAATTACTCTCGTAATTAGGGCTTCGGAAAGAAACACGGGAAACACAATAATTCTCCATTTAATCTCGATTTATTCCGTTGAGGGTCCTTGAAACATGGAACAAACACCGGGTATGTAATATACTTGACATCCCCTTTGATTTGATACCCCAGATGCCGACCTCCGGTCAAGGATTAAAGAGTATCCTTTTTTGTCCTTTTTGGGACCTTTCCGATCAATTTTTTTTTTTAGCAAAATGAGTTTTAGATTCCTGGGAGCCCACTGATTCCAAAACCACAAGAATTAACCTTACTCTATTTTTTTTATATTTGAAATGCTAATATGACTGCACTATGATGTAGATGTTGAAGTCTTTGTGGACATGACGGATGTTGAAGTGGACGCGGATATCGATGTGGACGCGGATGTCGTAGCAACTGCCGATTCGTCTTCCTATAACAATGAACTCTAAATGCACTGATCTGATACACGTATACCTTCACGACGCACAAAAGATAAACGTGTGACACGTACCGTAAACAATATATGCCTTGGAAAGGAAAAATGCAAGGAGCGGTAGCTTGACGAAGCGATGGTTCTTGGAATAATAGCACTAAGGAGAGTGTTCGGAAATACGAAATTTTTCATAGAAGACAAGCAATAGAATTACAGACTGACAAATCAAGAAAATTTAAAATTTTTTTGAATTTGGAGTTTTTTTTTCGGTTTTAACCGGATGGGCAAACAACCGTCCGGGTTAAAACCGGGAGGATGAAAAAACCGAAAAAAAACCGGTTAACCGTTTTGAAAGTACCGGTTTTCGGACTAACCGTCCGGTTTTTGACATCCCTAATTCGTATTATCACTCTAAGCCTTGAGGCTACCTGAGCACAATGTGGGTTCATAGCCACCTGACCACACTCACTGATTGAGCTATCTGGCCGACAGTTAGGGGTCATAGACAAATCTGCGGTCTTGAGCTTTTTGATTAGTCCGTATCCCACTTGTTTTCAGAATTTTACGTATGTGCAGCATTGATCTCCCAGGTATGTGGTCACCTTAACCTATATTATATTTTAAGTTTTTTTTTCTAATATTCATTTCACTATCGCCAATCGAAGATGTGCACCAATAGAAAATGTGCTCTTTTCTGCTGTTTCTTAATAAAAGACATTAGGTGCAAGGTTTCCGTTAGCTCAGTGGAAATTGAACTATCCATAAATTTTGGCTTGGCACAGATAGAAAACGATCGAGCTTGTGGCATCTAAAAGATTTTCCAAGTCAGTCCAGATAAAAGTGCTCTCAACAGGCCGTATGAATTAAAAAATAATTTGCTTAGTGCTTGGCTAAATCTGTGAATTTAAATGTAAATGTTTGTTGTTTGTAATTTTTTAGCCAAGTATTTAGCAAAGCATTTCTTAATCATACGACCCAAAGAGTTTCATTGGTATTGATTTGCGTTTCCATCTATTGCAGTCACCAGGTCACACGAAGCCCGATGAAATGAAAGAGGAGATAAACTTAGGCTCCCTACCGGGCCTTTTCAGGTTCTGCTGTAATTTTAACAAGATGCGCCCATCCAATAAGGACTAGGGAAAGGTCCACATAGGAAACTTAATCTTACCCTTTGACCCAGAAAAGCCCACCAACTTTGTTTTCTGCGAAATTGCTGCACGAAAAATTTACAATATTCAAAATATGTATAGTGCAGCGCCTTTCTCCCTGTTTAGGTATTTCTCATATTTATTGCAAAAGATATACGGTGACATTGTTTTTTTTATTTGTTACACTCAACCTGGAAATGTTACAATTTGATTATAAAAATGTTACACTTAACAATTTTAAAACAGCAACCCTGATGCGGGAGCATGGCCCCATAGTACGATTCCATTTGTTTTAACCTATTAGTTGCTTTGATAGAGACACATTAATTCAAGGTTTTGTGCAATTGGTGTAAAAAATGAAGAACCAAAATGGGGGGTTGGGTTTGTATGGCAGCCCCATGACCCCATAGTCCGATTTGATCCATTCTTACATATGTTTTGTGCAGTGGCGGAACAACTTCACTCGGGGCCCTCCCGCCAACTTCTTGAGTGGGCCCTCTACACTCAGAAAAAAATCACAGTGGAATTTCACTGTGCTTTCGATTTATATAAAACATAATAATATAGCATAGTAAATTACCTATTACCTGCGCCTGCAATGGGATTCGATCCCGCCGCACACACACGGTCACGTTCTGTCAAAATCGAAGAACATGTATGAATTTTCCAGAACGAAATCAAAATCAAAAAAATTGATTCGGACGCTTCGTGTGTGGGTGGTCTAAGTTTGTAACTTGCTAGACAATTGAAAAAAGCGACATGTTATTAATTGAACTCTATCCCTTTTTTCAGCTTTAAATTTAAATGTATGCTCTAATTTAAATCTTTCAATTTTAAGAAGGTTTCTACTTAATAATAAGTTCAATTAATACAGCAATCTTGGCAAGACTCCTTTCAAACCAAATGTAGCCTCTGCACCACAGCCCTATTGACCGTGTATATTATATACCGCAAGCAAGGACAAATATTTTAGTCTTCAACAACATATACAGGCCGTACTAACCAGTTTAAACTAAGTTTAGTACCACTCTCAAACTATTTTGTTCGTGTTCGACAGTTCATGACAATGTGGACTGGAATTCAGTCCGAAAGTTTAGAAAAGGTACTATCAACTAAATTGTTTTTAAATCTTGGGCCCCTAAATTTCGTGGGCCCCACGCCACGCGGGCCCTGCGGGCCCTTATGCGCCGCCCCTGGTTTTGTGTCATATATAGAAATACATTTGTGGGAAATTTGGTTGAAATTGGTACACAAAAAAAAAAGTTTTTCTTAGAAGAACTTAACTTGGGGAGTTAGGTTTTAATGGCAGCCCCATGACGCCATTGTCCGATTTAATCCATTCTTGCATATGGTATGTGCCATCAATAGAAATGCTACAAAGCGATCACGAAGACGGCAAATGCAAGTTGGAAGACGACATTCGCAGAAGAAACGTACACTATGAGCTAGAAATTCTTACCGTGGTAAAGTCGCTGAAGAAGTTACGGGTGTATTTGCTGGGGAACTCCGTAAAGATCGTGGCGGACTGCCAGTTTCGAGCACCGACCAGGGAAAGCGATGAAGCATGCAGGCGCATACTAAGCCGGAATCCCGTGGCTACATACATAACGCGAAGTAAACAATGTGCTCTGACGGAGCGGATACAGCGAGCACAGAATGACGACCCTGAACTGAAGAAGGTGATTATGCGACAAGGACGTGACGAAAGACTCCGAAATGCGGAATCCAGAACAAGTTCTCGACTTTTATCACGCCAAAGTGTCCTCGCTCCTGAGCTTGCCTTATAACATCATATTGCATGACCTTAGGCACCATTAGCTGCAACGTTCAATCATCGTCATAGAAAACTATACCGTTAACAGTACAGGACACTTTGGAGTGATAAAAGCTGAGAACCTGCTAAAACAGGAGTTCTGGTCTCCGCCTATGCAAGCTCGAATAAGGAAATTCATAAGGACCGAACTCCTAAATTATCGCTCCTCAAACAAAGAAAATTATAATTAATTATCTGCGTTAATCATTTTGAAATCCAGCATCAATAACATATTTGTTGAGTGATTTGAACGTTAACCTGACATGAGCGCTCCAACTCCAATCCCCGACATACGGTTACGATGAAGATTACATCTGCTTCGGCGGCCTAATACAATTTATTCCACCTACGACGAGCAGCAATAATTACTAAATCATGGGCTTAATTCGTCCCAGCTGCACTAATGTATCCCTACCTAGCTATACGTATGCGGATATAGTCCTCTTATACCATTAACTTTAATGACGAAATCCCCAGTAAGAATCGCAGCCTGACAAGAGTGAAATCAGCAAAATTTCGCAAGCAACTCATGTACGCCGCATTCGTCCTGTTTTTCACAGCATCAGAGAACTCTGTTTTTGGCCCGCAGTCTGAAATTCATCCTCCTAACCAAATCATATAATCAGGAGATCCCATATAAACGCGCGGCAAATTAAGATTTATCCGAATGCGCGACGAGGATTATAGTTTTGATGACTTCTCGTCCACAAAAATGATGATTTTCCCCCGAAATGACGATCCATAAAGCGCCGACAACTATATTCCACTTGAGCCTCATTTTTCCTGTTTTTTTTTGCTTCTCCATAATCCGACCAGCAGCGTCCTTTTTGCAATGGTATGTCAGCGACGGTGGTGCGGTGGTGGCAAAATATAATTTCGTACCCATTCTCTTTGGCATATGTTTGTTCTCAAGCTATTTCCGGGATTGTCATGAAGTCATTAAGTGTTGACGATTGACGCGCGGCTTTCGCCATATAGAAAATGACTGTGCCTTTCACTCTCTGATTATGGTTATGGCTCGGTCTTAATATGATTTTATCGTACAGGATTGAAACGATATTGTGATTAAGCGACCAACATGGGGCCGACTGACATTGACTGTTTGTCGTTGGGCATTTATTGGAAGAAGGATATACCGAACGCTTGGGTCTGGTATGAATTTTATAATAATGTCCTTGCGGATATTGACATGTGGTGTACGTGTGTCTGTAATGTAATTTAATGGCAGTAGATGATTAGATAATCCTTGACAGTCCTCAACAGATATTACATGAGCTTAGTACGCTTGGCGCAAAGACAATTCTGATGAATTTCCAGAATGTTTCTTAATTGCTTTTGTCGTTCAGACGTTTTTGTTGCATTCTCACGAAATTCTGTTATGTTTTAACGAGGATATGTTTCATTCGGATTTAATGATCATATAGCATGGGCTGTAAGATATTTGGTATATGTAATTGATTTTGATTTAATGGTTATGATCGAGAGTTGGAAGTTTTTTTAATCAGCATGGATATTATGTATAATATGCATACCTAAGGGAGGCCACACACGGAATCCAAGGACATCCTTCACTCTTCTCGGGTTAATAGTTTTTTTTCCAGTGTACCTATGACCTGTGTTGACCAATTTTATCCTATATTCTGACATCCTACACTGTAAAAACAAGGTTGAATTTTACATCGAAAATTCGTTGAATTTTACACCTTTTTTCTCGCAAAATTACAGCAAACGTTTATTTTTCAACCAAATTTCTAGTAAACCCACAAAATAGTGTAATTTTACACAGATTTTTTAATATTTCTCTATTTTGGTGTAATTTTACACCACATTTAGTGTGAAGATGTGCCATTACTTTATTTTTGTGTAATTTTCATGTAATATTGCGATTTTGGTGTGAAAATTACACCTACATTTGTGTAAAACTGAGTGTGCTACAATACTTTTGTGAATTATTGCATTTTCCTGTATCTGTCAAGTGGCTTGTTCTGTGTGCAGTAAGTCTGTTCCGTCCGAAGTGCGTTCGTGTGAGCATCATATTATTGTTGTTGTTATAGCGTTTTTTGATGTTGAACCGAAGGGGGTGTGCCAGCTCTTGGCCGTTGGAATAACGACTAGCTCCAGGACGATTACAATCGAAGAACCGGCAGCCGTAAATATTATTAATTAATTACATAAACCTAGATGTAAATTTGCATTTTCGCCGGTGTAAATTTACATTTGTTCCAGTGCAAATTTGCTTATTTCTGATTTAAATTTACATAATTCTAAGTGTAAGTTTACTTATTTATGTAAGTAATTTTGTAGTAAATATTTACACCGTAAAGTGTAAAATTACTCTCGCTCATATCATGGTGTAAATTTACTACTATAATAGAAGGAAAAAAAGTTTCCTCCTATTATTGGAGTAAATTTTTTTAGAGTGTAGTCCGACCATCTATACTGTCGCTTTATACCTGGTACATTCAAACTCAACGGTTGTTCCATTAAATTTAAAGCCGTACAGTGTTATTTTATCAGCCAAGGCATAAATGTAACCCAAAGACCAAAAAGAAAGCAGATATGTACTAGATTCCTTTCAAATCCCCATAAATTTTCCAAGGTTAACAATCAATTGTCCATGTTGAATCAGCCGATATTATTGTAAATCCCTCTCTGAATATAGTACATTTGCTACAAAGATACCGTAAATTCAGGCAAAGAATTTAAGGCTCGATTTCTATTCAGATTTATGCTCAACAAAAGATTCGCAATTCTCGTTGGTTGAGCAATCTGTCAGCAGCATACCATGCTCACTCGCATTTCCTAAATGTCCCGTTCCGCTCGCTCTCTCGTCACAGAAGTAGGACAACCAAACATATGGAACATTCAAACGAGCATATTTCACTTGAAGTGAAAAACCCATAGTTATACTCTCTCCTATGAGTGTTACTACACATACTCGGTATGTGACGATACGATATATCCGCACAGGCACTTTGGATTGGGGGGCTCAACATACTTGTAGCCGCATAGTACACACGGGCGAATGTATTCCACGACATATATGCATGCATTACATTCACATATCCTTGTTACATACATTCATCCTGGATTAAGGTTTCGTCGCAGTTTTCGTCCTAAAAGCGCCAGTTGGGTGCGATTTATCTATACAGTGTTCTATGCGTATGCACATATACGTAAATATCATCGAGGATTATTCACTTCATGCTCCAGAATCCTAAATTAATCCGCGATCGATATTTTATCGTATACGAGTGTACACATAGTAGTTAGAAATATGCGGGACGATAACGACACGAATCGGGTAGTTTAGTTGGGTATACAACCACACTCAGTCGATTTCTATATGAAAGTATGGGGCACACAAAATAAATTACGTTAGGTTAATCAGTGGCCGGGTGTCCTAAGGAAGGAGCAGATTGAATGACGGCACGATGCCTGCAGGCATCTTAAGTAGAAAAAACAACCCGTACAGAAATATTTTCATTCGACGAAATTGCCTTGAACGCGCGTACACACCGTGATTATACCGTCGTATACTATAGGCAAGAAGTAGGTATCTACAGCGATCCTGGGATGGGCTTTAATTTCCAAGTGGTTTTCGCCCCATTTGCTGGAAAGGACATTAGTGTCGCCGAAAAATGGTTGTCGGTCGTGTCGTAGTTTTTCGCTACGGATGGATATGAAATGGTAAAGGTACAGAATGAGATTGTAAGAAGAAAAACAGTTTTAGTTTTATTTAAATCGGTTTTCCGGATTAAACGATTTGTGAAGGAGGACGACTCATGATGACCCATTTTTCTTAATGGATGTTCTAGTTCCATACTTGGATGAATGTATAAATGTACATTAAATAGAGGTATGTAGACGTACTTTGTTCAATGCAGGGCCTTACCTACATTTTAGGGAAATTTAATCTTTTAGAAAATAATCGGTGTGAATTTAACTCAAAAAAAAAATCGAATAAAGTTTCTCGGTTTGAATAAAATAGTGCCGAAGTGTCATTGGGGAATGCAACTCAAAGGGACACAAACGTCACTCAAAAAGATAGAAAATAAGAAATTTCTCAACGGATTAGGTATTGACGCGTGCTTGCTGCAGCTATTCCGAGCTACTTTTAGGTTTGGCTGCATTAACTCTTTCACTCCCATTGTAAACTGCAGTTTACATTAACTTCAAAATACTTTGTCCATGCTTTGGTTTACACTGAAAAAAATCCCCATGGGTAATAGCGTAATAAACTCTGTCTTCGATTTTATAACTTTTTCGCATATAGGTTTTGATGCTTTAGGTAGAGCGAATTGCACAAACCACAACATTCAATTGCATTTTGTGTAATATATGTATGTTCGGCCATTTGATAATTATAATATGATCCTCGGAGAGATAGTTATTTGTCTTCTAAACATACTTAAATGTTGTAATAAGATGCATGTTGAATGATTCCATATATGTTTTTACATTTCCGAATTGATGTTTATATGAATACCACAAAACCATGACAATGGTAATAACAGCAATTCATATGCTCGATTTGACCATCCCCGCAGTTGCGCCAACCCATCACTCAAACTTCTCTCCATATACATTTATGTTATCTAAGGAGTCATAGTAAATTATTTTTCAAGGGATAAAAATTGTTCCCATTCTAACATTATGTTGTTCTACGCAAAAGTTCTATTTAACATTTTTTATTATATACATGTCGCAGAATAACAATGTATTGATGAGTTTCTGTTCAGCGTGTTGAGCACAAGACACACAAGGTAGTTTAGTAAGAACACTTCGTGTCGTTGCTAAAATCATGGAGATGATACTCACGCTCATAGTGAATGGGTGCAAGTAGCGGGGCTTTAATATACATTGTGCGTTGTGCTCAGCCATATGCGCAGTAAATTGCAGAGTGCAGTTAGTTGTTTCATTTTCTCGTGACTCGTGAGTAGTTGTCTTTGGAAGTGCGCAGTGCGGTTGTTATTAAAATACTTAAATATTGTTGAAAGCAGAGAATTGTTTATTTTTACAATATGGCGCGGGCCTACAGTTTCATGACAATATATTTGTCACCATTGGATTTTGTTATTGATATATATGAATAATTTTTGTTTTAATTTTTTTTTTTGAAACAATGTAGAGTCGTTCGATCGAAAATATATTTGTATTCAATAATTTCAGAATACAGATTTAAACGGTCTACTTTCTCACATGCAATTAATCGCATAATGTTAAACTGTGGGATGACTACACATGTTTATATTGGTTGAATGAAGATGTAATGTAACTTTTGGATCTTATGTTCAAGGATTATACACTAATGCATCTAAAAATACCACAACTTATAATTCTTCATGATATAGCTCATTGCAGAGAACACCATTCATCCTTCGAACTTGGGTTATACAATATAATTTTTGACACTCTGATCAATGTCTTCTAACGTGCATGATCTATTGGGAGAAGCAACACATACATATTAACAGAAACAATATTCTGTGTACTATATAGCACCCTCTGTGAGAATTTGATTAATACTATAAGACTTAGACAGCTCACAGTCCAAGTAATACACATACATATATACATGAAACCGTCACAATATATTACTGGAGATATACAGTTTATGAAGTGTAGAACTACTGTATTGTGACGTGTTGAGCTTTTTTATGTCAAAAAGATTCGTAGTATATTTTACAATCTCTAATAGGGATATGAATTTCATAGCAACATTATGCCTTTCCGCGTAATGTCTTATGGTCTCAGTGGAAACAAATTGAATGCAATATTCTCATATGTACAACATTTCGATGATATCTAGCATAATACAGTATATATGTGGAAGTTACAAGTATAGCGTATTTTTGTGTAATGCGATCGGTCACAAACTGTTGCTGTCCCGAAATCGGCCACAATTATGTGTGACATACACTAAAACTTACATATAACAGCATTCGAATAGTAAACATTTAGTTAATGCATATGGATTGAAATTTTCCTAAATTTCTTGTGTTTGAAACCGAGATGAGGGCCCTTCTAGTCCGATTTCTTACACCAAGAAAAATTGACCGAGCATAACCCAAAAGTGCTCAAAGGAGCAAGAGTAATGCAAATCTTCAGTTTTAGCAACAAGTTCCAAATGTTTTCTAATTTATTGTATAGGACAATTTAAATTCGAATATTTATACGGGAGAACTTGTACGATCATAGATTTTATCACAAAATCCAAGAGAAGCGGCGAAAAGATAGAAGTGGGCCCACATACCGGCTTAGCAGTCGTTAATCCTAGACTATAGACTAGTGATTGCTTAAGATCTGTGGATCACAACAGCTAACTCACATAGTCCGATGTATAGAGTTTTGACGATCCTGAGCAAGTCAAGCGACCAGCAGCCATAAGCATTTGTTTTCCTTTTTCCTTTTATTCACACAAACTAGCTTTTTTTTTTTTTTTTTTTTTTTGATTGATAAATTTTGTTTTTATTATTTGTATTTTACGACGTTTCGCCCTAACCAGGCATCTTCAGGTCTATTCTCAATGTAAAATTATATTTTTCCTTCTCTCCGACATTTAGTTAGATCGCGCCATGTTTTGTTAGGGCGAAACGTCGTAAAATACAAATAATAAAAACAAAATTTATCAATCAAAAAAAAAAAAAAAAAAGCTAGTTTGTGTGAATAAAAGGAAAAAGGAAAATCATAACCAATAATAACTAGTGAATTAAAAACAAGGAAAAGAATAAGCATTTGTTGTTATGTAAACGCGCCCACTCGCCCATCAGGCAATACGACTTTTGTATAACCTCTATGTACTTATACGAATCGGCTGAATAAATCTTCCCTTTTGGTTATAGACCGTCGTGGAAAATCGACGTGTCCGAAAAGTATTTCTCGACTTGTTTTATTCCAAACCTTTTACTCGCTACAGGTTATGGGCCCAGGCGTGCCTACTTGCCGAATAGTCGTCTGAATATATAATTTTCACCGTATACGAGTATAGTCGATTTTATAATGGAGTCGAAAGAAGAAGGTCGCATCCAAAAACTTGTGGGTGCATCAAATTATTCGACATGGCGACGTGAGATTAAAGTCGAGCTGGAGTGGTACGACTTGGACGGAACAATCGCAGATCCAGTAACCATCAGTGATTCAGTGAAACTCAAGAAGACTCGCGCGAAAATTCTCAGCAACATCGATCGGTCATTATATGATGAAATTGGCGACTTGCCGACTGCTAAGGAGATTTGGGAAAAGTGCAAGGACATGTACGACGACAATAGCTGGATTCGGCTGGCGCGGACGATAGGAGATCTTGTGACATCGCGACTGGAAACGTCGTCGTCGATGGAGGATTATTTAGGCAAAATCACAACTGCAACGAGAGTTTTAAGCGAATTGGGTTTAACTATGCAAGATCAAGTGATTTGCGGTATAATTTTGTTCGGTCTCACTCCGCAGTACGAATCGTTCCTCACGGGTCTGGATGGCGGTATGTTGTGCGGTGACAAAGAGAAAAAGATCGTGTCAGTAACCTCAACTATCTTGAAACGCCGACTTATTGACACGGAAAGGACTAAGTTAGCAATGGGCGAAATTAGTGCAACAGGCAGTGTATTCAAAGCTTCGACAAGCTGTAAAACAAAACCCGGCAATAGTGCGCGCAAGAACGGCGCAAACGAACATGTGTTTAAATTCAGATGTTTCAATTGCCACAAAACTGGCCACATGCGTCGCGATTGCCCGGCGAACACGAAAATCGGTGATGCCACGCGCAGCGAGTATGGTGAAATGGATAAAGCATTTCTTGGCGCGGTGTGCAACGATTCCGTTTTTTATGCAATGGCGGCTACAGATGTCGACAAATCTAAAGGTGAATGGTACGTGGACAGTGGTGCGAGTCAACTCAACACATGACCGGCAATAGAGACCTATTGAAAGATTTCAGTGTTAAATCGTCATATGCCGACATTTCTACGGCTAACAACACTCATTTGAAGGTTCTCGGAAGCGATTCCGTAGATTTGTACGTGGATCATCAAAAAGTCAACGTGAAGAACGTTTTGCATGTACCGGGCTTGACGACCAATCTATTGTCAGTATCTCGGATTGTCAAATCGGGAAATCGTGTGGAGTTTGATGACGACGGCTGTACGGTGCGCGATAAGCGAGACGGAAAAGTTATAGTGTCGGTAAAATCCTCGAACGGTACGTACAAATTAAACACAGATGTGTGTAATATGGCATTGACGGCGTCCAGCGGAATTGACATGTTGACTTGGCATCGCCGACTTGGTCACTTGTCATACAATGATTTGTCGAAGCTCAAGAACATCGTTAGTGGCTTAAACATCGCGGGTAGCCAAACCGAATGGTCAAATTGTGTGGCATGTTTGAAAGGAAAACACAGTCGTGCGCCATTTCATCGAGCCGATGCAGTAATTAAATCTCAACGCATACTAGAGCTTGTGCTCTAGGAGCCCGAGTTTCCGAACAAGTGTGGTCAGAATGTAAAATTGATATATCAAATCTTCGCATTTTCGGCACTAAAGTGATGGTGCATGTGCCAAAAGAAAAACGTTGCAAGTGGGACGAGAAATCCAAATCCATGATTTTTGTTGGCATTGCAGCGAACCAGAAGGGGTGGAGATGTTTCGACGCGGAGACGAACGACCTTGTGATTAGCCGAGACGTCAAATTTTTGGATTAACCTGGGACCAAGGTAAATCGAAATGTCATTTTATCTGACGATATCATTTTAGTGGATGCGGTGAAGCAAGAAGCCCCCATGGATGATAGTGACGCTTCAACGCCCGTTCAACCTGACGATATTTCGATTGAGTTGGGGACGCAATCCGAGAGTGGTAGCCCCGCGACAAGGACATTAGATGACACTGAAAATGGAGATGTCGCAATCATGGATAATCCTGATGACGTAGATTATGTACCGCTTTATCGAGTTGTCGCGTCGACTGATACACCTAGGAAGTCCCAAAGGATTGCTAAGCAAGCTGGGGAATCACTAATGGCATGCATCGCAGAAGTAGCTGAACCTCTTACCTTGAGTGAAGCGTTGGAGTCAAGCGACAGACACAAATGGATTGCTGCTATGAACGCGGAAATGATGGCGCATGCTCAGAATGGAACGTGAAGCTTGGTGAGCTGGTCGTAAAACCATAAAAACGAAGTGGATATTTAAGGCTAAAGTCGGAGCTGACGGGAAAATTGCTCGCTATAAGGCGAGACTTGTGGCGAAAGGTTGTTCCCAAAAATATGGGATTGATTATGTAGAAACCTTTTCGCCTGTTGTGCGGTATCAGTCGATTCGTCTATTGATTGCGTATGCCGCCAGGCATCGAATGAGCATTGATCATATGGATGCAGTTACCGCTTTTTTGCAAGGCGAATTGAAAGAAGACATCTTCATCGAACAGCCGGAGAACTACGACGACGGATCAGGACTTGTTAGTAAACTGAACCGTGCCATGTATGGCCTTAAACAGGCTGGACGTATGTGGAATCAGAAACTTGACGGGGCATTGATAAAGTTTGGTTTGACAAAGTCAAAACTCGACTCGTGCATCTACACATCGCCTGAAAATGAGGTAATCGTTGCCATATATGTTGATGACCTTCTTATTTTTTATAAAGATTGCCAGAAACTTGGAGCAGTAAAAGAACACCTTTGCGCTACTTTTAAGATGAAGGATCTTGGTCGAGCCGAGCAATGTGTCGGGATGCAAATTACTTATGATGAAGAAGGCATATCCATCAACTAGACGCGTTATGTCGAGAAGGTGCTTGAACGATTCGGGATGACGAATTGTAAGACTGCATCAACGCCGAGCGACCCGAACCAAAAACTTTCATTAGCTATGTTGAAGCCCAACGAGAATGTCTCAATCCTTCCATACCAGGAGGCTGTAGGTTGCCTATTGTATCTGGTTCAGGGTACGAGACAAGACATAGCTTTCGCTGTGTGTGATGTGAGCAGATTTAATATCAGATATGGCGAGGTACAATGGACGGCTGTTAAGCGCATCATGCGATACCTTCGCGGAACATCTAATTATCGCATCAAGTATCGCTATGGTGGAAACCAGCTACATGGCTACTCGGACTCCGATTGGGCGTCAGATATCGATCAAAGACGCTCGTGTACTGGTTACATATTCACTCTAAGCGAAGGCGCTGTTTCTTGGAACAGTTCACGACAGCATACCATCGCACTTTCGTCGACAGAGGCTGAGTATAAGCGCTCTCGGAAGCCACGAAGGAGGCAATTTAGCTACATCAGTTTGCTGCGTCGCTGAAAGATATTAGCGGACCGCTGATTATCAAGTGCGACAACCAAAGTGCATTTTCCTTGGCCAACGATGATCAGTTTAGGAAGCGATCGAAGCATATCGACGCTCGTCATCATCACTTACGCGATAAAATCAACGATGGAACCATTGTATTGAATTTTGTTGAATCGCAAAAGAACGCAGCTGATGCACTTACGAAGAGTGTATCCCCTATTGTAATTCAAACTGCATTGCGGGTTTTAGACATTGGTCCAAATTGATTATCATTTAACATTATTTTTTATGGAACTTTAAAGTAGAGTACCTATTAATTCCGAATATTAATTGAATTTGAATTGAAATTTTTGTTAGATTTTTTATTTTGATTTAAATGAAACATTTTTGTCCAATGAGTTGGGGTGTTGTTATGTAAACGCGCCCACTCGCCCATCAGGCAATACGACTTTTGTATAACCTCTATGTACTTATACGAATCGGCTGAATAAATCTTCCCTTTTGGTCCTTCAATTATAGTAGTAAATTTACACCACGATATGAACGAGAGTAATTAATTTTACGCTTTACGGTGGAAATACTCGTATTTACTACAAAATTTGTGTAAATCTGGAAATGGTAAAAATGTAAATTTACACTGGCAAATAAGTAAATTTACATCCGGGTTTATGTAAGTAGTCTGGCTGGTCTAGCGGTTAGTGAGCGCACCTTCAGTGCACAGGGTCATGAGTTCTGTCATGAGTTCTAATCTCACCGTGTTCCATGGTGTTTTTCGAACTCACGAGCTTGTGACGGACTATGATCTCACGCAGATGTTAAAGGAGTACCCATTTGTGGGGATAAATAACACTGCTGAGCGTGATGCTGATCTCATTACAAAATAAAAGGTCTCCTACCTCGATCCAATCGTCCCACAGTCGCTTCGCCACACGAAATGAAAGAATCCTTTGCAAAACTCAACAAAAAGCAGATAAGATTTTCTCTGAGTTTCCGGAGAGTGGGTTCGAGTCACACTGTGACCATGGATGTTTGTGTTGCCCCCTTTCGATCCTTTACCCTAATTTCCCTTCCACCAAGACTATGCTTGAATTAAAGGGTTATCCCGTAAAGCCTTGACATCGACATAAAGAAAAATGCAAGGGACATAATATCTTCATCTGACCGACTGAGACAATTCAAATTAAACGGGCGCGGTTTGTCGCTGCATAGTTTGGCAAAATATGCGTAATGTGCCTGTTTGCTGTCAGCTATTACATACAAAAAGGCAAGTTGGCTCTTGGATATTTTTCGAATTACGTAAGCATATACAATACTCTACCGTAACCTATAGCTATCCTACAGAAATCCGCACTGAATATCGAGCCGGTTTGCCGGAGGAACACATCTACTTTAGTAGACCACGAGTCCACCCTTTTTCAGAGATGATCAATACTGGCCTTTTAAGAAAATAACTCTTCATAAAATGGGAAACCGAGAGATCTCGCGATTGCTTCAATATTTACCACAACCATTAATTGTTTTCAATTAGGGTCTTAACTCTTAAAATACATGAATTACACGTCACAATGCCGTTATTATGTTCAGTCGTTTTTAGGTGATAAATGCCCTTTCAACCCACAGGCAAATATTTGCCAAGCGAAATGAGGGGTAAAATGGGGGGCTAGGGGCACAATTTTTGGTGACATAGCTACTATTGACCTAGTGATCACGAAAATAAAACAAAAAACAAAATCGCTTCGGCCGAAAATGTATGGTCCTCAAAGGGTTAAAGTAGGAGCTTATGTATTTCTAGTTTCAAAGAAATGCTTTCAAATACACGAATAGTTTACTGGTAATCAAAAGTCGAATTATTTGCACAAAATGATCTA